>CM019067.1:195240214-195702481 GCA_009667805.1 Leptobrachium leishanense
TCAGCCTACTCTGCACTTTGTAATTTTGCACTATAAATAAAATATATTTTTTAATCCTCATAAGAGAGTAATTTGAGCTCATTTCACACCTTTACCAGCTTTTTATCTTGGTAAGACTATTATTAATACCATAGATATCCCAACAACGACCTGGACGCAGAACAAGCAGAGCAAGCAGCCAAAGTGGTTCAGGAGCTCACCGCTAAGGAGCACCACATGCTAACAGTTGAGCCTGGACCATTAAGGCTCCTGAATCGGTGAGTGTGACTCTTATCTCTCTCAACACACTTACTCTTACTTCTACCTTTCTCCTTTAAATGGAACTCCTGCCCCTTCTACCACCGACCCTACACTATCTGCATCTCTCCCTCCCTCCTCTCGTCCCACATGATGGCCTCGCATGAGCTCCTTTGTTTCCTCAGAACATGGTCTCCCTCTATCTCTCGTGCTGCCAATCACTCCCACTCCACAAATCCATTCCCACCTTCTCTTTCTCACCCTCCTGCTGTTACTCTATTCAGGTGACATATCCCCTAACCCTGGCCCACAACACATCCAATACTTTCCTCTCATCCTATCTCCATCGCACATAAATCCCCTCCCTGCAAGCCCAGCAACCTCATTCCCATAATCCCTCAGCGCCTGTCCTCTTTCTCCTGCGCCCTCTGGAACGCTCGCTCTGTGTGCAACAAACTCACAGCAATCCATGACCTCTTCCTTTCAAACTCCTTCAACCTCCTAGGCTTTAACTGAAACCTGGCTAACCCCTCTGACACGGCATCCGTTGCTGCTCGCTCACATGGCGGTCTACACTTGAGCCATACCCCCAGACCGCGGTGAGAGAAATGGTGGCGGGTCGAATCCTGCTCTCTCCCACCTGTACCTACCAGCATTTCCCTCCACCCCCATCCCTCTCCTTCTCCTCCTTCGAGACACACTGCATCCGCCTGTTCTCTCCTTCTGGCTCTAAGGGTGGCAGTCATCTACTGCCCACCGGGACCAACCTCTCAGTTCTTTGACCACTTTGCTACCTGGCCTTCTCACTCCTGTCTTCTAATCTTCCATGCTTAATTCTCGGGGACTTCAACATTCCCATTGACGATCCTTCCACCCCTGCTGCCTCCAAACTTCTTTCACTCACGTCCTCCCTTGGACTCACACAATCCTCTCTCCTCCCTACCCACCGCGATGGTCACGCTATTGACCTTGTCTTTCCAACCTCTGCTCCATTTCTGAGTTCAACTGTCGCCCTTTCCCCATCTCTGACACCACCTTCTCTCTTTCAACCTATCTGGACTTCCTAAACCACCCTGCTCCCCCCACCCCGCACACACACTCGCAGAAATCTACATGCTGTGGACCCCCATCAATTCTCCAACCTACTTCACCACCTCCCTCATACCTCATCCTTCACCTGCCCTGATGCTGCCACTAATCACTACAACACGACGCTTATCTCTGCTCTAGACACTCTTGCTCCTCTTCGACTCTGTAAGGCCCCACGCCGCCAGCTTCAGCCCTGGCACACCCTCCAGACTCGCTACCTGCAAAATGCTTCCCGCCACCGCAGAGCGTGCCTGGAGGAAATCCCGCTCTGAAGCTGATTTTGTTCACTTCAAGTCTATTCTCCGGTCCTACACCTCTGCCCTCCACTTGGCCAAACAATCCTTCTTCTCATTCTCTTATATCTTGCTGTCCTCCAACCCTAAACGGCTCTGGTCCACCTTCAACACCCTCCTCTACCCACCTGCACCTCCCCCACAGCTGCCTTCAGCGCTCAAGACACTGGCAGGACTACTTCCTCAGTAAAACTCTAACTATCAGAAGTAACATCCCAACACAAGATAGTTATCTGCCACCTCCACTCCCACAGGTCCCCTCTGCCACCCTCTGCCGCTTCCTCCCAGCCACTGAGGAGGAAGTCAATTCCTTATTGTCCTCCTCACATCTCACCACGTGCCGCTCGACGCCATTCCCTCACATCTAATTCCTCCCCTCTCCTCCTCCCTCACCCCTGCTCTCACACACATCTTCAACCTTTCTCTCTCCACTGGCTCCTTTCCATCCGCCTTCAAACACGCGCTAGTTACCCCTTTACTACAGAAACCATCCCTAGATCCCAACTCTCCATTCCAATTACCGCCCTGTATCCCTGCTTCCCTTCACATCAAAGCTCTTAGAAAAACTAGTCTTCAACCGCCTCTTCTCTTCCTGTCCTCTAATTCCCTACTTGACCCCCTGCAATCTGGCTCCGTCCCCTACACTCAACTGAAACTGCCCTCACCAAAGTCACCAACGACCTCCTAACTGCTAAAAAACACGGCCACTATTCTATTCTCATCCTGCTTGACCTCTCGGCTGCTTTTGACACTGTTGACCACCCCCTCCTTCTACAGACCCTCAACTCTCTGGGTCTCGGTGACACTGCACTTGCTTGGGTTGACTCCTATTTATCCAACAGGTCCTTCTGTGTGTCCTTTGCTGGTAACTCCTCCTCCTCATTGCCTCTATCTGTTGGTGTACCTCAAGGCTCTGTCCTTGGTCCTCTGCTCTTTTCCATCTACACCTCCTCTCTGGGCAAAATCATCAACAGCTTTGGCTTTAATTACCACCTCTACGCTGATGACACTCAGATCTACCTCTCTACCCTGATCTCTCTTCCTGTCCTTTCAAAAGTCAGTGACTGTTTATCTGGCATCTCCTCCTGGATGGCCTCCACCACCTAAAGATCAACATGTCAAAGACTGAACTCCTACTTATTCCTCCCTCCAATGCCTCCCCACCTCCTGACTTCTCTATCACGGTGGAGGGTATCACCATCTCTCCATCAAACAAAGTTCACTGCCTTGGAGTTACACTTGACTCTGCTCTTTCCTTCATCCCCCACATCAAGTCTCCTGCCGATACCAACTGCGTAATATTTCCAGAATTCGGCCATTTCTTACCGCTGTCACCACAAAACAACTCATACACGCCCTGGTAATCTTCCGACTCGACTATTGCAATAATCTCTTATCTGGCCTCCCTCTGTCCCGCCTCTCCCCCTTACAATCCATCCTGAACGCCTCCGCCAGGCTAATTCACCTCACCCGCCGCTCTGTCTCTGCCGCTCCCCTCTGCAAGTCCCTTCACTGGCTCCACATCCACTGCAGAATTAAGTTCAAAATCCTTATCCTTACCTACAAAACCCTCACTAACTCAACTCCCCACTACCTGTCCTCACAATCACCAATACACCTCAGCCCGCTCCTAAGGTCAAACAGTGACCTGCACCTAGTTCTCCCCGCATCACCTCTTCCCATGATAGACTGCAGGATATCTCACGCGCAGCTCCCACTCTCTGGAGCCCCTCGTACTGTCAGACTTTCCCCTAACTTCTCTCTTCCTTCAAACGCTCCTTTAAAAACATTTCCTATTTAGGGAAGCCTACCACCCAACTCACTGACGCAACCATCAATCACTCTCACCTTACAGTCCTCTCCCCTTGTGTTCCAACCCCACCCTCCCAGATTGTGAGTTCCTACGGGAATAGGGCCCTCATCTCCTCCTGTACTGTTTGTCAAATGTTGTTCAATGTATTGTAACCTGTCTATACTGTGCTATATGTACAGCGCTGTGGAATATGCTGGCGCTTTATAAATAAAGAAATAATAATAATATATAATAACACCGATTTTAAGGCTGATGTCATGCTATGAGAGCGCTGTCTCTTCTCTGCTCTTAAAGGAACACTCCAACAAAAAATCACCCCCCGTTTTTTTTTCCTAACCTATCCCTATTCCCTTTATAAAACTTTCTTTTTTTTTTTTTTCTTGTAACTGTAATACTTACCTAAAAATCCTCTTGTTTCCAGCGGCGTTTTTTTTTTTTTTATACTCACCTCCCTCTTCCGCTCCCGTCCTTCTTCTTGCTGCGTCTTGGCTTCTGGTTTACGTGAGAGGCGCGCATTGGCGCCTCTCACATAAGCCAGCCAATCGGCAGGCTTCCTTCCCGGCTCCCTCGAGGATTAGTGTTGCGCGCAAGAGGATGCGCGCAACACTAACCCTCAGAGGGAGCCGCCAGCTTCTGCGGGAGTAGGAGACGTTCATCGCGCTGAAAGCCGATGACGTCTCCTACTCGGCAAAAGTCGGCAGAAGCGGGAAATATGATTCCCGCTCTGCTGACTGACAGCTGGAGGGCGGAGTAAAGTCCTCCGCCCTCTCAGCTGTTTTCAGCCTTTTCTGCAGATCGGCTGAGCGGAGGGAGGGGGGACAAAGGGCGGCATACTCCGGGCATCATGACCACCTAAAATAGCTTAGGTGGTCATGTTGCCTACAGTATCCCTTTAAGAAGACCGTGTAAAGAAGGGCAGTGACCACCCTAATTTTAGGCACAAGGCGCTCCACTCCAGAGCCTGGATTCAAAAGGCTCTGGATCTTGTAAGTGTGCATTTTTCTAATCTATTGCACTTTACATATAGACTGTATCACACTATTATCTCTCTTCTCTCATTATATCCCCTATTGTGGAGCCCATCAAGACTTCTAGGAGAACGGACACTTCCAACAGACTCGTTATATTTGTGGAAAGGGTAATATTGACAATATTCTTGAGCACATTTGATGCATCACCCATCCACTTAGAACCGGACTAACCATCAATAAAGACCTTTATGACCTACATTGGCAGACAGTCCTATTCTGGACTTCATCAGCCATTATCCCCTTGTTTCCATAGCCTTGCTATATTGTCTCCCATCTGTATTGTTGCACTTGCACTTTAACTGTATTGCATCTGTATTGTAACCCCTATTTGCACACTCAGGATATTGCACTAGCACTTTATCCTCTGTGGTTTGCATCTGCACTTTGTATCTATGGTGCACACAATTAAGCCTTGATAACATCTGAGCTATACCACAAACGTACATCTAATTACTGCACCACTAGGAATTCCACTGTTTTTTCCCTATTCTATCTGCACAACCTCTCGAGAGCCTGTGCCATCCCCCAGTTGGCAGCAACTACTTAATACTAACGTCTCTAGATACGAGCAGGGCCGCCATCAGGGCATTACTGCCCATGCTGCAGTAAGGGGCCCGGCCGACTGGGGGGGCCCGCCGTCGGTAGCTTTGATTACTTTAGGCCGCAGGCCTCTGGAGGAGGTACTGCGGCCTACTTGGGCCTGGCTGCCCTGTGAGCAGCAAGATGGCCGCCGGGTCACGTGTGGAGGGGGCCCCAGGCCCACACTGGGTGACACCCTCTTGGAGGGTGACACCACTCAGGGCCAGCCTTTGTATCCAGCCTCTGTGTGCTCAGCAGCGCTGAGATCAACGCTGTGCTGAGAAACTCCGCCCCCGGCGGCACAACCCCCCGCCCCTCCATGTGACAGCCGTGGGTCTGGAGAGGAGGGGAGCAGCCCTCCCACCATCATGGCCCTTGCTTCCCCTGGCTCTGGAGTGTGCACACTGCCTGCCCTGCCCCTTCCTCACACAGCACCACCACAAGCATGCCTGTGGATGGGAGAAGGAGAGAAGCCAGGCTGAGGAGCAGCTGCCCTGACACCCTGCACATGGTGAATCTGGACAGAGGCAGGTAACAGGGGCTGCACTGGGAAGGGTAGAAGAGGGGGGGGGGGGGCTAGAGAGGTGACAGAATGTACACTGTGGGGGGGGGGGGTGATAGAACACAGGGGGCTGGGGAGGGTGACAGAGGTCAGTCAATCCATCCATCCTTATCCGTCTATCCATCCCACTGTCTATCCATCAATCCCTGTCTGTCTGTCCATCCATCCCTGTCTGTCTTATCTGTCCATCCATCCCTCCATCCATCCCTGTCTGTCTATCTGTGCATCCATCCCTCCATCCATCCCTGTCTGTCTATCTGTGCATCCATCCCTCCATCCATCCCTGTCTGTCTATCTGTGCATCCATCCCTCCATCCATCCCTGTCTGTCTATCTGTGCATCCATCCCTCCATCCATCCCTGTCTGTCTTATCTGTCCATCCATCCCTGTCTGTCTTATCTGTCCATCCATCCCTCCATCCATCCCTGTCTGTCTATCTGTGCATCCATCCCTCCATCCATCCCTGTCTGTCTATCTGTCCATCCATCCCTCCATCCATCCCTGTCTGTCTATCTGTCCATCCATCCCTGTCTGTCTTATCTGTCCATCCATCCCTGTCTGTCTTATCTGTCCATCCATCCCTGTCTGTCTGTCCATCCATCCCTGTCTGTCTTATCTGTCCATCCATCCCTCCATCCATCCCTGTCTGTCTATCTGTGCATCCATCCCTCCATCATCCCTGTCTATCTGTCCATCCATCCCTCCATCCATCCATCCCTGTCTGTCTATCTGTGCATCCATCCCTCCATCCATCCCTGTCTGTCTATCTGTGCATCCCTCCATCCATCCCTGTCTGTCTATCTGTCCATCCATCCCTCCATCCATCCCTGTCTGTCTATCTGTCCATCCATCCCTCCATCCATCCCTGTCTGTCTATCTGTCCATCCATACCAGTCCGTCCATCCCACTGTCTATCCATCCATCCCTCTGGATGTAACGCTACATTCCTAGAGTTAAAACGTGGGCGCTAGGGAGGACAAACTGCGCCCGCAGTTTTCCCCCTTGCGCCCGCGTTTTAATGCTAGATTACAATACAGGCGCAAAAAATGCTGCCTGCATTGTTACTGCGCGTTAACACCCAGGATGCTCGCGGCAGCATTAAAGGGACACTCTACTAAAAAAATCACCCCCCTTTTTTTAATCCTAACCTATCCCTATTTCCTTAATAAATAGTTATTTTTTGTTTTTTTTCGTGTAACTAATACTTAACCTAAAATCCACTTGTTTCCAGCGGTGTTTTTTTTTTTCATTACTCACCTCCCTCCTCTTCCGCTCCCGTCCTTCTTCCATCCGACTTGCCTTCTGGTTTACGTGAGAAATCGCGCGATGCGCACCTCTCACGTAAGCCAGCCAATGCAGGGCTTCCTCCCGGCTCCCTCTGAGGATTAGTGTTGCTCACAAGAGGATGTGCGCAACACTAACCCTCAGAGGGAGCCGCCAGCTTCTGCGGTGAGTTGGAGACGTCATCGCGCTGAAAGCGTGATGACGTCTCCTACTCGGCAAAAGTCGGCAGAAGCGGGAAATATGATTCCCGCTCTGCTGACTGACAGCTGGGAGGCGGAGTAAACTCCTCCGCCTCTCTCAGCAGTTTTCAGCTTTTTCTGCTGAACCGCTGAGCGGAGGGAGGGGGGACAGGCGGCATACTCCGGGCATCATGACCACCTAAAATAGCTTAGGTTGGTCATGTTGCCTAGAGTGTCCCTTTAAGCGCAGTGCGCGCATCCTCTCAATGGAGTCCATAGGACTCCATGAAAGCAGACGCCGGCAGTCACATGACCAGCCGGATCTCGCCTTGCGAGATCCAGACGGTGAGTGTAGTGATACTTAGTGGGATACTGCGGGGACTTTTTTCCCCAGTACTTACCTGCCACCAGCAGAGGAGGTGTTCTCGCCGCGGGACAGGAGGTGAGTATCTTTATTATTTTTTTGGATGGTGTTAACAGATTTCTGCAGAAGTGGAATCCGTTAACACCAGGTTCTGGCTGTGGTTAACTTTGCACTAACCAGAGCCGGACGTTAATCAGCGCTGGGACTTTGTAATCCTAACGCTGATTAACACTTTGTGCTCCCATATTAAGTATAGGGAGCGAAAGTACAGTAACCTCGCGCTGAAAGCACAAGATACAAACGCAAACGGGTTACTTAAACCATTAGCGTTTGGATTGTAATATGCATTAAATACTTGGGCTAACGTTAATGCTCACTCAGGTGAGTGCAAACGTTAGCACCAAGTATGTAATGTGGTCTATTGCCTTTACTGTTAGAGGTCTATTGCTGTGGATCCTGTGTACGTTCATACTCCCTGCCTTTACTGTTGGAGGTCTATTGCTGTGGTGCTCTGATATGCTCATACGCACTGCACATTACTGAGAGTTCTGTTGCTGTGGTGCTCTGATATACTCATACGCACTGCCCATTACTGAGAGTTCTGTTGCTTTGGTGCTCTGATATGCTCATACGCACTGCCCATTACTGAGAGTTCTGTTGCTTTGGTGCTCTGATATACTCATACGCACTGCACATTACTGAGAGTTCTGTTGCTGTGGTGCTCTGATATACTCATACGCACTGCCCATTACTGAGAGTTCTGTTGCTCTGGTGCTCTGATATACTCATACGCACTGCACATTACTGAGAGTTCTGTTGCTTTGGTGCTCTGCCAGTGGAATTATTTAATTATACTTTTATGCTACATTGTTTGCACGAATAAACATTTTGTGTGATTTTAAAGGTATTGGGAGCAACACTCTGTAATCCGATCTTGATTCATATTTTTTTTAATAAAAAATTGAATTTTTACTGTCTTAACTTATTTGAACCAGATAGATACTTTTTTATGTTAAATGTGCTGTTGTGCGAACAATATGTGTGATTTTAAGATATTGGGACTAACACTCTGTAATGTGATCACGATTCACATTAAAAATTTATTTCCTATGGGGAGAGGGGGGGCCCTATTCTGAGGGTCAGTAAGGGGCCCCAAAATTTCTGATGGCTGGCCTGGATACGAGCGCCTCCACCGAACCCCTTCACCTCCTATCTTCATGAAATTAACAGAATTATTTTTCATGGTTTCTTGTTCAATTATCACAATGCATTTGTACCTATTTAGGTCCCATAATTCATCCCTTGCTGTTACACTTGTGCTCTCCTTCCTAGTAATCATCATTGTCCAAGCATTGGCTATTCAGATGTGATGATTCCATTGCAATGTTTAGCAATCAAAAATTATCATGGGCCAGCTATATGGGCCAGATCATCTAACTAATTCAAATGGATTTCCCTCCTTATCTGCCTTCTGAAAGTATGGACATTACCAAATCTAATTTTATTTCTTTTGAAATCAACTTAATAATTGTTGAAACGACATTTTTGTTCATGTAGTACCACTTATTTTGCAGATTCCGAGGTTTTTAATCATTTTATTAGCTACCTCATACCGAATCTATGGCAGCCTCTGTATTATTCCAACAGCCAGCGGAATGTACCATTAGTGCACTATAACTTTTTAGTACAACCATAATATGTTCTATGACCGCATATAACTCTTTGTTATACCATTTTTCCAGCTGGTATAATGGGAACAGATTGCGTCTGTTACCAACTGTCTGTGATAGAGTTTTGAGGATACACTGTGCCCGCCGTACTTTGCGCTCTTCTATTTTTTCTAAATCTCGCTGGCATCAAACACGTTAAAACACTCAGCTGAGACAGCGAGCAGTGCCTATGGCAACATGATAAAGCATGACGCCCATTGCACCATGGATCTGTCAATCTTATCCAATTCACCCAATCCTATCTGTAGCCATTTGAATGGCCAAAACAAATGGATGGAGAGCAGCTATAGTCAGCCTTATGATAGGATGATACCCTTGTCCATCATGACATTTGGATCCAATCATGTAGATTGCCCTCTGATTGGTCAATATGGGATTTCAGTCCAGAGAGGGCTGGCTTTATAAGGTACATTGTATCACTTCAGAATTTACGCATTCCTGACGAGCCTGTAAGGCTGGGTTCACACCCGGGCGTAGCGCTGCGTCGCGCAATGCGCGCGTTTTTTTTACGCGCGTTCGCGCATACAAAAAAAACACGCGAACGCACGTTGCAGCGTGTTCGCGGCTATGATATGGCCGCGACCGCGCTGCTGTATGCCCAAAAAGAAGCTCCCGAACTTCTTTTTACGTTGGCCGTTTTAACGCGCGTTCCTGCGCGCTGTAAAACGCTTAGGTCTGAATGGGTCCCATAGCAAAGCATGGGATTTCCCCGTTCCTGCATTTTAAAGCGTGCACGAACGCGCGTTAAAACGGCTAGGTGTGAACCCAGCCTAAGGGCGAAACGCGCGTTGGGTACTCTCTTGAGAGCAGGGTAGTTCATTTGCAATCCTCCCTTGGTAGGATTGCCGTATTCACACGGTCCTATTGTTTTGGCTAGCACCCTTTCCCCAAATCTCCTATATGTGCTCTCTTCAGGAGTTGATACTGCGGATTATAAATTGCTAAACCTTATTACTTCTAGCATACTAGAACTGCTGAACGGGTATCTTTTGCCTCCTCCCAAATACATGTATTTACACTGGTGTCTCGTCACCTCCAGTAATTAATTCTGGCTGATCGCGATATGCGCTTTGTATTGACGAGTCTGGAGAGAGATTTCTTACAACCCTGACTCTTAAAGTCTTTTTCACTGTGCTTTCATGTTGCATCTCTGAATGGTTTTTCAGTTATTAACAATGCAAACTACTGTGTTTGGTGCACAATTTAAATCATTTACTCTACTATCCTTGCAGCAGTGAAAAACTTTTCTTTTAATTTTGTATGGTTTCCTTTAACCCTTTCGCTGCTGAGGCTTTTCCCGCCCCTGTGCTGAGGTAATTTTTACCGGTTTTGCTCATCATGTTTAAACGCGTTTTGAAGGCTTATTTTAGTATATGACCCAGACATATTATATATCGTTCTTTCCGTCAGACTCGCAGATTCATAATATGTAATTATTATATGTATACGTCATGACCTGTCTGTATATTATAACAAAAAATGCAATAAAATATGATTTTTCAATAATTTGCAATGTGTAAAGTGTTTTTTTTTCACACATTTTAAGATGCGAGCAATTGCGGTTATATTTTTGTATGGGGTGCGCTTGTTAAAAAAAATAGAGATGGGGTCTCGTTACATTTGTTTTTGGGGAAAATTACACGATTTTTAACAAATGCACCGCATACAAAACTCGTTAGTGCAGCATCATTGTTCACATTATAATTGAAATGGGAACAATATTGCTGCATTAACAAACCAAAAAAAAGAAAAAAAACTTGTTTATTTATTTTTTTATAATTTTTTTTAAAATATTTTTTTTATTTTTATTTTTAATTTTTTTTTTTACTAACTTTTTCACATTCGAGTTTTGGTATCGTTGGAACGGCCATGCTCTGGCCGATCCAACAATACCAAACTTTAACCCCTAGCTGCCACGGATCGGGAGATAGGAGTTCCAATGAACTCCCTATCTCCACCATTGGTGCAGCTAGGGGTTAACTCTAGGACTGGCATCATCGTGCTATGCACGATGACGCCAGTCCTCAGGGGGAGTTCCTGGAGGCTTGGCCGACATCCAAGATGTCGGCCAGCTCCCGGAAAGGATCACGAACCGGCGCTTTTCAGCGCCGATTCGTGATCCGGCTCCCCAGGAGTTAATGCCAGGTACCATTTGGAAGGGCAGGCTGTGCCCTTCCAAATGGTGCCTGGGTTAACCCCCGCAACGCTGCCGATCGGGAGGGAGAGAGGTCCGAAGGACCTCCCCCCCTCACTTTCAGGCGCCTCCTCCGCACATGCGGGGGGGGGGGCGCCTGAATTAGGTGTCATCGCGCAGCCGCGATGACACCTAATTAGCCCGGCGGCGGTTCCGGATGCTGGGCTGACATCGAGGATGTCAGCCCGCACCGGGGGGGCCAGCAATTGGCCGGAACCCGGCCGAACGCTGACCCCAAAGGCTGGATGCGCTCAGCGCGTCCTCCGCACGCAACGCTCAGCGCTGAGCGCGTCCACCGCAGCGAAGGGGTTAATCATGATCATGATCCGTATTGTATGTTTATTTTTTATTTAGTCAGATTAAAAGTTATATTTCAACCTCAATTGCCAATAGGTAGAATTTTGGTTCACCTGCTCCTCAAATGAACTCCTTTGAAGTAAACTTTATTGTTAGATGAAACAAAGGTCGACATTTCAGCTGCTCCCCATAGCTTTCCTCAGGACATATGTCTGGGACCCCCAGAATTAATTATAACCAGGCACATGCCCACAGAATTAATTATAGCCAGACAGGGACTCCTAGAATTAATTATACAGGCACACGCCCCCATTATTAATAATACCCAGGCACATGCCCACAGAATTAATTATAGCCAGACACATGCCCCCAGAATTAATTATAGCCAGGCAGGGACCCCCAGAATTAATTATAGCCAGACAGGGACCCCCAGAATTAATTATAGCCAGGCAGGGAACCCCAGAATTAATTATAACCATGCACACGCCCCCAGAATTAATAATAACCAGGCACATGCCCCCAGAATTAATTATAATCATGCACACGCCCCCAGAATTAATAATAACCAGGCACATGCCCCCAGAATTAATTATAGCCAGGCAGGAACCCCCATAATTAGTTATAGCCAGGCACATGCCCCCAGAATTAATTATAGCCAGGCAGGGACCTCCAGAATTAATAACCAGGCACATTCTCCAAAATTAATTATAACCAGGCACATTCCCCCAGAATTAAATATAGTCAGGCAGGGACCCCCAGAATTAATTATAACCAGGCACATGCCCCCAGAATTAATTATAGCCAGACACATGCTCACAAGGGCTTGTCAGTGCTTTTTTTCCCCCTGAGTGGCTGGTTGCTTGTTAATTGGGGGTGTGTAGCCTGTCAGGTGATTTCACTTGTATGGCTACATAAACTCACAGGCAGCTCACTGAGCTTGCTCACAAGAGCTTGTCAGTGGTCTACTTCCTAAGTGGGCTATTTTCAAGTGGAGTTTAAAAACAGGAGTTCAAATAACAGGTATCAATTGTATTTATATATTTGTTATCTTGTTGTGGGGGTTAGCAAGCTTGGAGGTTTGACCCAGTGCACATCCTGCTGCATGTATGCATGTCTGGAGGAATCCGTCAAGGGTCCATATCTCTGTAGCAAGTGTGAACGTGTAGCTCTTCTGGAAGCTCATATTTGAGATCTGGAAGGGCAAATCGTAACGCTGAGGCAGATTGACAATCTTGAAAGGAGCCTGCTTCTCACAGAGCAAAGTATAGTTGAGGAATCTAGGGGTGTGGGAGGAGTGGAGTTAACTGGGGAACAGGTTGGTAGCTGGGTGTCAGTGACACGTGGTAGCAGGGGGGGGAGTAAAGAGGAAAAAGGTTGGCTAGTCCTGATCTTGCGCACACAAACAGATTTGCCCCTTTGAGCGAAGATGTTGGGTGCATCAGCTCAGTTGTAGCAGTACTGGAGGAGGCTGCTCCCTCTAACAGCAGGGGGATCAGCCCACCAAGTAAGGGAGGGATAAAGAGGGCAAGTAAGCCTAGACAGGTTGTGGTGGTAGGGGACTCTATTATTAATAGAGTAGACAGGGTAATCTGTCGCTCTGATCGCCTTAACCGGACAGTTTGCTGTCTGTCGGGTGCCCGTGTTAGGCATGTGGTTGACAGAGTTGATAGATTATTGGGAGGGGCTGGAGATGACCCAGCTGTCATGGTCCATATTGATACCAATGACAAAGTAAGAGGAAGATGGAAGGACCTGAAGAATGATTTCAGGGAATTAGGAATTAAACTGAAGAAGAGGTCCTCCAAGGTAGTATTTTCTGAGATACTACTGGTGTCCCGTGCTACAGTGGAAAGGCAGTGGGAGATCAGGGAGGTCAATGCGTGGTTTAAAGCTTGGTGCAGGACGGAGGGCTTTGGGTTTTTAGAGCACTGGGCTCATTGTTCTATGAGGAAGTAAGTAGAAGTATAGATCAGGGGGTCGCAGTGGATGTGATTTACTTAGATTTTGCCAAAGCTTTCGACACAGTTCCACACAAAAGGTTAAATTAAGAAAAATTGGTCTAGATGAAAAAAACTTGTTCTTGGATAGAAAACTGGTTAAAAGATAGGGTACAGAGAGTGGTCATAAATGGTACATTTTCAAGATGGACACCAGTGATAAGTGGTGTCCCTCAGGGGTCTGTTATAGGACCAATACTATTCAATTTATTTATACATGACCTTGAGATAGGCATTGAAAGCCATGTATCAGTGTTTGCAGATGACACAAAACTAGGAAAAGTAATACAATGTGAGCAGGATGTTGCTTCACTGCAGAGGGATTTAGATAGATTGGGGGACTGGGCACTTGAAATTTAATCTAGATAAATGCAAAGTTATGCACTTTGGAATGAAGAACACACAAGCAATTTATACCCTAAATGGTACGGAGTTAGGGAAATCCAAGCAGGAGAAGGATTTGGGAATAATCATAGACTTCAAACTAAGTAACAATGTGCAATGTCAAACAGCAGCCGCCAAGGCCAGCAAAGTATTGGCATGCATTAAAAGGGGAGTTCACTCTCGGGATGAAAACATAATTTTGCCCCTGTATAAATCAATGGTCAGGCCGCACCTTGAACATGCTGTGCAATTTTTGGCACCCGTCTTAAAAAAAGATATTATAGCGCTAGAAAAAGTGCAGAGACTGGCAACTAAAGTTATGAGGAAAGACTAACAAGCTTAAACCTGTTTAGTTTAGAGAAACGGCGCCTTCGAGGGGATCTGATAACCATATATAAATATATACGGGGCCATTATCAACCATTGTCTGATAACCTATTCATTAACAGGACTATACACAGGACAAGGGGTCATCCATTTAGACTGGAAGAAAGAAAATTTAGCTTAAAGCATAGGCAGGGTTAATTTACAGTGAGAGCAATAAAGCTGTGGAATTCTCTGCCTGTTGAGGTGGTTGGGTCAGAGTCTGTGCAGACTTTTAAAAAACGACTGGATGACTTCCTGCAGACACAGAATATTAAGGGTTATAATATTTAATATGTGGGTAAAAGCTTCTTGATCCAAGGAGAAATCTGACTGCCATTCTGGGGTCAAGAAGGAATTTTTTCCCAGTATGTTGCATATTGGCAAGCATTTCAGACTGGGTTTTTTGCCTTCTTTTGGATAAACAGCAGTAGGTGATGTGGGAGAGGCTGAACCTGATGGACTCTTTTTTCAGACTATGTAACTATGTAACATGCCCCCAGAATTAATTATAGCCAGGCAGGGACCATCAGAATTAATTATAGCCAGGCAGGGACTCCCAGAATTAATTATAACCATGCACATGCCCCCAGTATTAATTGTAGCAGGATTTTACCATGGTAATGAATCATAGCCCTCTACATTGGTTAGACCAAGTGGCCAGTAACAACAGCAAGTTACTCAGATGGAGTCTTCTTCTCCAGCAGTATAACTTCAGGGTACAGCATAAAAAAGGCAGCCTTCATGGCAATGATGATGGACTTTTCCGCCAAGGGGAACTGTTTAGCTACGCAGACATAGGGTTAAGGGTATTACGCATAAGCTAGTGTGACCATTCATCCCCAAACTTAAATAATGCAAATTTATTCACTGCTCTGGCGGAGGAGGAGCTGCAGTTCCTTTGCTCTCCACTGGGAGTCCCATTCAGCATTGTACTCCTAGCAGTGATCTAAGGAACTGCAGCTCCTCCTTCAGAGCAGTGAATAAATTAGCATTATTATAATTTGTCATGGGATGGTCTCCTCATTTCAGGGACTGTCCCCGGAAATCGGGGGTGAATGGTCACCCTATCCCAGAGGAACAGATGATGGCCCCTGCTGTGCCGCTAGGGCCAGGGACTGCGGCCACCTCTTGCCGGGTCCCTGTGAGTTCCGTGCGCAGCTAATTGGAAGGGTCCATCTGTGCTGGATGAATGTGCATCTGGCTGTGCTGGATGCACGCGCATCCTGCGACGGCGACGGACAAAAAATGTAGGAGAGGGTTGCTGTTGTTTCCTATATTCGGCGCCAATGATTATGTGAACTGATTTAAAAGTGTAATAATAGAAACTAATGCAGCCAATTGTGGAAGTGTGGGGTATTCACCTTTATAGAATATCTAAAGTGTACAAATAAAATTGAAGAAAACTTCCTTGCGCCACAATGAAATTAGTACATGTAAAAATACATTACATATCCTTATACAATCTAGTCTTAATAGACAAACCCTTTTCATGATTAAAAATGTTCTTTTTATGTTGCTCATGCACAGGGTTGCAGTGCCCTCTTGTGGCTATAGGAACAGTTGTCCTTGGAATATCTCTAACAGGCAAACTTTTCTCTTTGTATAGAGTTGCAGTGCCCTCTAGTGGCAATGGAAATAGTTGTCCTTGTATTATCCCTAACTGACAAACTCTTTCTTTACGCTTGAACAGTCAATGTAATAAATACATTAAGTTGTGATTCCCTCTAGTGGTTATAGGAACAATTGTCTTTAAATGTTGTTTAAAAGAAGAAAGTCTGGTTAATGTGTCCACTCCTTTTCGAAACAACAGGATTAGACGGACCTCTTTCGCCTTTATCTCCTTTGGACGTGCGCCTCAAAAACATAAAAATGGAAAGCACAAAATTGCGCAGATTATCCTTATTACAAGAAAAGGTGTCACAACAATATATCATTTATTGAAAAAAAACACAATAAAACAGAGAGAAGTAACACACAAATAAGGGGTAGCGGCACCTCATCGGAGTCCACAATGGCAACAAAACAACCCGACCGGATGAGGACAATGAAGGAGAATACTGTCTAATTACCTCGGCGGTTCAAGCCGCCTACACACCTCTGATCTAGTGAATGAAAAAAAGTTGCAAGGGTAGTCCGCAACAAAACCCCCATATAGAAAGGTAAAGATTTAAAACCAGAAGAGGGCTGACATCGCTCAACGCGTTTTGCCCGATAAGGGCTTAATCCTGAGCTATACTGTCCTGGTAGCATATCGGTGTATATATAACAAATATCAACAGGGAGCACCTGAAAATGAGACCGCCTCGGATCCGCAATCACAATAGTACGCCAGGCAGCAGGACGCTCACTGCACGCCGTTACACCATGTGCCTCCCAACCAATCAATCGCCAGGAAGAGAACAGAGTTACGCCCCGCATGTAAAAAACGGCAACGCGGCACGAAAAGGCTGGACATCATGAATTAAACTGCAAAGGGCACAAAAATGTATATACTAATCGAACACTGTAAATGCCAGACAAGATTACAAATAAAAAAGTACACATATAATATAGATGGAAAGGGAAAATCGGTGTTCGGCGTATAGGGGAGATATCTAAAAGTAAATAGGGGTAGGCATACAAAGATTCAAAGAAAAAGTACCATACAATGTGAGTAGCTGTGTGGGATGACTCAAAGTTCGTCAAAATGATCCTAAAAAGAAAAAAAGTATAATAGTGAAGTCCAGTTACAAAAAAGGAAAAAGGGGGGAGATGGATCCACTCACACTTTCCAGAGCCTCGTTAGGCTCGATCACCTCGCCTGTGGGTGTTTCGTGGCTCACCAGTAGCTCACAGGGGTAGACCCGTCTCACAGCCTTGGTGTCCTTTCAGGATCCTGAGTTGTCCATAGGTTCTCCTATAGTCTCCAAAGTTTTCCTTTGGGATCCTGGATGTTCACAGGTCGTGGCTTATCTTAGCTTGTAGAATTCTCCTCTCGAAGTCCTTCTGGTACGGCTTGAGGCATGGATCTTGTTCCAGCAGCTTTGACAGCTCAGGAACGTACCAGAAGGACTTCGAGAGGAGAATTCTACAAGCTAAGATAAGCCACGACCTGTGAACATCCAGGATCCCAAAGGAAAACTTTGGAGACTATAGGAGAACCTATGGACAACTCAGGATCCTGAAAGGACACCAAGACTGTGAGACGGGTCTACCCCTGTGAGCTACTGGGTGAGCCACGAAAACACCCACAGGCGAGGTGATCGAGCCTAACGAGGCTCTGGAAAGTGTGAGTGGATCCATCTCCCCCCTTTTTCCTTTTTTGTAACTGGACTTCACTATTATACTTTTTTTCTTTTTAGGATCATTTTGACGAACTTTGAGTCATCCCACACAGCTACTCACATTGTATGGTACTTTTTCTTTGAATCTTTGTATGCCTACCCCTATTTACTTTTAGATATCTCCCCTATACGCCGAACACCGATTTTCCCTTTCTTTTTGTTCATTTGGTGCGGATTGGGACCGCACTTGTGGTGCCTTGGGCGACGGGGATATATTTTTCTAATTTTTGCTCTAAAGAGTCTGTTCTCCACATTTTTTTGTTGTATATAATATAGATGCACTATAATGGTGGTGTTGGCATCAGAGACGGAGAAAGAGGAAATAGTCTATGGGTTCCCAAGGCAACCGCTAACAAGGACGTACACAATATTGCCAAAAGTATTCGCTCACCCATGCAAATCAGGAGCTGGGCAGGTGAGCGAATACTTTTGGCAATATAGTGTATAATAAGTGTCAGAAGAGTGGTAGACAATAAAAAGCAATAAAAATTATAAATACAAATAGAATTGACGAATACTAGGTAATACATGAGTGAAATAAATCAAACAGAAGCAAACAAAAGGCGCAAAGGTGAACCCTTCATTGAGACCAGAGAGAGTACGAGTATTGAGTTGATAATCCAAAAAGCTTCATGCTGGAGTAGCTTAACGTCAAGATTGCCCTTTCTAGGGCCAAGTCTGATCTGCTCAATACCCACAAATTTAAAATTGTTGAGGGAGCAAACGCGGCATATTTGAAAGTGTTTAGCCACTGGAGTATCCTTATTCAACCGAATAGCCCTAACATGCTCCAAAATACGAGTTTTGAGGGGGCGGATAGTTTCGCCAATGTATTTAAGGCCACAATGACAAATGAGTTGATAAACAATGCCAGAAGAATTGCAATTCAAAAATTGGCGGACAGTATATGATCTGGAGTAGGGATGAGCTGTTCGGTTCGATCAGTTCGGAGTTCGATTCGAACTTTGGCCGTTCGCAAGTTCGCGAACTTCGAACTTTTTAGCGTGTTCGGTTCGAGTTCGCAAAAAAAAATAATTTTGAAAAAGTGTAAAAAAAGCTTAAATGCTTAAAAAATCTAGAAATAAAGAGACTCTTTACTGCAGAATGTTATAAGCAACGGTTTATTAGCTATTGAATTAAAAACTAATGTGTACGTGCAAAGATTCTCACCTCTAAATGACCTGTGTTTTCAAACGGCGTAAACAACAGGTGTTTTTTAGTCTGGTCTAATCAATTTGATACATTGTATGTATGTAGACTATACTGAGGGTGTGGTGTCTCCAGATGTATCAAACAACACCTGTGCTTCTGAGAAGTGTTAAATTCTCTACGAAATCTTCCTCTGATATGCTGCATTTCATTGCTGTGTGCTCAGCTAATTTTTACCGCTTTCGCTCATCATGTTTAAACGTGATTTGAAGCCACATTTTATTAAATGACCCAGACATATTAGATATTGTTCTTTCCGGCAGACTTCGCAGATTCATAATATATACTTTTTATATGTATACATCATGTCCTGCCTGTATATTATGACAAAAAATGCAATAAAAATTGAATTTTTAATCATCTGCAGTGTGTAGTGTTTTTTTTCACATTTTAGCACATGAGCGTTTGCGGGTATGTTTTCAATGGGGTGCGCTTGTACAAAAATTAGAAATGGGGACGTGTTACATTTTGTGGGGGGGACTTACGTGATTTATAGCAAACGCATCCCATAGAAAAAGATCATTAGTGCAGCATCATTGTTCACATTATAATTGAAATGTGAACAATATTGCTGCATTAATAAAAATAACACACAAAAAATCGTTTTTTTTTTTTACTTTATACAGTACCTGGTCATGTTGGGTATCATTCGAAAGGCCATACTCAGGCCTTTCGATTGACACCCTCCATGACCCCCTAGCTGCCTGGAGATATCTGGGTTCAAATGAACCCCCTATCTCCACCAGGGGATTCCGGGCAGCTAGGGATTCCCCGGCTATGCGTGAGGACGTCAGGCAGTGAGGGGGGGACCTGTGGGTGGAGCCGCCATCCAAGATGGCGGCCCCCACCGGAGCTAGGTCGCACTTCGGCGCCGCAAGGCATCTCTATACACAGCCCCATCAGCATCTCTATACACAACTTCACAGCATCTCTATACACAACCTCACAGCATCTCTATACACAGCCCCTTCAGCATCTCTATACACAGCCCCATCAGCATCTCTATACACAACCTCACAGCATCTCTATACACAACCTCACAGCATCTCTATACACAGCCCCATCAGCATCTCTATACATAACCTCACAGCATCTCTATACACAACCTCACAGCATCTCTATACACAGCCCCTTCAGCATCTCTATACACAGCATCTCTATACACAGCCTCACAGCATCTCTATACACAGCCTCACAGCATCTCTATACGCAACCTCACAGCATCTCTATAAACAGCACCATCAGCATCTCTATACAGGGCCGGATTAAGATCACTATGGGCCTGGAGCTGAATATTTTGGTGGGCTTTTTTTGGAATTCAGTGAAATGAAAACATAATTTTAGTTTATTTAATAGTGCAGATACAGATATATCTAACCAGATACAGTATGAGTAAATTTCCACCGTTGTAGATCTTTATTCTATAGGGAATTCTTGTAAAACAAAATGGGAAATGGGAACTTGACACTGCATTTTTCTGAGAAAATATACAATTTTACCCAAAAAAAATGAAATATTTCTCTTGTGATTTGGAGGATGGTGTTTTCTGCATTATATGATTATGTATAAAATGCTGAACTTGCTCCAAAGTGTGGGAAATGAGAAGGTGAGTAATGGCAGTGGTATTGCTCATTTTATACGAGGAAAATGGACTATGCCATCGCTTTGCAACTAAAAATACAATTTAAAAAAATTCTCTTTTCTTTTAGATTTTACATGGTGATGATTGATATCAATGCAAAGGCCAGACTCTGACCTGTTCAATGAAACCTCGCTTGACCTTGTGAGGTGCAAAGATTAGTGATGCAGCGGTCCAAAGTCCCCCGCACTTCGTTGCACTACAGCAGTTTTGGTTTTTGAACCAACAATTCGTAACAATGGATTGTGCCATCATCTCCGCACGTGTTGGTGAAATGAGAAATGTGATGGTTAGTTAGTGCAGCATCATTGTTCACTTTATAATTGAAAAGTGAAAAATAGTGCGGTTAGTAAAAAAAAAAAAGGGGGAAAAAATAAATATTTTATTTTCCTGACTTCCTGGTCATGTTTCATTGCATGCTCTGGCCTTTCCAGTGATACCTCACATGACCCTGTAGCTGCTACGGAGTTGGAGATACAGGGGCCCAAATGCAGACATACTTATCCTTTCTCTGGGCCTATTCTGAGACATGGGCCTGGAGCTGCTGCCCCATCCCATCAGCCCCTATGTTAATCCGGCACTGTCTCTATACACAGCATCTCTATACACAGCCACACAGCATCTCTATACACAATCCCATCAGCATCTCTATACACAACCCCTTCATCTCTATACACAGCCTCACAGCATCTCTATACACAACCCTATCAGCATCTCTATACACAGCATCTCTATACACAGCCACACAGCATCTCTATACACAACCCCATAAGCATCTCTATACACAGCATCTCTATACACAGCCAAACAGCATCTCTATACACAACCCCATAAGCATCTCTATACACAGCATCTCTATACACAGCCACACACACAGCATCTCTATACACACCCCATCAGCATCTCTATACACAACCCCATCCGCAACCTCACAGCATCTCTATACACAGCCTCACAGCATCTCTATACACAACCCCATCCGCAACCTCACAGCATCTCTATACACAACCCATCAGCATCTCTATACACAAACAGCATCTCTATACACAGCCCCATCAGCATCTCTATACACAGCATCTCTACACACAACCTCACAGCATCTCTATACACAACCCCATCAGCATCTCTATACACAGCATTTCAATACACAGCCACACAGCATCTCTATACACAACCCCATAAGCATCTCTATACACAGCATCTCTACACACAGCCACACAGCATCTCTATACACAACCCCATAAGCATCTCTATACACAGCATCTCTATACACAGCCACACACACAGCATCTCTATACACACCCCATCAGCATCTCTATACACAACCCCATCCGCAACCTCACAGCATCTCTATACACAGCCTCACAGCATCTCTATACACAACCCCATCCGCAACCTCACAGCATCTCTATACACAACCCATCAGCATCTCTATACACAAACAGCATCTCTATACACAGCCCCATCAGCATCTCTATACACAGCATCTCTACACACAACCTCACAGCATCTCTATACACAACCCCATCAGCATCTCTATACACAGCATTTCAATACACAGCATCTCTATACACAACCCCATCAGCATCTCTATACACAGCATTTCTATACACAGCCACACAGCATCTCTATACACAACCCCCATCAGCATCTCTATACACAGCATCTCTATACACAACCCATCAGCATCTCTATACACAGCCACACAGCATCTCTATACACAACCCCATCAGCATCTCTATACACAGCATCTCTATACACAACCTCACAGCATCTCTATACACAACCCCATCAGCATCTCTATACACAGCATCTCTATACACAGCCACACAGCATCTCTATACACAACCCCATAAGCATCTCTATACACAGCATCTCTATACACAGCCACACACACAGCATCTCTATACACAACCCATCAGCATCTCTATACACAACCCCATCCGCAACCTCACAGCATCTGTATACACAGCCTCACAGCATCTCTATACACAGCCTCACAGCATCTCTATACACAACCCATCAGCATCTCTATACACAAACAGCATCTCTATACACAACCCCATCCGCAACCTCACAGCATCTCTATACACAGCCCCATCAGCATCTCTATACACAGCATCTCTACACACAACCTCACAGCATCTCTTTACACAACCCCATCAGCATCTCTATACACAGCATTTCTATACACAGCCACACAGCATCTCTATACACAACCCCATCAGCATCTCTATACACAGCATTTCTATACACAGCCACACAGCATCTCTATACACAACCCCATCAGCATCTCTATACACAGCATCTCTATACACAACCTCACAGCATCTCTATACACAACCCCATCAGCATCTCTATACACAGCATCTCTATACACAACCTCACAGCATCTCTATACACAACCCATCAGCATCTCTATACACAACCCCATCAGCATCTCTATACACAGCATCTCTATACACAACCTCACAGCATCTCTATACACAACCCCATCAGCATCTCTATACACAGCCACACAGCATATCTATACACAACCCCATCAGCATCTCTATACACAGCATCTCTATACACAACCCCTTCAGCATCTCTATACACAGCCTCACAGCATCTCTATACACAGCCTCACAGCATCTCTATACGCAACCTCACAGCATCTCTATACGCAACCTCACAGCATCTCTATACACAGCCTCACAGCATCTCTATACACAGCCTCACAGCATCTCTATACACAACCCCATCAGCATCTCTATACACAGCATCTCTATACACAACCCCATCAGCATCTCTATACACAGCATCTCTATACACAACCCCTTCAGCATCTCTATACACAGCCTCACAGCATCTCTATACACAGCCTGACGGCATCTCTATACGCAACCTCACGGCATCTCTATACGCAACCTCACAGCATCTCTATATGCAACCTCACAGCATCTCTATACACAGCCTCACAGCATCTCTATACACAACCCCATCAGCATCTCTATACACAGCATCTCTATACACAACCCCCATCAGCATCTCTATACACAGCATCTCTATACACAAACCCTTCAGCATCTCTATACACAGCCTCACAGCATCTCTATACACAGCCTCACAGCATCTCTATACACAGCCTCACGGCATCTCTATACGCAACCTCACGGCATCTCTATACGCAACCTCACGGCATCTCTATACGCAACCTCACAGCATCTCTATACACAACCCCGTCAGCATCTCTATACACAGCATCTCTATACACAACCCCATCAGCATCTCTATACACAGCATCTCTATACACAACCCCTTCAGCATCTCTATACACAGCCTCACAGCATCTCTATACACAGCCTCACAGCATCTCTATACACAGCCTCACGGCATCTCTATACGCAACCTCACAGCATCTCTATACACAACCCCATCAGCATCTCTATACACAGCATCTCTATACACAACCCCATCAGCATCTCTATACACAGCATCTCTATACACAGCCCCATCAGCATCTCTATACACAGCATCTCTATACACAACCCCATCAGCATCTCTATACACAGCATTTCTATACACAACCCCATCAGCATCTCTATACACAGCATTTCTATACACAACCCCATCAGCATCTCTATACACAGCATCTCTATACACAACCCCTTCAGCATCTCTATACACAGCCTCACGGCATCTCTATACACAGCCTCACGGCATCTCTATACACAGCCTCACGGCATCTCTATACGCAACCTCACGGCATCTCTATACGCAACCTCACAGCATCTCTATGCGCAACCTCACAGCATCTCTATACACAGCCTCACAGCATCTCTATACGAAACCCCATCAGCATTAGGCTTGTGCAGCAATTTTTTTTTTCGGTGCGATTTGTTCGGATGTTTAAACTTTTCGATTCGGCTCGTTTCGACCGATTTCTGTTTCGATTCGGTTCGGCTCGTTTTTCGTGTACATTTTTTTTTCGGAATATCGACCATTTTTCGTATTTTCGTGTCACTTTGCTCGTTTCTTGTATCGACTTTTCGGAAATTTCGGAAATTTTCGTTTTTTCGGAACGTCTGTTCTCCTCGTTTCAAAGTGTCTACGATAATTCTGGCGATTCTATCGTGTTTTTTTTTATTAAATAAAGATCCTTTTTTTCTTATGAATAATTGAATATACATTTCACAACTTTATTTAATCATATTAAAATGGTATGAAAGCCAGGGAACAAAAAAAAATGAACAAAACGATTTAAAAAACGCTAAACTGACCCGAATGCCACAAGAAACAAGTGATACGCATTTACAAATACAAAATTTACAGAATCAGCGATATAACCGATAATAGTTAAATATACGATTTCCAGAATTACCGAAATGGAGCCGAAATCACGAATGGAACCAAAATCATGAATAGAGCAAAAATACATTTCGATTTGACACATTTCAAGTCCATTCGAAAAATCAGAATTTTTTTTGTTTCGGCTCGGAAAACTTTTTGGATCTATCGGTTTTTGGGTCCGCCCGATTCGGAAATTCGGCCGAATCCGAAGACACAAATCGGGAAATTTCGTGAAAATTCCGAAACCCGAAACGCACATCTCTATACACAGCCTCACAGCATCTCTATACACAGCCTCACAGCATCTCTATACACAGCCTCACAGCATCTCTATACACAGCCTCACAGCATCTCTATATGCAGCCTCACGGCATCTCTATACGCAACCTCACGGCATCTCTATACGCAACCTCACGGCATCTCTATACGCAACCTCACGGCATCTCTATACACAGCCTCACAGCATCTCTATACGAAACCCCATCAGCATCTCTATACACAACCTCACAGCATCTCTGTGAACCCTCAAATGAACCCCCTATCTCCACCAGGGGATTCCGGGCAGCTAGGTTACCCAGCTATCTGACGTCGTCACGCTATGCCAGGCCCTGCTTAAAAGTGGAGACTCTCTCCTTTTAAGCGGTGCCTGGCTTTTTTTCGTGGGACCTCCCGATCGGGAGGGAGAGGGATCCGAACGGATCACCCCCTCCCTTCCAGGCGATCTCCCGGCATTGCCGGGGGTTCGCCTGGAAATTACATCATCGCGCATGGAGCGATGACATCATTTACGTCAGGAGGAGCTTGACTTCAGCGTCTGAGGACGCTGAAGTCAGAACGCCGCGGGACCCCGGACAGAGAGGTGAGTATCTCCGCCGGGGGTCCCGCAAAGCTGATGACATGTGGGACATGTCCTCCTCAGCATACAGCGGGAGTAACTGAGCCCACACGTCGTCAGCAGTGAAGGGGTTAAAAACGTCTTTTTAAAAACTTTTTGTCCTTGTTTCCTGTCCCCCAGGGCACTACCCGGACCCCCTTACACCTTTTATGGCAAATATCTAGCATATATGCCCTCTTGGAGGGCACTCTAAAAATCGAATTTTGAGTCCCATTGACTTGTATTGAGTTTGTGTTCAAGTTCGAATTTGAACATTTGAAAAGTTCGAATTCAAATGCGAACCGAACTCGAGGGTGTTCGGCTCATCCCTAATCTGGAGTTATTGTTATTATAAAACTCTTTAGATTTATTGCAGACATAAGGACAAGCACTACATCTGCCGCACTTGTACATACCCAATAAGGTATTAGAGAGCCAAACATGTGTAATTTCACCTGAAGGTTGGAAGTGACTATGTACCAATCAATCGTTTAGGTTGGTACAGCGCCTATAATCACAATAACTCCAGATCATATACTGTCCGCCAATTTTTGAATTGCAATTCTTCTGGCGTTGTTTATCAACTCATTTGTCATTGTGGCCTTAAATACATTGGCGAAACTATCCGCCCCCTCAAAACTCG
Organism: Leptobrachium leishanense; assembly: GCA_009667805.1. NCBI lineage: Eukaryota > Metazoa > Chordata > Amphibia > Anura > Megophryidae > Leptobrachium > Leptobrachium leishanense. The sequence goes on from CM019067.1 coordinate 195,266,634, forward strand.
TATTTTGGAGCATGTTAGGGCTATTCGGTTGAATAAGGATACTCCAGTGGCTAGACACTTTCAAATGTGCCGCGTTTGCTCCCTCAACAATTTTAAATTTGTGGGTATTGAGCAGATCAGACTTGGCCCTAGAAAGGGCAATCTTGACGTTAAGCTACTCCAGCATGAAGCTTTTTGGATTTATCAACTCAATACTCGTACTCTCTCTGGTCTCAATGAAGGGTTCACCTTTGCGCCTTTTGTTTGCTTCTGTTTGATTTATTTCACTCATGTATTACCTAGTATTCGTCAATTCTATTTGTATTTAATAATTTTTATTGCTTTTTATTGTCTACCACTCTTCTGTCACTTATTATACACTATATTGCCAAAAGTATTAGCTCACCTGCCCAGCTCCTGATTTGCATGGGTGAGCGAATACTTTTGGCAATATTGTGTACGTCCTTGTTAGCGGTTGCCTTGGGAACCCATAGACTATTTCCGCTTTCTCCATCTCTGATGCCAACACCACCATTATAGTGCATCTATATTATATGTGTACTTTTTTATTTGTAATCTTGTCTGGCATTTACAGTGCTCGATTAGTATATACATTTTGTGCCCTTTGCAGATTAATTCATGGTGTCCAGCCTTTTCGTGCCACGTTGCCGTTTTTACATGCGGGGCGTGACTCTGTTCTCTTCCTGGCGATTGATTGGTTGATGGAGGCACATGGTGTACCGGCGTGCAGTGAGCGTCCGAGGCGGTCTCATTTTCAGGTGCTCCCTGTTGATATTTGTTATATATACACCGATATGCTACCAGGACAGTATAGCTCAGGATTAAGCCCTTATCGGGCAAAACGCGTTGAGCGATGTCAGCCCTCTTTTGGTTTTAAATCTTTACCTTTCTATATGGGGGTTTTGTTGCGGATTACCCTGGCAACTTTTTTTCATTCTGTAGGTCAGAGGTGTGTAGGCGGCTTGAACCGCCGAGGTAATTAGACAGTATTTTCCTTCATTGTCCTCACCCGGTCTGGTTGTTTTGTTGCCATTGTGGACTCCGATGAGGTGCCGCTGCCCCTTATTTGTGTGTTACTTCTCTCTGTTTTATTGTGGTTTTTTTCAATAAATGATATATTGTTGTGACATCTTTTCTTGCACTTTGTGCATTCGGTTTTTGTATACAATTTTCTTGGGTTATGCCCTGCAGGGTGTCTCTTTATGATTCACCCTTTTTCCTTTTTTATCCTTATTACAACTTTCGTAATTGAGTGGGCGTTGGATTGCTACTCACATTGCAAAGTGCCTAACACCTATACACAAGGGGGTTATTCAGAGAGATCCGAAATGTGGCCAAAATGTAACCGGACACTGAATTTCAACGAACGGGGACATTTCAGGGTCATTCGGCTATTCCGCTGAGCAGGCAATTCGCCAAATTTTGGCGTATTGTCTGCACGTATGTGCCTGTTCGAGGGCAGTGATATCCCCTCATAGAGAAGCAATGGTTTGTCAGTCTGTTCAGAGAACACCGAACAGCTGAGGAATGTCAGTGAAGTTCCCTGCCGTTCGGTGGTTTCATTCAGTCAGGTTTATTCAGGCGAATCCCATAGGCTTCAATGTTAAAAATATTCCAGTTATAATTCAATATCTAATAAACTGTTTAGCATTTTATTCTGCAGTAATATTTTTAGATTTTTTTTAGGATCTCTTAGGCATTTTTTAGGATTTTTTTGTCAAAATTTTTCATTTTTTCTGTAATAGACCTTTTTATTATCATTCATTGGATCTTATACGTAAATTCCAGACATTCTCGTTCAGTAGTTTTTTGCAACCAGCGTTTCAAATTTCAAACTTTCAAGCAAACTGTTTTGTTTTTTTTCACCCCGTTCGTCTGTGTGTCGGCTTTTTCCGGTGGCTGCTCTGCGCTGTGATCGGCGGCTGCTCGGATTTTTCCGGCGTGTTCGGCTTGGTTTTTGAGGCCGTTTCTGTGGGTTTTCGGCGAGTGTTCGGCGGCTCTGCAGCGAGTAATCCCTGCACTACGGGGGCCCTGCGGTGCTTGCTGAATACACTGCAGGGTCAGCGAACTAGGAATCGCCGAATCGCCCCGAAGTGCAGGGAACAATGAACGTGCGGTGACTTTTCGGATCTCTCTAAATAACTCTGTGTATCCCCTCTAGCGTTTTCTCCTGGTGTATGGAAAACCGAAGCTCAAAAAAGAGGGGGAGAGAGAGGGCGCTCGGATTGCACAAATTATCTTTAAATAAATGAAGAATAAAAAGGTGTTCAGACACCGATACTATGGCAAATAAGTGGATTTGGGAGCACTGATTCACCATCTCGTCACCTTCCTTTATTAATGCCTTTACATGAGGATTTGAATTACTGTGGGTCTTTATATATATATCTGTATATATATATTTTGGAATCTGAAACAGATGAATTTTACTTAGAATAAGGTGTACTACGCCAGCTCGGATCACGGAGACCACGAGGCACACAGTTTGAAGCAACTGAGTGCCGCCGGATTACCTTGGGCCTACTACGCGAGTGGCGCCTGAGCTGACTCTCCCAACCGCCGCACAGGCCTCCACTTCCAGCTGACGCAGCAGAGGGTCTCCTCGGACTTAGTCGACCCGCTCACGGCACCACCGACTGACTGGGGTAAGCCGCAACGCAGAGGTACAACACCTCTCCCCCTGCTCCACACGGCGCTCTCCCCTCACCACCCGAGATCAGCACGCACCAGCACCTCGTGCGGTGGCCCACAGCTGCGGCCCCCCCGGAACTCCTGGGAGGCGGGAAGACGCCAATACACAGTTACAGCGAGCACCCGTCCCGTGGGGAGAAAGACGGCGATCGGTGCCATTGTGACTCTCGAGGGCAGAGACCCACCCGCCCAGCAACACCTTGGACGGAGGGTGTCTGGCATTAGCCTACTTCTCACCCCACCCTGAGACCTGATGCAGCGCCCACCCCATCAGACTTAGCTGAATACCCCTCATCAAAACAAAAAAGGAGAAAGGAAAAAAAAAAGAGGAAAAAAGGAAATAAATAAATAAATAGATAAAAATAAAAAAGAAACAATTTTCCTGGATAACCCAACGCAGGCTACCTGCTCCTACTCTCACCAATTTTTTTCCTCATAAATTTTTTTTGGTGGACCTAGATGGGTCCACTACACTTGTATTCTATGCCTCTTCAATTTTTTTAATCATTTAACAATTTTTCCGGTGGCCCCTGTGTGGGTCACTATCCTCGTAAGCTAGTGGCTCGGCAGCGGTTATACATGACTGCTTAGAGTCGAAGCTCCCGCCTACCTCCGACTCCTCTCCAGCAATGAGCGCTAAAAAGTGGCTATGGGCCGCGGTAAAAGAACCTCCCAAGCGCCAGAAACCCCCGGGCCCGGCGGAGACCCCTCCACGCCCGGCATCTGACAGTTCTTTGCCCCACCGCCAGGGCAGCCTGAGGCACCGACATCCCCTAACATGGCGCCGGCTTCACCTTGCGGCTCAACATCGCCTCAACACTCGGCGTCGCCCTCACACTCAGCGGCTGACGCGTGGGAAGTACCAGCTGACGTCCTTCATCTCCTACGCTCTCTCCCTACTAAAGCAGACCTGACAGTGGCCACCACCGCTCTCCGTCAATCGCTAGCAGCGGATATTCAACTACTACGCAACGATATAGGGGGCCTCCAAGAGCACCTGGACAGGGTGGAAACTGGACAAAATGACCAGGCCACATTGGCTACGGAAACCGCAACTCGTGTTGATGCACACCATCACCTATTACTCACGTTGACACGCCACGTGGAGGATCTAGAAAACCGCGGCCGTAGACAAATTATTAGAATTAGAGGCCTCCCTGAAGGGGAAGGGTCAACTGCAGAATTGGGCAGGATTCTACTCCGTCTATTTAACTTCATCTTGAGACGCGATCACACCTCACATATCGACATAGAACGTTATCACAGAGCATTACGTCCAAAAGGGCCAGCGGATGCCCAGCCGAGGGATGTTATTTGCTTTTTCCTTCGCTTTAGCATCAAGGAAGAGATTATGCGCTGTGCCCGCGAACGGCCGCACATCAAATTTGAGGGAGCTAATATCTTTGTTCCACGATGTCTCTCCTATCACACTGCATACCCGCAAGGCCTTAAGACCACTTACGATGGCACTACAAAAGGAAAACCTGCAGTACCGATGGCTGCACCCCTTTGGGATTCAGGTACGCACTCCACACGGCCCGGTCACAGCCCGCAAAGAATCTGAGTTGGAGGGTTTTTTACAGGCATTACACCTCCCGCCTAACATTCTGACATCGTGGCCAGACCCAACGGCTGCATACGCACCTGAGCCCCCTCTACCACAGCGTAACCCTAGGCCGAGAAGACCTCGAAGGGCATCTCTCCAATCTACCGCTTTTACTCCCTCCAGCTCCCAAGAAGGCTGAAACTGTTGATCTGGTGTGCATTTTTTACCCCAAATGTCAGGCACATTGGAAAGGGCAAGGCGCCCGTTGACCCGTGACTATCTTACAGGCAGAACTTACGCCTCATCCGCCCTCACCCACAACACCGAACTATTTTGTTTCCAAGGCAGCGCACGACCCACCCGAGAGTCGCTCCCTTCTTGATAATCGCACCCGGAGGTGGCGGGAACTTTTCATCGTTATCCCCTTTTTTTTTTCTCTGCATTTGTTTGTTAGCGCTGAAATTGGAAAGGCGCTCACTCCACGTACCCCACTGAGCTGCAACCCACCCTCGCTCTGGTGGTCCGTGTGGTCTCTCCCGACACCTCGTTAGGTGCCACGGGTTTGTATACCGCACGAGTTGTGACAGCTCGTTTGACTTTCTTTTGTTGTTCTATCTGTTTGATTGTTATACGTATTGCTTTTGCTTCTGTTTTCATTAGTTAGTGAATTATCCTGCCTGATACTCTTTAGTCTAATCTCTAACTGATGGCGTACAGCCCAGGCACCCTTAAGGTGCTCACCTTAAATGCAGGTGGCTTGAACATCCCCACAAAACGACCTATCGCACTTCGGGAATTTTCTAAATTACGTGCTTCTGTGGCACTGATACAGGAATCATTTTGCACTTAACAAAGCACCAAGCTTCCGTAACCAACACTTCCCCACAGGTTACTTTGGTAATTGTAAAGATGGCAAAGTCCGAGGTACCGCTATCCTGTTTTCCAGACATGTTCCCTTTACGCTCCTGGAGGCTAAATATGATGAGGGAGGTAGATACACCCTGGTTAAGGGCACCATAGGCACCCAGATCTACACCTTTGCGTCTGTCTATTTACCCAACAAGGGCCAACATCGTGCACTCAGAAACGTACTCCGCTCCGTCAAGTCATTCACAGAAGGGATACTCATAATGGGAGGAGACCTTAATCTGGCACTCGACCCACGTTTAGATACCTCCCGAGGAACGTCCAGCGTGACACCCTCGGTGCACCAACAGGCTCGACTTCATTTACACGACAACAGACTGACTGCTGGCGAGCTATGCACCCGACAGCTAAAGACTACACGTACTACAGCAACATACATGACCGATACTCCCGAATCGACTATCTGTTTCTACCATCCAACTATGCGCATCTAATGCAGTCGGTCACCATAGGCGCCACAGCCTGGGCTGATCACTGCCCGGTCCTCATGACCTTAGCAACCTCCCTTTTCCGCCCCAAATCTGCGCATTGGCGATTAAATGAGACACTCCTCAACGTTCCTGACATACTAACAGGACTGCGTGACACACTTAGTCATTATTTCATTGAGAATACCACCCCCGACTCCCCACTCCCGATAGTCTGGGAAGCGCACAAGACAGTCGCACGGGGATACCTAATCTCACAAGGTGCGCGCCTTAAGAGAGAACGGACCCAACGCGAGACTGAACTAAACACCCTTATCCGCAACCTCGAACTGACACATAAAACTACGCTATCCGATCAGACTTACGCAGAACTTCTGAGGCACAAGGCAGAATTACACTCCTTACTTAATATCAGTGCCTTAAGCACCATGAAACGCACCAAACAACTTTTTTACGACCAGGGGAACAAATGAGGAAAGCTCCTAGCCCACGTGCTGCGCAAACGCAACCATGCCATGTATATCCCTAAGCTACGCACTCCGAACAACACGCTACGCACACACCCACGGGACTTGATGGACCTCTTACTAACTCACTTCACAGAAGCATACAACATCCCCGCTCCTTCTGCCCCACTGATACAGCCGGCTATTGATGTCTACTTGTGAACCCACCTTGACAACTCCCTTGCACTTGAGACTAAAAGACTGTGGGAACAGCCGATTACGGGATTAGAACTAGCCAAAGGCATTAAACAAACCCCGGTGGGCAAGGCCCCCGGACCAGACGGACTACCCCTTCTGTACTACAAAACCTTTAGGGAAATACTCGACCCGCAATGGCTTGCGACCTTTAACTCCATAACGGACGGGGACCCACTAACCGCCCAGACCCTGATGGCAACGATAACCCTTATCCCTAAACCAGGCAAGGACACGGAGCACTGTGGAAGTTATAGGCCCATTTAGCTGTTAAATCAAGACATGAAAATATTCGCTAAAATCCTGGCCACTCGACTCAACCCATATATCCCGCAACTTATACGTAATGATCAATCAGGCTTTATCCCGGGGAGGGAGGGTAGGGCAAACACCGTGCGGGCAATTAACCTGATTCACTTAGCATCTAAAAACAAAAATGACCCTATGCTGCTTCTATCCACTGACGCGGAAAAGGCCTTTGACCGCGTCAATTGGCAATTTCTTTTCAGCACATTGCGACATATAGGCTTAGGCAGTAACATGCTGGCATCGATAGGAGCACTGTACACTAACCCCTCGGCCAGACTTAACGTGAACGGGGCCCTCTCGCCCCCCCTTTCGCATCAACAATGGCACGAGGCAGGGATGCCCCCTCTCCCCGCTTTTGTTTGCCCTCACCCTTGAACCCCTCTTGCAGGCGACCCGCTCACACCCCCAAATACACGGAATGTCGGTGGCAGGGAAAGAACACCGTGTGGTGGCGTACGCAGACGACATGTTATTTTTTATCCGTAGACCAGCGGAGTCATTACAGCACTTAACTAAACTTTTTACGGATTATGGCGCTATTAGCAACCTCCGTATTAATATGGAAAAATCGGAAATCCTACCCTTAAATACCCCTACTGACCTACAGGCAACTCTTCGGCACCTGTTTCTGTTTCGGTGGTGTAGTAATGGCCTTAAATATTTGGGGATCACCCTCACGGCAACCTGTAAAGACCTATTCCATGCAAACTACAAACCTTTGCTTGCAGCACTAGCGGTAGACTTACAACAATGGTCCTTTCCACATATCTCCTGGTTCGGACGTGTTAATGTGGTGAAAATGAACATACTGCCCCGCGTCCTTTACCTCTTTCAGGTGCTCCCTATCCTCATAACCCCCACCTTCTTTGTGCAGCTCCGCACAATGATTTCCACCTATGTCTGGAACTCTAAAAAAACACGCATCAGTTTGGCCCTGTTGATGGCCCCTAAACAGCTGGGAGGCATTGCACTCCCACTCTTTTGGCATTATTATGTAGCCTCACACCTACAACGCATAGTGGAATGGTCCACCAGCTCACTAACTAGACCATGGGTTGCAATAGAACAAGGGTCGGTGCGGTGTCCCCTGTCCTGCCTCCCCTGGCTGCCGATTTCCACACAAAGGACCATGGTTGACCCACACCCCCTAGGGCATTGCACCCTTTCCCTTGCCCCTCCTGCCCCTGCAGTGGTTACCCGCCTTCTCTAGGTCCCTATTACTAACGACCACGGATGGCCTACCTATCCCCCCACGACCTAAGCACTTTTTAAACGAGTTAGGACCAATTCCATGTGAACACCTGCCCATTCCACATGCAGGCTCATTCCTAATGAGGTTCCACCATCACTGACTCATTCAGTCACTACGATCTCTCGCCCCACTATCTGAATATATCAGACCACCCACGCAATTTGAGACGCTGGTAGAAGGAGGCAGATATCCATCACACTGCCTCTCTTTAATGTATGACATACTCCAGGCCACATCACCTCAAACCAGCTGCGCCCGTGCTAGTTGGGAACGCGAATTAAATTATGCCTTTGAGGACCACCAATGGCGCACTATTTGTCAATTAGCACACTCCAGCTCCACAGCAGTGAGGGTTCAGGAGGCCAACTACAAAGTGCTCACGAGGTGGCATAAAACTCCCCAAATCCTGAGCCACTACGTTGTTGGGGAAGCCAGCACATGCTGGAGATGTGACGCACCTAACGCCTCCACGCTCCATATATGGTGGGACTGCCCTGTCATCTCTGAGTTTTGGCGCTCCATACATGCCTGTCTCTGCGACGTTGCGGAACCGACACCCCATTTACCCCGGAATATTGCCTGCTTAATCACTCTGAGGACCCACCCGAGATATTCCGAAAATCGATTACTATCAAACTCCTACACGCTGCACGCCTGGTGATACCAATGTTCTGGCGTAAGCCAACTGCCCCACCCTTACTGTATGGTTACGCGAAGTGGAAATTATCCGATCAGCTGAAGAAAGGGTTGCTTTGGCCCTGGGTAAGGTCGCTGAACACTACCGCTCTTGGCATTACTGGCTAAACACATGCCTACCCTGTATGGGAAGGACCGCCCCCTGACCTTATTGAGTTTGCTCCCTTGATTGGGTGCACCCCTCTCACCGCCCTTCCCGAAACTCTACCCACACCCTATGGAGTTCATACTGCCAAACCATAGGCGCTCGCCTGGTGTTCACGCCTCTCGACACTGTATCTAAAGCAAACGTCACGTTTTATGCAATATCCTATGTTTTGTTTGCTGCCATATCCTGCACTGACGATGTTGACTATGTATGACTTTTCAACCTTTCAATAAAGCAAAATACGTTAAAAAAAAATAGAATAAGGTGTAAAAAAAATAAAGGAAAGATACCTAAACAATGGGACAGAATCCTCACTGAAGCTCCCTCCGATTTAAGGTTAAGTAGAGCCTGAAGGTGGAGCACTTGTGACAGGGAGGGCTGCCTGCCATGGGCTGTCGCACCTTTTCGTACAGAACACACCAGGAGGGCAGCACTCAATCTTTTCTAAGCACAAAGGGCGGGTGCTCCTCATGACCAAATAGAACACGGCTCACCAGGAGGAGAGCACTCCAGCCAGCAAATTCAAAAGATTACAACAGTAGCCTATATATCCAAACATCAAACAACAACAAAACTGCCTTCAGGCTCTACTTAACCTTATATCACAGGGAGCTCCAGTAAGGATTCTTTCCTCAGTGAGTTGATCCCATAATAGCAGTCATTAGGTGATTTACAGTAGGACCTGTCAAAGGTGGGATACATTGACAGTGTTGACAGGCTTAAGCAATTTATGGCCATATATTGTGAACAAAATTCCCATTTTTTAACAGAGCCTAGGGTTAGAAACCTTGAAAAATCTTAAATGGGTTGAGACCTGTTGAAATGCTAAAACGGTTGAGAGATGTTAGAATCACTTTTAATACGGTACGCAACGGAGATGACCTCCCGGACTCCTCTCTCAAGGCTAATATTACTGTTCTCCCCAAACCCGGCCGTGACCCTTTTATTATGCGACAAATACCACCCCATCTCATTAATAAATGCAGATGTCAAACTGCTGGCCAAAATCCTAGCGGACCACCTCAAATTCCACCTTTCCCATCTGACCAGGTGGGTTTTATCCCTGGCAGGATGGATAGGGATGCCACTACTAAGGTGCTGAACGCAAATTGTCTAGTGCGATGTGCAAACAAACATCTGCTCCTATTGTCATCTGATGCTGAAAAAACTTTTGACAAAGTGAATTTGCCATACTTCTTTGAGACGCACGGTGAAATGGGCACGGGGCGAGACTTCCTCACCTGGATTCTGGCACTATATCAAAACCCTACTGCCCGGATTCGAGTGAATGGGGCATTATCCCTACACATCGACATCAGGAAGGGGACCCGACAAGGATGTCTGGTATCTCCCCTCTTATTCGCCTTGTCCCTGGAACCACTCTTGCTTTCCATCCACTGAAACCAGGCAATACCGGGCATCAAAGGCAAACTACTCGCACACAAGGTCGAAGCGTATCCTGATGACCTTCTGTTTTTCATCACAGACCCCAGAGTCTCCCTCCCAGCCATTCATGAGGAATTGACCAATTACGGAGCTTTGGCAGGGCTAACGATCAATTCCAAGAAGTAGCAGATGCTGAACGTCTCCCATCTCCGCTCCCAGGTTACTTGGGTTCGGCACACTTACCCGTTTCGTTAGTGTACCGGGTGCATGAAATATTGGAATGTCTGGCTGACATTCCCATCCAGGCTCTATGACTTCAACTTCGTTGCTCTACTAGCTGACATCAAATCCGACCTTTCTTCCTGGCAGACTAAATATATTTTGTGGCTCGGTAGAGTCAACGTATTTTAAATGAACTTACTGCTGCGAGTACTTTATATTATGCAGGTATTACCTTTCATCCTCCCGGACGCTTTTTTTGCCTCACTACGGTCGGTATTTACTACCTTTATCTGGCCCCGCCCCCGTGTTTGGCTGGACACGTTGAGTCTTTCGAAATCTGAGGGTGGTTTGGCCCTCCCTGAAATATGCCTCTATTACTAAGCTTTACACCTTGTTCGCCTGGTGGACTGGCTGACGATTGAATTTGACCAGTTATGGTTGGATCTGGAGGAGAGGAGTGCGGGACAGCCTCTATGGACGTTACCCTGGCTCCTGATCTACCTAAGCTGAATCTGAAAACAATGTATATATACAATATGAGCGCAAAATATGGACACAATTTAAGAGCACAATTTGAGGAAAATGTATCTCTCTACATCAAATCACAGGTACCCTCTATCCCAGGTACAAAAAAAGTCATGTGCAATCTTCCACTGATGGAGCGCTACTCTGGTTTCTTGGATATTCTTTAGGTCAGATGGCCTCAAAGAGAAAACAAATATATATAGTGCAAAACTGTCTTTAGATATACGATTCCAAAAAGATTTTAAAATGGTCCCACTCACGTGGTTAAGAGCCTAGACATATCAGGCTCAGATCTCAAATGCTTTTGGATCCGTAAGGGGCGATCCTCCCTTCTTTTTCTTAGCCTTATTCCTATATAGAAGAGCTATTTCCTTGTCTTCAAGGGAAATTCTTAAAAAAAAAGAGTTGCTAGAATCTGCAAGGGGTTACATTTTGGTAAAATCTCTAAATTTGGATATATAAGCTACTTCTGTAATCTTATGAATTTGTTGGCTGGAGTGCTCTCCTCCTGGTGTGCTTTGTTTTATTTTGTTTTGAGAGGCACCCGTCCTCTGTGCTTAGCAAAGGTTGAGAGCTGCCTTCCTGGTGTGTTCTATATATGTGTGTGTATATTTATACACCCCTTCCTCTATACTGTTTATAAGAAAACCTATTGCTGTCTCCTCCATGTGTTATCACTCGTGACCACTGGGTGGCGCCATATATATATTATTGGTCTTACTTGAATAATTGATTTATTTGACTACTCTTGATTAGTTTTATCTCTTTGTTCTTGATCCTTATTTTCCTGCTCTTGATATAGGCACGTTAGGTGACACTTTCCCCATTTATTACACACATTCCTGGAGGTATAGTTTTTGGAGTAATGATCTGTTTTAAGGCAACCAAAGTACAACTTCTCTGAGCGTGCCAACTTCACTTCAGACGTAAGTGTAGTAGATCAGTGTTATACTTATCTACCACTAGCGGGCATAGTTGTTTGTGTTACCCGTTTTCTGTTAATGTAATAGTGTTTCCGGGTCAGGGGTTGTTGTTGTCAGTCAGTCTCCTGAGTGGGAGAGCTGTGTCTGTACCAGCGAATAAAGAGAATAAGTAATTCATCCATAACCTGTCTCTGTCATGCCCCACCTTTGAAAGACTGCTTATGTACCTGTAATGCACAGCCTGGCTCTAAGAACTTTGCCCTGGATCTCTTTCTTGGATTTCATTTCCAGGTTTTGCCCAGGCTCAGCACCTTGTCCAGGTTCCAGGAGATCCAGCCTGGGTTTTCCTGTCCAGCCTGGGAGTTACAGCTGAAACCCATCTGCTATTAAGCCTCCATAAATAGCAGAGAGACCCAGCAAGGTTGGTTCTGCATTAAGGTTCCTGACTGAAGTCACTTGGCCGTGTGCATACCTGCAAGCTGAACCAGTGTTTCCTGTTGCTGTACAGTGTCTCCAAGTCCATCCAGTGCCTTCCAGTGTTTCAAGTGTCTCCAGTATCCATCATCTCAGTTCCAGTCTTTATCCTGATTCCTGCCATTACTCTGCCCTGCTGTTCCTGGATACATCACCGTACACCCTCCTTCATTGCCTGGAACTTCCTGCAATCTCCACCTGCTCTGTATCCAAGATCCTTGGTCAAGACCTTCGGTTGCTGCACAAGTGTACCCTGTGCCTACAAGTGTACCCTGTGCCTACAAGTGTACCCTGCTTCTATCTCCGTTCAGACCTTGGCCAAAACTTCCTGGTTGCTGCACAAGTGGGTTCTCTCTACTACGTAGCTCATTATCCTGTGTCTGGATATCTACCGGTGGCTCATACTGCTTTCACCACCTTCCCTGACCTTCAATCAAGGTACCATTGCCAGCCGTCCAGATTCATTCTTTGTGGACCCTGTCTGCAGTCTGGGACTACATTGCTCACCATCCTATGCTATTAGACTTTTACCTGTGCTGTCCAGAAGAGGCATCATCTGTTTATTCCAGTGCCTGCTGCCAAGTTCCATTTGTGTTCATTAAACCTATATTATTTGCTTGCTATCCTGTCTGGCCTCCCCTCTGTGTCGCCGCCTGCTGGGCTCACACCTGAACCGCACACGCCACCTGACAGTCTCTGCATCAGTCATATGAAGATATTACATTGGCGACGAGAATAAACCGGTGTGTATTGAGAGACTATTATGTGAAGGTTCAGAGTCTGCATCGCAGCTGAAGACAAGCTACATAAAAAAAAACTGCAGGAAGGGAAGTCTTTTGCTGAGACAGGATAGCACTGGTGGGTCAGGTGAACCCCTTTGATTGTGAGCTGCAGTTATGGGAGGAATACATAGAAATGTTGGAATATTTTTTTCAAGCAAATGAGATTACTGATGCCAGCAAGAAGAATGCTGTGTTATTAAGTGGAGTCGGTGTGTCCACATATAGTTTGCTGAGAAGTTTGCTGTGTCCTGCGATGCCAGCTGAGAAAACGAATCAGGATCTTGTCTTTGTGCTCAAGGCCCATTATAATCCAAAACCAAGTGAGATTGTGCAGAGATACAAGTTTAATTCACACACGTGGAAAACAGATGAGACAGTGGCTGCATTTGTGGCGGAGTTTAAAAGGTTAGCACAATACTGTGAGTATGGGCCTACGCTTCAACAAATGCTTCATGACAGGCTGGTGTGTGGCGTAAACGACGACAGAATGCAGAGAAGGCTGTTGTCGGAAATGGATTTGACCTTTGAAAAGGCCCTTAATATATGTCAAGCGATGGAATCGGCTAACAGACATATAAGAGATCTCCAAGGCCTATCTGGGGATGAAAAATCGCAGACTCCAAGGTCACGAACGGTACAGGCGGCGACGCATAAGGTGTGCTCGGAGGATAAGAAGGGGCAGAACATGGACTATGAGTGCTACAGGTGCAAAGGGAATCATGTGCCCAACTTATGCAAGTTTATTATGGAACTGTGCCACAAATGTGGGAAACGGGGACACATTAAGCGGGCATGCAAATCCAAGCTCGTGATGCGGGATTACAAGGCCCCCTTTCACGGACTGAGGTCGGAGAGAAAAGAAAAGGAGAACGGTAGAAGATCACATTTAGTGAGAGAAGAGGATGTGAGTGAGGCAGAAGATGCAGGTGACATAAATACAATATACAGTGTCTCACATAATATGCCTAAAGTGGCTCCTCTCATACAGAAGTTAAAAGTGAATGGCATGGACATTGAATTTGAGGTGGACACAGGATGTGGCATTACAATTATCAGCAAAAAGCAATACTCAAAGCTATGGAAAAATACAGGCATACCAGAGTGGGAACCATGCAATCTGACGTTAAAAACATATACAGGTGAGAAGATGCTTGTGTTAGGTCAGGTTATAGGAACCGTGCAGTGTCAGGAGAAAAGAGGAAAACTAACTATGGTGGGGGTTGAAGGGGCTGGGCCAAATTTGTTGGGGCGAAGCGGGCTGAAGGACTTAAAATTATTACTCCAACTGGTGAATACAGTAACAGTCAGTCCAACATTAAATGTGGTCGACATTCTAGACAAACATGCTGAGGTGTTCAAAGAAGAGCTAGTTCAGCTGAAAGGCACCACAGCTAAAATTCATATGAACTCAGAGGCCCAGCCACGATTTTATAAGCCGCGATGGATACCTTTTGCTGTCAAACCTCTGGAGGCAAAACTGCAGAGACTGGTAAATGAGAAAATTATAGAACCAGTACAATTTTCAGAATGGGCAGCCCCCATTGTGCCAATTCGCATCTGTGTAGATTACAAACTCACAGTAAACCGAGCATCCAGTGTGGAGCAATATCCTATTCCTAAAGTGGAAGAATTGTTTGCTCAGTTGGCGGGAGGCCACAAATTCTCCAAACTGGATATATCAGCAGATTGTGCTGGATGAAAGCGCTAAAAAGTATGTGACTGTTAATTAGACATGTGCGTTCGTTTTAGTACTAAAACGATTTAGTCCGAATTTTGGGATAATTTAGTTTTAGTATGACTCAAAAGATACGAAACTGCTCAGTACAAAAAACGAAAGAAACTAAAATAAAATGCACTACATTTTAGTTTGTCCTTTTTGTGATATTACATTGATGAGTGAAGGAGACTAGTAATGAAGAGTGCAACATCGCAAAGCTACAGAAAAGATTTGTATGCGTAATCCTTCCCGACTCCTACCCGAAAATCTGACAGTGATAGAGCTCCAGAATACTCACTCGCAGCACAGACAGCCAGCACAGGAGAGGAAACCTTTACTTAACCCTTGCATGTCTATGAGGCAGACAAGATGATAAAAGCAGCTGGAGAAGGAAAACATTCAAATAAATCACACTGAAAGCTAATGACAGAGGAGGGCTGGATAGTAAAAAAACCTTTATAACAAGCAGCGCTGGGAGAAGAGAGGGACTTTATAAAACGTATTATCTCCCCTCCCGCTCTGCATAATAGGGGCTTAGGTCTGATACATTTTATATTATACAGGAGCACTATCCCCCTTTCCTCATCTATAATACACATTTTATATAAAGTCCCTCTCCTATCCCAGTGCTGCTTGTTATAAAGTTTTTTTTTTACGTCTGATACATTTAGTATCCAACTCACAGTTACTCTGTTATTATGAGCTGTCAGTGTGATTTATTTGAATGTTTTCCCTGGATTTAAAGTGCTTAATTTTATTATAAAAATAAATTTGCACCAGACATCTCTTCTCTGAGCTTTCAGACCGATTTATGTTAATATTTGCCCTCTCCCCTGCTTTTATTTTCCTGTCTCTCTCCCCCACAGAGATGCAAAGTTTAAGTAAATGTTCCCTCTCCTGTGCTGGATAAGCATTGCATTCTGAAGTTCTGCACCCTCCACATGCCAATGCAGTAGGTCCTACTGAGTAGGATGTTCTACACAGAGAGGGGCATTAATGAATGCAGGAGGATGTTCTATACATTATACAGAGAGGGGTATTAATGCAGGAGGAGGTTATATACATTATACAGAGAAATGTATAAATTGAGGAGGATTGTTCTATACATAGAGGGACATTAATTCAGGAGGATGTTCTATACATTATACAGAGAGGGGTATTAATTAATGCAGGTGGATGTTGCATACATTATACAGAGAGGGGTATTAATGCAGGAGGATGTTATCTACATTATACAGAGAGGGGTATTAATTAATGCAGGAGGATGTTCTATACATTATACAGAGAGGAGCCTTTTTTTAGCCCTTTAAATCCAGTGGCTGTGAGCGCTGAGATCGGCTGCTTGTTATATTATCTCTCAGTACAATGTATCAGGCTCAGCTGTTACAGTAACTGACTGTAAAAGCGCTCAGTTTCAGTAAAACAGGAAATAATATTGTTATAACCTCTATATATATAAAAATATTATTTACTAGTTTTACTGAAACTCTGAGCGCTGTGATGAGCAGCAGTCAGTTACTGTAACAGCTTTGCCTGACACATTGTGCTGAGAGTGAGAGATACTGTAACAAGCAGCGATCTCAGCACTCTGAGGAGCCACTACAATAATAATTTGTATCCACTGGTTTTCAGATGAAATTAGTTTTCATACTAAAGAACTGAAAACGAATTTCTTTAGCAACTAAATAAATTGCATTTTAGTACTAATCCATTAGTTCAAAACGAAATTTTGTGCTGTGCACATGTCTACTGTTAATACACACAAAGGGTTGTATACTTACTGTATATTGCCATTTGGAGTGGCGTTGAGCCCAGCCATTTTGCAACGAACTATGGAGGGAATCTTACAAAACGTGCCGAATGTCGCAGTCTACTTAGATTACATTTTAGTTACTGGTGCCAGCGAGGAGGAACATTTAAGAAATCTAGAGGAATTTTTGTCTCGGCTAAAAAAGGTGGACTGAGACTGAAAAGGAGTAAGTGTGAATTCCTGGGAAGGGAAGTGTTTTTTCTGGGTCACAAGATCAGTGCTGCAGGTGTGCAGCCAGTTGCGGAAAAGGTCCAGGCCATACAGGAAGCACCCACACCGCAGTCTGTGAGTGAACTAAAGGCTTACTTGGGCCTACTGAACTATTACCATAAATTCCTACCGGGTTTCTCTACCTTACTAGCACCGTTGCATGAACTACTGAGGAAAGAGACTAAATGGATCTGGGGTTGTGAGCAAAAAGAGGCCTTTGAAAAGTCCAAAAATCTTCTCCAGTCGGATGCCTTGTTGGTACATTATGATGTAAACAAACCCATTATCCTGGCTTGTGATGCCTCCCCTTATGGCGTGGGGGCAGTGTTGTCAAACAGGCTAGAGAATGGAACAGAGCGGCCAATAGGGTTCATCTCACGGACCCTGAATGCAGCGAATAAAAATTATTCTCAAATTGAGAAGGAGGACCTTGCTGTGATTTTTGGGGTAAAGAAGTTTCACACATACTTGTATGGGAGACAATTTACCAATGTAACCGACCATAAACCACTGAACACATTATTTAATGAACTGAAGGAGGTGCCACATATGGCCTCACCCCGCATTCAGAGATGGGCTGTGACGTTATGTGGATATGAGTACTCTATTGTGTACAAAGCAGGAAAGGATCATCAAAATGCAGATGGCCTGAGACCGTTGCCGGTGGCAGGGAATGAGGTGGAGACTTCTGCTGAGGAAGAGCGAGTACTTCTATTGGAAGAAAATGGTGTACCATTGATTAAAGCAGAACAGGTGTGGAAATGGACAGATACGGATACCGTTTTGGCACGGGTTAGAGAGTTTGTCCTCAGAGGATGGCCAAAAAGAGTGGATAAATCAATGTTTGGAGCTTATGCATAAAGGAAAGAGGAACTGAGTGTGCAGGCAGGTTGTGTCTTGTGAGATGCCCGAGTAGTCATTCCACCCCCAGGACGTAGAGACCTACTAAAACAGTTACACGCCAATCATCCAGGCATAATCAGAATGAAAGGACTGGCACAGAGCTATATGTGGTGGCTGAAAATAGATGCCGATATAGAAGGAATTGTGAAAACTTCAAAATCAAAATGCTCCCCAGTGTGCACCTTTACATCCTTGGGAAGTACCAAGCCTCCCATGGAGAAGAATTCACATTGATTATGCTGGCCCATGGATGGGTAAGATGTTTTTGATTTTGGTGGATGCTTACTCTAAGTGGATGCTTACTCTAAATTTAAAAAAACCCACCTCCGCAGTAACTGTTCAATGTCTCAGACAGAGTTTTAGTCAACATGGAATACCAGAAATGGTGGTATCAGACAATGGCAGCAGTTTGGAAATATGGAGTTTGGAGTTTCAAGAGTCTATGGCCTGAAATGGTATTAAACACATAACCACAGCACCTTACCATACAGCGTCCAATGGACTGGCAGAAAGGGCGGTGCAGACATTTAAAGGTCTGATGAAAAAAAGCTCAGGAGATTCCATTGAGGTCAGGCTGGCTAGAGCGTTGTTTAGTTACAGGATAACTCCCCAGTCGACGTCTGGAAAAATCGCCTGCAGAACTGTTGTGTGGAAGAAAATTGCGTTCCACCTTGGACCTAATACATCCAGATTTTAAAGGTCAGATGCAGGAAAAACAGTTGAAGCAAAAGCTTTATCATGATCAACATGCTAAGGAGAGACATCTAATGGAAGGTGACCTAGTTTACACTAGAAATTTTGGTGTGGGACCTGCCTGGATTCCGGGGACAGTTCAGGAAAAGACGGGACCTGTGTCATGCACAGTCGCACTTGGAAATGGCCAGATTGTGCGTCGTCATATTGACCAGGTGAGATCTAGACATATTGTATCTCCAGGGACACCGTCAGGTTTAGAGAACCAATTAATGCCAGATGGGGTGCAGCTGGCACCCTCCTCTGATGACGTTCTTACAGAAGACGGTAATGAGGTGCAGACGGGGGGAGAGCTTCCAACAGAACAGCTGTCGGAGTCTCCAGGTGTGGAGGAGCAGCAAGAGTTAAGGAGATCCACCAGACCAAAGAAAGCACCAACGTACCTGCAGGATTATGCTTAGCTTTGTATTGAGTTCCCCAGCCACAGGACAAGAATGCATCCTGGAACTCACTGGGACGGAGGTAGTCTACCCGAAGTCCCGAGTTTAGTAGAAGTTTCTGTGTGCATATGGACACGGGAACTGCATGTTTAAAACTAGTGTTATCAGAGTTAAGGGGATGTAGTAGATCAGTGTTATACTTATCTACCACTAGGGCTTAGTTGTTTTGTGTTACCTGTTTTCTGTTAATGTAATAGTGTTTCCGGGTCAGGGGTTGTTGTTGTCAGTTTCTTGAGTGCGAGAGCTGTGTCTTTACCAGCGAATAAAGAGAATAAGTAATTCATCCATAACCCGCCTCTGCATCAGTCATATGAAGATATTACAGTAAGGCGTGGCTGTAACGTATTCCGTTGATCCCTACATGCAGACACTGCCTATCTACACTGCTGGTCTTTAGAATAGCCGGATTGACACAGGACAGACACACAGTAATTTCAGAGCCAGCGAGCAGCGAAGACGGTGCCAGTCGCAGGGATCCAGCCGTGACAATAAGACCTTGGGTGGAGGGTACTTTTTTGAGGGAGATGGAAAGATTTGGTTTGAAGTAGTAAGCAACTTGAGTAAGCAGGAATGGAAAAGAGATATGGACGTTTATTGGGAAACATAACCTTTCTGTGCTTGTGCTGCATTGTGCCTTTTTAGTTCTTCCAATTGTTCCGATTTCTTCTTCATTTTTGTACTGCGGAATATGCCAGCGTTTTATAAATAAAGAATAATAATAATAATAAGGGTTGCACCCAGGGCCGGATTAAGACTATCATGGACCTGGTGCTGAGGATTTTTGTGGGCCTTTTTATAGATACTGAGGCAACAATCGGTCCGCGCTGCTTTCTCGTTTAAGCTGGGGTCAGACAAACGCAGTGCGAACTTGCGGTTAGCCACACTTTATTACGGCCGTAGTAGCAGCAAATGACGTCCAATGACGGCCAATATACGAAGTACGGCCGCATGAAAGTTCAGCCGCGCAACGCAAGCGGCAAACAAATGCATTTTTTTGAGAACGTAGAACCACTAGTACTGATGCACAGAGTGCGCTGCGTCGGCATAGCGGCGTGTGTGCGTGATTAAGAGACGTCAGACGCTGCACATGTCCGGCCAACATTACGTCCATTTGTTTTTAATAGCTCCGTCAAAAATCACGCACGAAAATGCGCATTGTATGACCGCTATCGGACGCACCTTTTTACGGACGATGTGAAAAATGCGTTCGTCTGACCCTAGCCTTAGAGAGCCAGGCATCGCACTGGGCATATGTCACACTAAGTCAAAGTCAGAGCGACTGGGAAACCTGTCTGGTGACTCTGACATGGTGTGCTATGACGCATAACGTGACTTACACTGCACCAGGTCACAAGACTCCTGCTGGATTAGCGTGCGTGGCCCATATAGGAGTCAATCTATGCCTGGTGGCAGACTGACAATACTTGGGGCAGCGGGCCCCCAGACCAAATAGGGCAAGGGCAAGGGCTCACCTATGATTGAAATTTGAATAGATAGTTACACGTAGTTAGTTATTTAGTTATAGCATTGCAACGCAACATGACATAATAATGATATATTTCGAATCTGCTGAAAAAAAGTTTATATAATATGTCTGGGCCTATAATAAAACATGACTTGAAAACACGTTTAAACATGACGGGCACAGAATGGTGACAGGCTGGAGAGGCAAAGTGCCTGCTGGCTCCAGCTCCAGACATCCTGAGATGCAAAAACATTTTTTCCCTATGGGTTTCAATAGTCAGAAAAAAACCCACAAATTTATGTGAAAAGATGACTCCATCGAAGAGTTTACAATCTAAGAGCCGAAAAAAATTACACCAGTAAGACAAAGATGGGGTGGATTTTAAATAGGATTGATGGAGGACTAGGATTAAATAGAGCCTCCATTCTCCAGTGGACTGCAACTCCCATGATGCTCAGCCAAGGGATAGCTGCACTGATGCTAATGAGCTTGCTATGGCCCTCTGCATTTTGCATAAGAAGCCTATCTTTTTTTAATTCTTAATTATGTGCCTTCCTCCATGCCATGGAACCAGTCCTCCCTGCAGGGGGCATATTGATCACAGCACAGCCTACCCCCCCAATCCACCCCCACAGCCATCATATCTTCAGGAAGAGCTCGTACAGGTCAGGCTGTCCTGTTTCACGTTGCAGTCAAGGTTCCCCCTGTTGAGTGTCTTGTCCACCTCCCTCCTCCGTCCTCCCAGCTCCTCTGCATGATCACAAATCAAATCAAATCAAAATAAGCTTTATTAGCAGGACCAAATACATTTTAGCATTGCCAAAGCATATGGGGTGGAGTGGGGGTAGTGGGACATATATGGGGGGGAATGGGCAAGTGCATGGACATTATCAGGGGTAAGGGATAATGTGAGGTCGGATGGGGGCGAGTCCGTGTTGGGGATTTATAAGTCTGGGATCTCTCATGTTCCTCTCAGTCTGTGACATTCTGTGACGTATTGGGCAGATATTTTCACCGCCGGCTCCTCTTCTCCCAGTATGATGTGGAGTTTCCTCGTCTCTTCTATAGAGGTGAAGTCCGGGATGAGAGCGGAGAGTCTCTGGAAGTGAGTTTCCCTCAGTGCTGAGTACTTGGTGCACTGTAGGAGGAAGTGGACCTCATCTTCCAGGGCCCCCTGGTCACAATGCTGGCACAGTCTATTCTCCCTGGGCTTGTAGGTCTGTCTATGCCGCCCTGATTCGATCTCCAGGCTGTGGGCGCTCAGTCTGTACCGGCTCAGGATCTGTCTGTCCTTGGGGTCTTGTAGTAGCTCCAGGTATGGGGCCAGTTTGTATTCCCTCTGTAGGGATTGGTAAATGGTGAGTTTGAGAGTTTGCTATATCAAGTCTCCATTCTCTGAATCGTTAATTAGGGCCTTTATTTGATAGTTTGTCAGGTTGCATTCATGGGGGCTTTGGATGATCAGGGTGGATATGAGTTGTTGCAGCCCACACTCACACTCCACCAGCCGGAAGTTGTGCTCCCTGTGCAGGACCTACCGCTCAGCCCCGGCCAGCCCTGCACAATTTGGGATGCCTGCAGCTCTCTCCCATCCCTTGTCATCCTCCAGCTGCGCTGCTGCCTGCCCTTTGTAAGTAAATGAGCCGCCCAGCACATGCAGGCAGTGCACATGACGTGTTGCTCTCCTCTCCGTGCACTATGATCCCTCAAAGCTGCCGTTACACTTGATGGCTGGGCCGCATAATCTGGATCCGGGAGCTGTCTCAGTGTGTGGCAGGCCTACCAGTTGCCAGCGGCTCGTTTTGGCTTCTGTGGGCCTATTTTCAGAACGGGGCCTGGAGCGGCCGCTCCATCCGCCCCTACGTTAATCCGGCCCTGGTTGCACCGATACCGATACTAGTATCGATATCGGTGCCGATATCGGGTACTGCAGGAGTACTCGATACTCATGCAGTGCCCCCGATATTTCCCCTGATACCGGAAGCCGGCATTGAGCCGGCTAGCCAGCATCCGAGGGGCTGAGGCGGCTGTTCGAATGCTCTATCGGCATTCGGACAACCGCCCCTGGAGCTCTCCGCGGCATACTTACCTTCCTGAGCAACGCCGGTAAAGTTTCTGCGCTTCCGCACGTTGAAGGACCCCAGTGTAATGGTGAGCCCCCGATAGGGTGATGGGGAGCCTTTAATCTGCGGAGGTTGAAGCCTTTAGGGCAGGTATATGGTATAACAGGCAGTAACAGGATCAAGCACAATACCTTCAGACTTATACTTCGAATCCAGGGAGTATTACAGGAGAACTAAACTGCTACTAAGCTCCAAAGGTTGAGACCAATGGAGAACTTAGAGCACCCAACAATACAGAGGATAGCAAAACTTGAGCTTCAGAACTAGAAGGTATTTGGCAAGACAGAATGAATTGTGCAAGCTGCAGGGCAGCACTCAATACCGATACAATAGTACAGACTGGTGATCCAGACACTCCCAGCCAGGGAGTACAGATAAGGTCCTGAGTACCACTCAACAGCAAATTGGCTTCGTGGCCAGATGTCTGCTGAGTGAAAACAGCTACAAAATGCACAAACACTAGAATACCTGAAACAGACAAGGTTAATACTAGAGAGGTCCACAAATCCAAGCCAGAAGGTCATACACAGAATATCAGAAATACATCAGGGAACAGACAAGAGAGAAATCCAAGCATAGCAGCCAGAGGTCATACACGGGATATCAGAACAAGAGTAACAATGATACAGCGCACAGGAACTAGGTAGAATAAGGTCTATCCTGGTCCAAGGATCAAGGGAAGGGCAATATAGGGCAGAACAGGTCATGTGACCGCAGACCAATAAGCCTAACAGATGGCCTGCAGCCTGAAAATGAAAACAAACAGGAATCCCTGCTACCACCAGCAGGAGGCAGAGCCGAGACGTGACACCCAGCCGCGATCACGTGGGAGTCCCACGTGATCGCGGCCGGGGTCCTTCAACGAGTGCACGTGCGAAGACTTTGTCGGCGTCGCTCGGGAAGGTGAGTATGCCACGGAGAGCTCCAGGGCAGCTGTTCGAATGCCGATAGAGCATTTGAACAGCCACCCCATGTCTGGTCTGGGGTCTGAGCTGGGGGGCAATATCCATGAGCTGGGGGGCAATATCTATGAGCTGGGGCAATATCCATGAGAGTTTGGGGGCAAATATCCATGAGCTGGGGACATATCCATGAGCTGGGGCAAATATCCATGAGCTGGGGGCATATCCATGAGCTGGGGGGGGCAAATATCCATGAGCTGGGGCATATTCATGAGCTGGGGCAATATCTATGAGCTGGGGGCAATATCCATGAGCTGGGGCAATATCCATGAGCTGGGCAATAGCCATGAGAGCTTGGGGGCATATCCATGAGAGCTTGGGGGCATATCCATGAGCTGGGGGGAAATATCCATGAGAGCTTGGGGGCATATCCACGAGCTGGGGACAATATCCATGAGCTGGGGACAATATCCATGAGCTGGGGCAATATCCATGAGAGCTGGGGGCATAATCCATGAGAGCTGGGTGCATTCTGTATATATATATATCTTTCTCGGGGGGTATATTCATGTGAGCTGGGGGCATTTTTATATGAGGTCTGTTCTTATTGAAAAGGGGTCACATGACATAAAATAAAAGTATCAGTACTCGGTATCGGTGAGTACTTGAAAAGAAGTATCGGTACTCGTACTTGGTCTTAAAAAAGTGGTATCGGTGCATCCCTGAATAATAATAATACTGGTACTTTCTAATACAAATTGAGCTCTATTTCTTGCATTGTTTGTTCTGTTTCTCTATCTTAAACATCTCTCTCAGCTGCTTACCTTGCAACCTCTGCCTCAAATTTTCTAATTTCTTCTTCATATTGACATTGTGTCTTCATCAGTGGCGGCTCTCTAATAAGGTGAGTTAGGCAGAAGCCTAAGGCCTCGTGGTCCCTACCAGGCGGCAGTGTAACGTTGAGTCGTGGGCACAGAGAACTGCTGGTCGTGCTGGCAGCCCCTGCAGCAGAGAAACATGTTCCCTAATGGTGGGGCTGTTACATTTACAGGCACCGACAGGGGCGGACAGGCCCGGGGGGGAGGCAGGGAGGCAAATGCACCCCGGGCCAGTTTTCAGCCCAAAAAAATGCCCTGTGTAGCAGCTGCTGTTTGTTTCTTCACCCTCAGCGCTCTGCTTGGACTACTTCTCTCCACTGCAGCAGCAATGCTGGGAGGAAGTGACTGTTTACACGTCACTTCCTCCCAGGTGCCAAGGAGGGAAGTAGAGCTGGAGCACTGACTGCACGTGTGAGCATGAAATGGAACCGCTTGCCCTGCTCAATCTCTTCCGGGGCGACGTGTGAAGCCGTCGGCAGCCTGAGCCTGTGTGCTCACTTCCCCCTATCTGCAGTGGCCAGATCGGGTCCTCTACGTCAGGTCAGACTGTGTGTTTGCTGTGATGTGATCTGGGTGGGGGGGAGTTGCACAGAGGGTACAGGGCCCCTCTATCCCACATAGGGTGCAGGGCTCGTCTATCACACATAGGGTGCAGGGCCCCTCTGTTCCTAGTAGACACCTACTGAAGAAGCGGCATCGTCGCGAAACGCGTTTGGGTGAATTGCCTATTTTTTATCTTAATTAATCAGATTTTAATTGGCAAATTGTATCCTGAAGTTTGTCTGAAACGGCCAAAAAGAACTTGCTGGTTGTATGGGAGGTCCGGTGTTCTTTTTAATATCACCGGCTACATTTATATCTAGTGTCTGATCGAGACACCAACAAATGTGAGTGAAATTCCTCTTGCGGTATTTTATTTACGCAAATATTGTACCCGCTGCAACATGATGATTTTTTACTTTGTTTGAGGTACACACTATCCCTGCAGTAAGGAGGACAGCAGGAGGACGATCACGGTTGAAGGAAGCGCTGGTTCCGCCATATTTTTCTCTTCTACTCAATACTGTCGGCTGGTCTTGGATATACCATCCAATGGAGGGAAACCGCTGCTGATTCACCAAATTTGAACTCATACTTTTACTTTTATGCAATTTATGTTTTTTTGTTTTTTTTGTCGATAATACCATATACGTACTATTTTTTATTGATCACTCTGGTTATTGAAACCACCTCTAGGTGGCGCCACTGACACAGTTCCCTTGAATTCTGTGTTATCATTATGCTTAAAGACTCTTTTCAAACCATTGATATGATATTTCCATCTTCTATATTTCTGTTCAAACTCCTTTTTTTAGATAATTTAATTTAATGTCTTGTAGTGCTTTACCCATTTCTGTGTGCATGTGTGTATTTTTATGTGCCGAAATCCGCTACTCAGCATGAGTAGATTCGCCGTTAACTACGTCCTTGCCTTGGAGCACTGGGAGGTAGCATGCCAGCCGAAGTGTCTGCCCTGGATGCAGTGAAGGTGGCTGCTCAGAATAAGCCAATCTGCTGGATGGAGCCTGTAATGCCGCTAATAAGAGGGCATCAATCTGCTGCTTGTTTCTGCCTGGATCCGAGAATACCGAGGCTCTGTGAGAATAGCCCTGTATCCCTCCCTAATCACTTAGTTGAGACAAAAGTGTAGGTTGAAGGAAAATCAGAGTGTATTCAGAATGGGAACATACAGTGTTTATATATAAATTTACAAGATCTTGATAACCCGGCTGGCCATTGTTCTTTACCCGGCCCCTCCAGACATCCCGGTGCCAGTTTTAGCACGGTATCCAGCCATAACCCTTTAGTATATTTAACATGGGCTCTTCTTAGCGTTGCGGGTCTGTAGGGGTTAATTCCGCTGGAGCAGCAACACTTTCTGGGTTCTGCTGGCTAGCTCTGGTCCCCTGGTTACTCTTGCCAAAAGAGCACCCTGATCTAGGAGCGGGGACCGAGCTGATGAGGTGTATTCGCCTTAAAGCTCCATAGCCGTAGTCGCTCTGTTTTGGGACCGTCGTTTGGAGTGGTTCCCGAGGGCGCATCCTCTTCAAACTCACCCCACACCAGGCAACCCTTCCTGGGGACCTAATGTCTAAAAAGTGCCCTGGTGGGGGCAAAAGGGGCTCCAGGGCAGGCGGTTGAACAGGAGTAGTGTTTTGGCAGCTTGCCAGCGGTAATTCACGATCTCCTGGGGAGCCTCCTGCCTTACACAATATGAGGCAAGCCGGGGTACACTTTGCAGGAACACTAATAACATATTTTGTTTGTACAATTAGCACTGGTACAAGCTGGACACAAAGGGGAACGAGTTATTAATCAGCACAGGAGATATACAGAAAAACTAGCAGCCGGACTGTTTCAGCGACTGATACATTGTAGCAAGCATGTACTCCGTAGTTACTAGCAGGATCGGTGCAGGGGAAAAACATGATTAAATAGAATTCTATGAACATTTTTACAATAAATCTAACAGGGGAATTTCGTTCATATAAAAAAAAGGGTAAACGAAATATAGTAAAATAAGAATGAAATTAAACTAAATAAATCCTGTGGCGGCCAATCCGTCACAGTTTACTTCTTCTAATGTTAGGAAACTGGGCACTGCCTATCAGGGGTGTACTTGGGGGGGGGGGCAAGGGGGTGGTCCGCCCCAGGTACCAGGCTGTGGCCACTGTTAGTGGGGTGCCACGGGGTGGCCGCATTCCAGAATAGGTGGCACGGCGTGAGCAGCCGTTGGCCGGCCTGCCACTGTCACACAC
This sequence comes from Leptobrachium leishanense, assembly GCA_009667805.1. Lineage (NCBI taxonomy): Eukaryota > Metazoa > Chordata > Amphibia > Anura > Megophryidae > Leptobrachium > Leptobrachium leishanense. The sequence continues at coordinate 195,293,643 of CM019067.1, forward strand.
TGTGAGGCCAAGGCAGGTGCTGGATCCGGACAATGCAACCGCCGGGATCTGGCCCATCCGGCCTTCGAATGTGTGTGGCTGGCGTCACACAGCAGCAGCTTGTCAGGCCGTGTAGAACGGCGGCTTTCAACACGTGACATGACGTGTCACATCACGTACCCCACCTGCACATGCCGGGCTGCAGGTGGGTGAAGCAGACAGTGCACAGGCGTGCGCTCAGTCTGCACTGTCTGTCCTGCCCTGCCCAGTCAGTCTCCTGCCGTAAGATAAGCAGGCTACAGGGCCTTTCCAATGATACCAAACATGACCATATTTAGTGTAAGGAAATAACCACCATATGTGTGAGGATGTCAGTGGGCCAGTTAAGGGGATCCTAAGGATCCCCCTATCTCACGATCCATGGCAGCTAGATGGTCATATGTGACATAATTTGAAAGGCCTGATCATTGAAAGGCCTTTACAATGATACCAAACATCAAAAATAAAATGCTTTTTTTAAAAAGTTTTTTTGTCTGGGGGGTTTAATTAAATAGGACCTAGGCTGTCATCTCAAAATAATTAGCACAAAATGGTCAGAATGAGCGCAGCGCACATAGGTGAACTGGCTCAGCATTGAAGGGGTTAAAAAGCAAACACATGTAAAAATTGGGTATTAATAGTCTCGGGACAAAATTTTGAACCTATTTAGCCGGGGTCTTTTTTGTTGGTTGTAGATTTTGGGGATTAAATTACGAAAAAGTGTGTTTATACCATCTTTTTATCATATTTCATATTTTTTTATAGTATATTATTCGATATGATGGAAATAATGGTATTTCTAGAAAGTCCATTTAATGGCGGGAAAAAGGGTGTATAATATGTGTGGGTTGAATAAACGAGTAAGAGGAAAATTTGACCTAAACACTAACAGCGCAGAAACGTAAAAACAGCAGCGGTCACTTAAAGGAGGTTGTGTAAAACCAAGTCACTAAGGGGTTAATGTAGCATATGAATCCACACACTGCGGGCAGCGCCTCTCTGCAGTATAATTAATGCAGCATATGAATACGCACACTGCCGGGCAGCACCTCTGCAGTATAATTCAGCATATGAATCCGCACACTGCCGGGCAGCACCTCTCTGCAGTATAATTCAGCATATGAATCCGCACACTGCCGGGCACCACCTCTCTGCAGTATAATTCAGCATTTGAATCCGCACACTGTGGGCAGCGCCTCTCTGCAGCATAATTAATGCAGCATATGAATCCGCACACTGCCAGGAACTTCCCAGCAGTGTGTGGGTTCATATGCTGCATTAATTATAACTCATAAAAAAGGAAAAACTAACTGATCAAAAAATGAGTCGATCCGAATCAATGAATCGATCTCCAGAGAGGTGCTGCCCAGCAGTGTGCGGATTCATATGCTGCATTAATTATATTGCAGAGAGGCACTTCCAAGCAGTGTGTGGATTCATATGCTGCATTGAAACCTATGGGTTAAAAAGCTTTAAAAAAGTTAAAATTTTAAACTTTTACTTAAAAAAGTAAAATTTCATCCCAAAAATGCCTAAAAGAATCCTAAAAGAATAATTAAGTAAAGAAACTTACATTCTATTGGTAGTAATATACTTCCCATTTTTAAATAAGCAATAAAAAAATGAAATAACTCATAAAAAAGTGAAAAACCAACTGATTGGAATAACCCGAAATGATCCGGAATGCCAAAATGATCCGGATTGCCAAAATGATCCGAAACGAAAGAAAAACTGTCCGAAATGATCCGAAACAAAAAGAAACACCTGAAAAAAAAAACCAGGAACGAATAAAAAAAAAAGTCATGCACATCCCTAGTCTTGTCTGCCTGTCTACCTATCCCTGTTGTCATTTATTGCTTCATCCTTGTTATTTAATTTGTTTCACATTGCCCACTTGTGTCTACTCCTTTGCCCTGTTTATATTGATATTTAATAAAACCCTTGCACCATGCAACTGTATCCAGCTTTGTTTGATTTCACTGCATATTGGGCTCAGCTCCTTGCTCACCCATGACACTCACTTGGTAAAGAACCTAAGAGATAACCGGCTCAAGTATAATCGCTGTTGGATCTGCAGAGGCAATACTCTTTTATTCCAGCGATGCACAGTACCTCGGTGAGAGTAACGCTTGAGATATACTGAGCACAATGCGCCTGTAGGCAGCGCTGAGGGTCAAGACGCAGTCAGTGTGTCCAGGTTTTTCCATCTCCCTCGCTCAGGCCGTGTCATAATGTGACGCTGAGCAACGGGAGTTGGAAAAAAAATCCAGCTTTTCCCTCAAGGGAGCGGCACGGTGAGAAGAGGGGCAGGATTTGCAGCACACAGAGAATGCGCAGTGTCCTGTAGATCCCTCCCACCTAGCGACACTCCGAGTCCGCACTTCCATGCTCATCACTCGAGGACTCTAAAGTTCTCAGCTGGCTGCCTCCCCACTTCTCTTCTATACACACCCAAGAGTCTGGTCTGAGGTCTGTATGCAGGGCCGGATTAACATAGGGGCTGATGGAGCAGCAGCTCCAGGCCCATGTCTCAGAATAGGCCCAGAGAAAGGATAAGTATGTCTGCATTTGGGCCCCTGTATCTCCAACTCCGTAGCAGCTACAGGGTCATGTGAGGTATCACTGGAAAGGCCAGAGCATGCAATGAAACATGACCATGAAGTCAGGAAAATAAAATATTTATTTTTTCCCCCTTTTTTTTTTTTTTACTAACCACACTATTTTTCACTTTTCAATTATAAAGTGAACAATGATGCTGCACTAACTAACCATCACATTTCTCATGTCACCAACAAGTGTGGAGATGATGGCACAATCCATTGTTACGAATTGTTGCTTCAAAAACCGAAACTGCTGTAGTGCAACGAAGTGCGGGGGACTTTGGACCGCTGCGTCACTAATCTTTGCACCTCACAAGGTCAAGCGAGGTTTCATTGAACAGGTCAGAGTCTGGCCTTTGCATTGATATCAAACATCACCATGTAAAATCTAAAAGAAAGAAAACGCAGAAACGTAAAAACAGCAGCGGTCACTAAAGGACGTATTTGTGTAAAACCAAGTCACTAAGGGGTTAATGTAGCATATGAATCCACACACTGCAGGCAGCGCCTCTCTGCAGTATAATTAATGCAGCATATGAATCTGCACACTGCCGGGCAGCACCTCTGCAGTATAATTCAGCATATGAATCCACACACTGCAGGCAGCGCCTCTCTGCAGTATAATTAATGCAGCATATGAATCTGCACACTGCGGGCAGCACCTCTGCAGTATAATTCAGCATATGAATCCACACACTGCAGGCAGCGCCTCTCTGCAGTATAATTAATGCAGCATATGAATCTGCACACTGCCGGCAGCACCTCTGCAGTATAATTCAGCATATGAATCCACACACTGCAGGCAGCGCCTCTCTGCAGTATAATTAATGCAGCATATGAATCTGCACACTGCCGGGCAGCACCTCTGCAGTATAATTCAGCATATGAATCCGCACACTGCCGGGCAGCACCTCTCTGCAGTATAATTCAGCATATGAATCCGCACACTGCCGGGCACCACCTCTCTGCAGTATAATTCAGCATTTGAATCCGCACACTGTTGGCAGCGCCTCTCTGCAGCATAATTAATGCAGCATGTGAATCCGCACACTGCCAGGAACTTCCCAGCAGTGTGTGGGTTCATATGCTGCATTAATTATAACTCATAAAAGAGGAAAAACTAACTGATCAAAAAATGAGTCGATCCGAATCAATGAATCGATCTCCAGAGAGGTGCTGCCCAGCAGTGTGCGGATTCATATGCTGCATTAATTATACTGCAGAGAGGCGCTTCCAAACATCACCATGTAAAATGTAAAAGAAAAGAGAATTTTTTTAAATTGTATTTTTAGTTGCAAAGCGATGGCATAGTCCATTTGCCACGTATAAAATGAGCAATACCACTGCCATTACTCACCTTCTCATTTCCCACACTTTGGAGCAAGTTCAGCATTCTATACATAATCATATAATGCAGAAAACACCATCCTCCAAATCACAAGAGAAATATTTCATTTTTTTTTCTTCATTTTTTTGGGGTAAAATTGTATATTTTCTCAGAAAAATGCAGTGTCAAGTTCCCATTTCCCATTTTGTTTTACAAGAATTCCCTATAGAATAAAGATCTACAAAGGTGGAAATTTACTCATACTGTATCTGGTTAGATATATCTGTATCTGCACTATTAAATAAACTAAAATTATGTTTTCATTTCACTGAATTCCAAAAAAAGCCCACCAAAATATTCAGCTCCAGGCCCATAGTGATCTTAATCCGGCCCTGTCTGTATGGGGTGTGTATATACACTAGAGGTGTGCATTTATTTTGTAATGAGTTGGAATTCGTAACAAATTTCTTTATTCGTACTTCGGAAGTACTTCTGAAATAACTATTCGATTTGATCTGAATTCGAAACGGTATCTAACTTATTTAATTCATTATACTGTTTCATCATAAAAGAAAAATTAGACTAATTGGGGTTTTATCTAGTAATACGAAATTCAAATCGATATATCAACTATTGAATCAATATTGGACTGATATATCAACTATCGAATTGATCTTAAATTACAATACATACAAGTACTACAGCCAACAAACGATTTAGGCTAGGGTCAGACGAAAGCATTTTTCCCCGCGAACGTGAAAAAGTGCGTCCGAACGCATTGACGTATTTGTTCACGGAATGCGCAAAAACGGTCAGACGACGCGCATTTTCGGGCGTGATTTTGTACGGATCGTCAATAAAACTCTTTTTGCGTCTGGACGTTATGTAGGCTGGACATTAGCAGCGTCTGACGTCTCCTAATCACGCAAACACGCCGCTATGCCGCAGCTGCGCACTCAGTACGTCAGTACTAGCGGTTCAGCGTTCTCAGAAAAATGCGTTCAAATTCCACTTGCGTTGCACGGCCGGACTTTTGTGCGGCCGTACATCGTATATTGGCCGTCATTGCCCGTCATTTGCTGCTAGTGCGGCCGTAATTATGTGCGCCAGAATGCACGTTAAAAGTGCGCTGGTCTGACCCCAGCCTTAATGAAACAAATAAATTTTGTTTTACTTTTTCACATGCACCCTGTCCCTGTTGATTTGCCTCTGGTAATAAATCTGTAAGACAGCTCAATATTTAACCTTAGCTTGCCTTTTAACAGCAAAATTTGATTAGTTGGGGGTTTACAGAATTATCTATAGTCCTGAACGGAAACCTTGTTTTCATTCATACAATATTTCAGGACCAAAGATAGCTCTGAGCCTTAGCCAAGGTACGAAAAGTGAAACATAGTATCAATTAAAAAGATGTTTCATCAGTTCAGGACTATAGATAGTTTCATAAGTCACCTGGAGCTCTCCATGGTTCTGACACAATGTTTTCAATTCATTGCGGAAAACAGATGGACTATAAGAAAATAATACAGCTGCGTTCAGCAAAAAAAAAGCACATCTGTTTATTACATTTAAAATAAATTATGAAACCTTAAAATCAACCCAAACAATCGTGAAGAATGCCAAAAGATCCTAAAAAAATAAACAAAATGGCTTATTGCTGCAAGTGAAAATAATAAACTGTTTAACCTCCATGGTGGTATTCCCGAATGTGACTCAGGGTTAAATTTCGCTACCGCGATCGGTAACCCCAACACACACTCGGGCTGTATACTCACCGCATCCTGCTCTCCCTCGCCGTCTCTGCAGTCACCTCCGTGTGATCGCGGCGTCGGCGTGTGACTTGCTTCCTGGTTCCGTTTCCTCTGAGCCACTTGACACAGGGGGCGGGACCAGGCGGCAAATTTGAAATCTGAAAAAAAAGAGGTGTAAAAATTAGAGTGTATAAAATCCTGACAGGTGCAATGCATTCTGTCAGGATTACTTTGTGTCATTCACCCCCAGGTATCCCTAGGGAGTGGTCCTGTGTCCTGACAGCATTTTTGTTACGGTCATGGTGTCCAAAAAGCGCGCTTGTACCTCCAAAGCGGCTGCAGCGCAGCCTGAGAGCAGCGACAGCGTGTACAACTGCTTGCAGAACCGAGCGACAGTGACTCATGGGTAGATTCATCCTCAGACCCTGAAAGTGATAACTGTGAGGAATCTGATGCTGCGCTCAGCGATGTTGCAACTTGGTGCTGTATCATAGAAAAAATTGTAACCGAGACAAACCGGTACGAGGAGCAGGGCCGCCATCAGGGCATTACGCCCCATGCTGCCGTAAGGGGCCCGGGCCGCTGGGGCCTGGGGGGGGGCCCGGGCCCCATCGGCAGTGGCGTTGCCCTTTTACAGCTCCGGTATCAGACTCGATGAGTCCGAATCCGGAGCTGTGTCTCCTCCAGCTCCTGGCAGCTTCACTGGCTGGCTGGGCGGGGCCAAGCAGTGTGTGGGGGCCTCCACTTAGTGGGGGCCTCCACTTAGTGAAGCTGTGTGCCTGAGATGGAGGGCCCGGGCTGAAGACAAGAAGACAGAAGAGCAGAAGAGAGAAGAAAAGAAGAAAGAAGAAAAGGAGAAGAAAAGAAGAGCTGAAGGAAGGAAGACAGCGGAGTGGTGAGCCAGGGCGCAGCCTAGACCCAAGGCCCAGACCCAGGGCCCAGACCCCAAGGCCAAGGGCCCAGACCTCCAGGCCCAGACCCAGGGCCCAATCCCCAAGGCCCAGACCCAGACCCCAAGGCCCAGACCCAGGGCCCAGACCCCAAGGCCCAGACCCAAGGGCCAGACCCCAAGGCCCAGACCCCAAGACCCAGGGCCCAGACCCCAAGGCCCAGACCCAGGGCCCAGACCCCAAGGCCCAGACCCAGACCCCAAGGCCAGACCCCAAGGCCCAGACCCAGGGCCCAGACCCCAAGGCCCAGATCCCAGGGCCCAGACCCCAAGGCCCAGACCCTGGGCCCAGACCCTGGGCCCAGACCCTGGCCCAGACCCCAAGGCCCAGATCCAGGGCCTAGACCCCAAGGCCCAGACCCAGGGCCTAGACCCCAAGGCCCAGACCCCAGGGCCCAAGGCCCAGACCCCAGGGCCCAGACCCAGGGCCCTGTTCCCAAGGCCCAGACCCAGGGCCCAGACCTAGGGCCCACACCCAGGGCCCAGACCCCAAGGCCCAGACCCAAGGCCCAGACCCCAAGGCCCAGACCCAGGGCCCATACCCCAAGGCCCAGACCCAGGGCCCAGACCCAAGGCCCAGACCCAGGGCCCAGACCCAGGGCCCAAGGCCTAGATCCCAGACCTCAAGGCCCAGACCCAGGGCCCAGATCCAGGGCCAGACCCCAACGCCCAGACCAAGGCCCAGACCCCTAGCCCAGACCTAGGCCCATACCCCAAGGCCCAAGGACCAGGGCCCAGACCAAGGCCCAGACCCAGGGCCCAGACCCAGACCCCAAGGCCCAGACCCCAAGCCCAGACCCAGGCCCAGACACTAAGGCCCAGACCCAGGGCCCAGACCCCAAGGCCAGACAACCAGGGCCCAGACCCCAAGGCCCAGGCCCAAGGCTCAGACCCCATGGCCAGACCCCAGGGCCCAGACCCAGGCCCAGACCCAAGGCCCAGGGCCAGACCCCAAGGCCAGACCTAGGGCCCAGACCCCAGGGCCAGACCCCAAGGCCCAGACCCCAAGACCCAGGCCCAGACCCAAGGCCCAGGGCCCAGACGCAGGGCCCAGGCCCCAGACCCCAAGGCCCATGCCCCAAGGCCCAGACCTAGGGCCCAGACCCAGGGCCAGACCCCAGACCCAAGGCCCAGACCCAGGGCCCAGACCCCAAGGCCCAGACCCAAGGCCAGACCCCAGGGCCCTGTCCCCAAGGCCCAGACCCAGGGCCCAGACCCAAGGCCCAGACCTAGGGCCCAAACCCCAAGGCCCAGACCCCAAGGGCCAGGGCCCAGACCCCAAGGCCCAGACCCAAGGCCCAGACCCCAAGGCCAGACCCCTAGGCCCAGACCCCAAGGCCCAGACCCAGGGCCCAGACCCAAGGCCCAGACCAGGGCCCTGTCCCCAAGGCCCAGACCCAGGCCCAGACCCAGGGCCCAGACCCAAGGCCCAGACCTAGGGCCCACACCCAGGGCCCAGACGCCCAAGGCCCAGACCCCAGGGCCAGACCCCAAGGCCCAGACCCAGGGCCAGACCCAGGGCCCAATTCCCAGGCCCAGACCAAGGGCCAGACCCCAAGGCCAGACCCCAAGACCCAGGGCCCAGACCCCAAGGCCCAGACCCAGGGCCCAGACCCCAAGGCCCAGACCCCAGACCCCAAGGCCAAGACCCCAAGGCCCAGATCCAGGGCCTAGACCCCAAGGCCCAGACCCAGGGCCTAGACCCCAAGGCCCAGACCCCAGGGCCCAAGGCCCAGACCCCAGGGCCCAGACCCAGGGCCCTGTTCCCAAGGCCCAGACCCAGGGCCCAGACCTAGGGCCCACACCCAGGGCCCAGACCCCAAGGCCCAGACCCAAGGCCCAGACCCCAAGGCCCAGACCTAGGGCCCATACCCCAAGGCCCAGACCCAGGGCCCAGACCCAAGGCCCAGACCCAGGGCCCAGACCCAGGGCCCAAGGCCTAGATCCCAGACCTCAAGGCCCAGACCCAGGGCCCAGATCCCAGGGCCCAGACCCCAACGCCCAGACCCAAGGCCCAGACCCCTAGGCCCAGACCTAGGGCCCATACCCCAAGGCCCAGACCCAGGGCCCAGACCCAAGGCCCAGACCCAGGGCCCAGACCCAGACCCCAAGGCCCAGACCCCAAGGCCCAGACCCCAGGGCCCAGACACTAAGGCCCAGACCCAGGGCCCAGACCCCAAGGCCCAGACCCAGGGCCCAGACCCCAAGGCCCAGGCCCAAGGCTCAGACCCCATGGCCCAGACCCAGGGCCCAGACCCCCAAGGCCCAGACCCCAAGGCCCAGGGCCCAGACCCCAAGGCCCAGACCTAGGGCCCAGACCCCAGGGCCCAGACCCCAAGGCCCAGACCCCAAGGCCCAGACCCCAAGACCCAGGCCCAGACCCCAAGGCCCAGGGCCCAGACGCAGGGCCCAGGCCCCAGACCCCAAGGCCCATGCCCCAAGGCCCAGACCTAGGGCCCAGACCCAGACCCCAAGGCCCAGACCCAGGGCCCAGACCCCAAGGCCCAGACCCAAAGGCCCAGACCCAGGGCCCTGTCCCCAAGGCCCAGACCCAGGGCCCAGACCCCAAGGCCCAGACCTAGGGCCCAAACCCCAAGGCCCAGACCCAGGGCCCAGACCCCAAGGGCCAGGGCCCAGACCCCAAGGCCCAGACCCCAAGGCCCAGACCCCAAGGCCCAGACCTAGGGCCCAGACCCCAAGGCCCAGACCCAGGGCCAGACCCCAAGGCCCAGACCCAGGGCCCTGTCCCCAAGGCCCAGACCCAGGGCCCAGACCCCAGGGCCCAGACCCCAAGGCCCAGACCTAGGGCCCACACCCAGGGCCCAGACCCCAAGGCCCAGACCCAGGGCCCAGACCCCAGCCCAGACCCAGGGCCCAGACCCAAGGCCCAGACCCAGGGCCCAGACCCAGGGCCCAATCCCCAAGGCCCAGACCCAGACCCCAAGGCCCAGACCCCAGACCGAGGGCCCAGATCCCAGGGCCCAGACCCCAAGGCCCAGACCCAGGGCCCAGACTCCCAGACCCAGGGCCCAGACCCAAGGCCCAGACCCCAGGCCCAGACCTAGGGCCCACACCCAGGCCCAGACCCCAAGGCCAGACCCCAAGCCCAGACCCCAAGGCCCAGACCTAGGGCCCATACCCCAAGGCCCAGACCCAGGGCCCAGACCCAAGGCCCAGACCCAGGGCCCAGACCCAGGGCCCAATCCCCAAGGCCCAGACCCAGACCCCAAGGCCCAGATCCCAGACCCCAAGGCCCAGACCGAGGGCCCAGATCCCAGGGCCCAGACCCCAAGGCCCAGACCCAAGGCCCAGACCTCAAGACCCAGGCCCAGACCCCAAGGCCCAGACCCAGGGCCAAGGCCCAGACCCCAAGGCCCAGGGCCCAGACCCCAAGGCCCAGACACCAAGGCCCAGACCCAGGGCCCAGACCCCAAGGCCCAGGGCCCAGACCCAGGGCCCAGACCCCAAGGCCCAGGCCCAAGTCTCAGACCCCATGGCCCAGACCCAGGGCCCAGACCCCAAGGCCCAGACCCCAAGGCCCAGACCTAGGGCCCAGACCCCAGGGCCCAGACCCCAAGGCCCAGAGACCCAGACCCCAAGGCCCAGGGCCCAAGGCCCAGACCCAGGGCCCAGACTCCAAGGCCAAGACCCCAAGGCCTGGGCCCAGACCCCAAGGCCCAGACCCCAAGGCCCAGACCCCAGTGCCCAGACCCAAGGCCCAGACCCCAAGACCCAGACCCAGGGCCAGGGCCCAGACCCAGGGCCCAGGCCCCAGACCCCAAGGCCCATGCCCCAAGGCCCAGACCTAGGGCCCAGACCCAGGGCCCAGACCCCAAGGCCCAGGGCCCAGACCCCAAGGCCCAGACCCAAGGCCCATGCCCCAAGGCCCATGCCCCAAGGCCCAGACCTAGGGCCCAGACCCAGGGCCCAGACCCCAAGGCCCAGGGCCCTGTCCCCAAGGCCCAGACCCAGGGCCCAGACCCCAGGGCCCAGGCCCCAAGGCCCAGACCTAGGGCCAAACCCCAAGGCCCAGACCCAGGGCCCAGACCCCAAGGGCCAGGGCCCAGACCCCAAGGCCCAGACGGAAGGCCCAGACCTAGGGCCCAGACCCCAAGGCCCAGACCCCAGGGCCCAGACCCCAAGGCCCAGACCTAGCCACACCCAGGGCCCAGACCCCAAGGCCCAGACCCAGGGCCCAGACCCAAGGCCCAGACCCAGGGCCCAGACCCAGGGCCCAATCCCCAAGGCCCAGACCCCAAGGCCCAGACCCCAGACCGAGGGCCCAGATCCCAGGGCCCAGACCCCAAGGCCCAGACCCAGGGCCCAGACTCCCAGACCCAGACCCAGGGCCCAGACCCCAAGGCCCAGACCCAGGGCCAAGGCCCAGGGCCCAGACCCAAGGCCCAAGACCCAGGGCCCAGACCCAGGGCCCAGACCCAAAGGCCCAGACCCAGGGCCCAGACCCAGGGCCCAGACCCCAAGACCCAGGGCCCAGACCCCAAGGCCCAGGCCCAAGGCCCAGACCCCAAGGCTCAGACCCCATGGCCCAGACCCAGGGCCCAGACCCCAAGGCCCAGACCCCCAGACCCAAGGCCCAGACCCCAGTGCCCAGACCCAGGCCCAGACCCCAAGGCCCAGACCCAGGGCCCAGACCGCAGGGCCCAGACCCCAGGGCCCAGACCCCAAGGCCCAGACCCTGGGCCCAGACCGCAGGGCCCAGACCCCAGGGCCCAGACCCCAAGGCCCAGACCCCAAGGCCCAGACCCCAGACCCCAAGGCCCAGGCCCCAAGGCTCAGACCTAGGGCCCAGACCCAGGGCCCAGGCCCCAAGGCCCAGGGCCCAGACCCCAAGGCCCAGACCCAGGGCCCAGGCCCCAAGGCCCAGACCCCAAGGCCCAGACCCAGGGCCCAGACCCAAGGCCCAGACCCCAAGGCCCAGACCCCAGGGCCCAGACCCCAGGGCCCAGACCCCAAGGCCCAGGCCCAGACCCAGAGGCCCAGACCTAGGGCCCAGACCACAAGACCCAGGGCCAAGGCCCAGACCACAAGGCCCAGGGCCCAAGGCCCAGACCCCAAGGCCCAGACCCAGGTCCCAGGCCAGACCCAGGGCCCAGACCCCAAGACCCAGGGACCAGAGCCCAGACCCAGGGACCAGGCCCCAGATCCCGAGGCCCAGACCCAGTGTCCAGGCCAGACCCAGGGTCCAGACCCCAGGGACCAGGCCCAGCCTAGAACCAGGGCCCAGACCCCAGGGACCAGGCCCCAAGGCCCAGACCCAGGGACCAGGCCCCAAGGCCCCAGGGCCCAAGCCCCAAGGCCCAGACCCCAAGGCCCAGACCCAGGGCCCAGACCCCAAGGCCCAGACCCAGGGCCCAGACCCCAGGGCCCAGACCCCAAGGCCCAGACCCAGGGACCAGACCCCAGGGCCCAGACCCCAAGACCCAGGGACCAGAGCCCAGACCCAGGGACCAGGCCCCAGACCCCAAGGCCCAGACCCAGGGTCCAGACCCCAGGGACCAGGCCCAGCCTTGACCCAGGGCCAAGACCCCAGGGACCAGGCCCCAAGGCCCAGCCCCAGGGACCAGACCCCAAGGCCCAGGCCCAGGGACCAGAGCCCAGACCCAGGGACCAGACCCCAAGGCCCAGGGCCCAGACCCCAGGTCCGACTCAGGGCCCAGACCCCAAGGTCCAGTCCAAGGGACCAGAGGCCAGACCCAGACCAGACCCCAAGGCCCAGGGACCAGGCCCAGCCCAGACCCCAAGGCCCAGAGCACAGACCCCAGGGCCCAGACCCCAAGGTCCAAACCAGACCCAGGGACCAGGCCCAGACCCAAAGGCCATCATATACAGCCCATTACTGTAAGATTTATTGCTGTGGATTCTGTGATACGCTCATACACACTGCACATTACTGGGCGTTTTATTGCTGTGGTGCTCTGTTATGTCATTTTTTTTGAAGGGGGAGAAAAGATGTTGAGGGAGTGCCGGCCCCATCGTGAGGTTTAGTAAGGAGCCCCATCATTTCTGATGGCTGCCCTGACCAGGAGCAACAGTTACTCTGATGCAGAAGTGGTCACGTAGCAGAAAGTGGGAACCAGTGAGTAAGGATAAGATCTGGAAATTCCTGGCCCTGATAATTCTCCAGGGAGTCGTCGCTAAACCGATGCAGAAGTGGTACTGGACAACCAATAAATTGCTTGCAATGCCTGTCTTTGGCACGGTGATGCCAGAGTACCGGTTCATGCTCCTCATGAAATACCTGCACTTCGTGAACAACGAGGAATTTGATGACACCACACAACCCTAAACTGCGCAAAATTTGGGACGTGTATGAAATGATCGTCACAAATTTCCAGGGCACCTATGTGCCAGAGAGGGACATCAGTATAGACGAAAGTCTAATGGCATACAAGGGCCGGCTGAGCTGGGTGCAGTACATCGCATCAAAGAGGGCACGATTTGGCGTGAAATCCTATATGCTCTGTGAATCTTCATCTGGCTACACCTGGAACTCCGTTATATACACGGGCAAAGGGACGAAATTCGCTGCCAAATACAGCAAATATGGATTGGCAACATCCTCCGTGCTGTCACTCATTGAGCCACTGCTGTATCAGGGCTATTGTGTGACAACGGAAAATTTCTACATGTCCCCTGAACTCTATGAGTGTCTCCTGCAGCACAAGACAGACCAATGGGACCGTCTGACCTAACCGGCGCGACATGCCACCTATCTTCAAAAGTAAAAAGCTGAAGACTGGAGACATGGTTGCCTGGCAGAAAGGGAAAATGATGGCACTGCAATGGCGTGACAAAAAAGATGTGTGCCTGATGAGCACTGTCCATGACAACTCCACTGTCATGGTACATACGAGAGGTGGCAAAGATATTATGAAGCCGCAGGTAGTGGTGGATTACAATTCCACCATGGGAGGTGTTGACCGAGCTGATCAAGCGATGACATTTTACCCTGCGATGCGCAAACAGCAGAATAAGTATTACAAGAAGATCTTCAGGCATCTTCTTGAACAGTGCCTGTGGAATGCCTACATTCTGCAGAAAAAGGCATGTGACCAGCCCCTCCTTCATTCGGACTACATTTGGAAGGTTGCTGAATGTATATTTCTACACCATCATACACCCAGTGGCGTCGCTACGTGGGGGCGGGGGGTGCGGCCCGCACCAGGTGACACCCGCCTTTAGGGTGATACCGTCACCCTAAGGGCGGGTGTGTCACCCTCTGCCGCGTATTCGCTCCCTGCGAGCGTCCGAAGCATGCAGCTTCGGCGCTCGCCTGGGGGAAACACGTCACCAGCCAATCGCGGCTGGTTACGTGGCTCCCCCAGGCGAGCGCCCAAGCTGCGCATCGGCGTACACTCAGAGGGAGCGAACATGCGGCGGAGGTGAGCTGGGGCATATCCATGAGGTGCTGGGGCATATCCATGAAGTGCTGGGGCATATATCCATGAGGTGCTGGAGCATATATCCATGAGGTGCTGGAGCATATATCCATGAGGTGCTGTGGCATATCCATGAGGTGCTGGGGCATATCCATGAGCTGGGGCAATATCCATGAGCTGGGGCAATATCCATGAGCTGGGGCAGTATCCATGTGCTGGGGCAATATCCATGAGCTGGGGCATATCCGTGAGGTGCTGGGGCATATCCATGAGCTGCTGGGGCATATATCCATGAGGTGCTGGGGCATATCCATGAGGTGCTGGGGCATATATCCATGAGGTGCTGGGGCATATCCATGAGGTGCTGGGGCATATATCCATGAGGATCTGGGGCATATATGCATGAGGTGCTGGGGCATATCCATGAGGTGCTGGGGCATATTCATGAGGTGCTGGGGCATATATCCATGAGGTGCTGGGGCATATCCATGAGGTGCTGGGGCATATCCATGAGCTGGGGCAATATCCATGAGCTGGGTCAGTATCCATGTGCTGGGGCATATCCATGAGCTGGGGCAAATCCATGAGCTGGGGCAGTATCCATGAGCTGGGGCAATATCCATGAGCTGGGGCAAATCCATGAGCTGGGGCAGTATCCATGAGCTGGGGCAATATCCATGAGCTGGGGCAATATCCATGAGCTGCTGGGGCAGTATATCCATGAGCTGCTGGGGCAGTATATCCATGAGCTGGGGGCAGTATATCCATGAGCTGGGGGCATATCCATGAGCTGGGGCAATATCCATGAGCTGCTGGAGCAGTATATCCTTGAGCTGGGGCAGTATATCCATGAGCTGGGGCAGTATCCATGTGCTGGGGCATATCCATGAGCTGGGGGAATTATCCATGAGCTGGGGCAATATCAATGAGAGGAGCTGGGGCAATATCCATGAGAGCAGCTGGGGCATTATCCATGAGAGCAGCTGAGGCAGTATATCCATGAGAGGAGCTGGGGCAGTATATCCATGAGAGGAGCTGGGGCCATATCCATGAGAGGAGCTGGGGCAATATCCATGAGAGCTGTTGGGGCATATCCATGAGAGCTGGGGCATATCCATGTGTGCTGGGGCAATATCCATGTGTGAGCTGGTCTGGGGCAATATATCCATGTATGAGCTGGTCTGGGGCAATATATCCATGTGTGAGCTGAGGCGCAATACATCCATATGTGAGCTGGGGCAATATTTTTTATCATGGGTGAGCTGCTGGGGGGCAATATATAACTGTGAACTGGGGCAATATATCCATATGTGAGCTGGGGCAATATTTTTATCATGGGTGAGCTGCTGGGGGCAATATATAACTGTGAACTGGGGCAATATATCCATATGTGAGCTGGGGGCAATATATATCCATGGGTGAGCTGCTGGGGGCAATATATCCAGAGCTGCTGGGGGCAATATATCCAGAGCTGCTGGGGGCAATATATATCCATGTGTGCTTTCACTGCCTTCGAACAGGCAACGTTCAGACCCACTCCCTTCAAAATTAGTATTTTCTTTCACTCATCGGGTGTTGAAGAAGACATAAAAAACAGAAGAGAGACCTTCTTGTGCAGATCCACCAATATACATATAATTAAATAATTATAGTGTCAACTCACATTAGATGGAGCTTATGGCCAAGCTCTAGGTGGTAATGCCAGTGGATTTGTTGAGTGGGTCAAATCCACAAAAACTTCAGATTCCAGGACAGAAAGGACCCAATTAATTTTTAAAAAAAAGCTTTAATCTAAAATGTAGCATAATAAAAAATGCACTAAATAAAATATAAAATGCTCTGTATAGTAGATAGTCTCTCTTCTGTTTTTTATGTCTTCTTCAACACCCGATGAGTGAAAGAAAATACAAATTTTGAAGGGAGTGGGTCTCCTCCAAAATTATATAAGAAGGCAAAGGACCCAGATGCTTGCAATCACTCAGAGCCAGTGACGGGCTCTCCGTTTGTGAGTGGAACAGTTCTTTGTCATCTATTCCATCGTTATCTGTACACCCTGCACTATTATATGTATTTTGTGCTTCTTTTTATATAATCCATATTGGACGTTTATGATGTATACCATGAGAACCACCTGAACACCAAGAAGCGATTCTTATCGCGCCACCAGATACGTATATTTCCATTTGGTACTGAGTCTCTGTACCACCTGACTGGCCGGACCGCGTGACCTGCGCACGCACGCAGCCGCCTCCCCTTCAACAGGACGGACTCACGCTGTTCAGGACTGGGCAGGCACTCCCGCTGCCCTGGCATCTGGGCCCCCTCAACCCCTGCTGGATCCGGAGCTGGGGCAATATCCAGGTGAGAGCTGGGGCAAATCCATGAGCTGGGGGCAAATCCATGTGCTGGGGCAAATCCATGAGCTGGGGCAAATCCATGTGCTGGGGCAAATCCATGTGTGTGCTGGGGCAAATCCATGTATGAGCTGGGGCATTTCCATGAGCTGGGGCAGTATCCATGAGCTGGGGCAAATCCATGAGCTGGGGCAAATCCATGTGTGAGCTGGGGCAAATCCATGTGTGAGCTGGGGCAATATCCATGTGTGAGCTGGGGAAAATCCATGTGTGAGCTGGGGCAAATCCATGTGTGAGCTGGGGCAATATCCATGTGAGAGCTGGGGCAATATTCATGTGAGAGCTGGGGCAATATTCATGTGTGAGCTGGGGCAATATCGATAACGGGTCCACAGGTTGGGGGGGGCGCACAATTCTTGGCTGGCCCCGGGCGCTGACAACGCACGCTACGCCACTGCATGCGGCAGATTTATTCAGGCGAATCTCATATGTTAAAAATATTCCCGTTTTAATTCAATATATAATAAACCGTTCATTATAAAATTCTGCAGTAAAGAGTCTCTTGATTTATAGATTTTTTAGGATATTGTAATAATTTTTCTGGATTTTTTTTTTTTTAAAAAAAGTCAGATTTTTTTCTTTAACCCTTTCGCTGCTGAGGCATTTCCCGCTCGCTGCTGAGGTATTTTTACCGATTTTGCTCATCATGTTTAAACGTGTTTTGAAGGCTTATTTTAGTATATGACCCAGACATATTATATATCGTTCTTTCCGTCAGACTCGGCAGATTCATAATATGTCATTATTATAAGTATACGTCATGACCTGTCTGTATATTATAACAAAAAATGCAATAAAATATGAATTTTCAATAATTTACAACGTGTAAAGTGTTTTTTTTTCATTTTAACATGCGAGCAATTGCGGTTATATTTTGTATGAGTGCGCTTGTTAAAAAAATTAGAGATGGGGTCTCGTTACATTTTTTTTGGGGAAAATTACGCGATTATTAACAAACGCACCGTATACAAAAATCGTTAGTGCAGCATTATTGTTCACATTATAATTGAAATGGGAACAATATTGCTGCATTAACGAACCAAAAAAAGAAAAAAAACTTGTTTAAAAAAAATTATAAAAAAAAAAAATAAAGATTTTTTTTATAAAACTTTTTTCATACTCATGTTTGGTATTGTTGGAACGGCCATGCTCTGGCCGATCCAACAATACCAAACATTAACCCCTAACTGCCACGGATTGGGAGATAGGGGGTTCATTGGAACCCCCTATCTCCACCATTGGTGGCAGTTAGGGGTTAACTCCAGGACTGGCGTCATCGTGCTATGCATGATGACGCCAGTCCTCAGGGGGCATTCCCGGAAGCTTGGCCGACATCCGAGATGTCGGCCAGCTCCGGGAAAGGATCACGAACCGGCACTTTTCGGCGCCGATTCGTGATCCGGCCCCCATGGGGTTAATGCCAGGTACCATTTGGAAGGGCAGGCTGTGCCCTTCCAAACGGTGCCTGGGTTAACCCCCTGCACACCGCCGATCGGGAGGGAGAGAGATCCGAAGGACCTCCCCCCCTCCCTTTCAGGCGCCTCCTCCGCACATGCGGGTGGGGCGCCTGAATTAGGTGTCATCGCGCCCCCGCGATGACACCTAATTACTCCGGCGGCGGTTCCGGGTGCTGGGCTGACATCGAGGATGTCAGCCCGCACCAGGGGGGCCAGCGATCAGCCGGAACCCGGCCGAACGCTGGCCCCAAAGGGAGGACGCGCTCAGCGCGTCCTCCGCAAGGAACGATACTGCGGGTGGACGCGCTGAGCTCGTCCTCCACAGTGAAGTGGTTAAGTTTACTTATTTTTTCTGTAACAGCACTTTTTATTATCATTCCTTGGACATCATATGTAAATTTCAGACATTTTCGCTCAGTAGTTTCTTTGCAAACAGCGTTTCACTTTTCAAACATTCAAACAAACTGTTTTTCTAATTTATTCACTTCACTCGTCTGTGGTGTCGGCTTTTTCCAGCGGCTTCCTGCAGGTGATCTGCTCCTGCTCGGGTTTTTCCGTGGTTTTCGGTGGGTTAATCCAGATGTTTTTTGTGGTTTTTCGGCCTGCATTCGTTGGGTTTTGCGGTTAGTTTTCTTCGGGTTTGCGGCAGCCTTTCCCTGCAATTCGGGGACCCTGTGGTGCTTGCTGAACACACCGCAGGGTCACCAAAATGGGATCGGCAAAACAAACCGAATTGAAGAGAACGAAAAGTCACTGAACATGCAGTGACTTTTCGAATCTCTTTGAATTACCCTGATAGTTTCAAGTACAGAGAGCCTAATGCAATGATACAGGAAGAAAACTACACCTTCCAGGAGGGCAAAGGGGAGCCCGCATTTTCCAGGGAAGGAAAAGCACGTGCAGAGCAGAGATAAGCCAGAGGACGAGACTGACAGGGTGGACGGTCCTGTGTTGTGGATCGTGCATTCAGTGGTCCTCATGTGTTCAGCGGAAGAGAGATCCGGCTGCCCTCGTGTGTTACCAGTGCCAGAGAGGGCGAGGCGGACAGCGTGGATGGTCCTGTTTGGCTGATCGTGCTTTCAGCTGTCCTCGTGCATCCAGCGGAGAAGAGATCCGGTTGTCCTTGTGTGTTTCCAGCGCTAGAGATAGCGATCGAGCTACCGTCCAGCGGGGAAGGAGTGAGTGTATTTAACGGAGAGAGGTATTCGTCTACTACCCTGCGTGAATTGAGATTGCTAACTTTATTGTCTGGCCTAGTTCTACTGCCCGCGCAGCGCCATCTAAAAGGAGGATCGCTGCAGTTACAAATCTTTGCGAAGATTTCTTTCTCACATTGTGGAGTACAAATATGGTTTCACATTAAAGGTACCCAACGACAGAATTCAAAGGGCCCCAACGCTAGCAGACTCGAGAGTTTGTGTAGTTCCCACTGGCCAGTGGTTAGGTAGAATTTACATGGTTGAGAAAGGTTACGGATATCGGTCACGTCAATTATAGTCCATAATTGAACTGCATTGAAGTATTGCAAAGTTCACTGTTCATTTATTCATGATTGTGCTGACTAGTGATGGTAAATCATTCCAATTGATATTGTTATACTGTTGATTACTTTGTTCTACAGAGGGGCTGCTCCTAATAAACCATTTTTTATTTATAGTATAACCTTGTCTTGGTGTTACTTGGCGCCAGAGGTGGAGGTGGGTGATCACTGGAGTGAGACAGAAGGCCCATCAAATTTATATATATAGATCTCAAAGAGATGTGTGGTCACAGTGTGTGCAGGCTGTGCAGTGAGTAAATGGGGTGCCTGGCCAAACATTTCAATATTAACATAAACTGGACAGGTTTAATCCTAAATTTTTTATTGGAAAGCGTTCACATGACATTAAATGTATTGGTGCGGAGTCATAAAAAAAATGGTATCAGTGCATACCTACACTATACATAGCGCTCAGACTCCCTCTGTTTCCCCCTCATGTAATATGGACAAAGGGGGGGGGTGCTATGTAAAGGGGGACACAGGGGTGCTATATGATTAGGGTTACCTTTTTTTCTATATTTTTATACTATTCTGATTAAATTGGCAGTAATTTATATGTATTTTATTCAACAGAAACTTTCTAAATAGCCGTAATGCACCAGTCTGGTTGGGCGGTTGATCAAAGTGGAGTTTAAACCTTGCCTATTTGACATGAGCTTTGTGAAAATAATGTTTTGGCATGTACATTGCAATTTAAAAGTTGTTTTACAATAAACTTGTTTTTTCTATGAAATGGGCTTTGCTTCATTTGATGAGAAAAACTATTTTCTAGTTTGATCTGCAAAGTATTTGAATCCTGTCCAGTGCAGAGAGAAGCAAACGTAAGCCAGTGTAGACAGGCTGCGAGGTGGAGCGGAGTGAAGTCAAGCCTGCAAAAAGTTTGCTTCACTTTGCTTTGCTACGCATGCAGTGTATCTCAGGCTTAAAAGACGGGTGTGCAGACTGTTTTTTTTGGGTGTATAAGAGACTACATATATTTCCATGTGCCCTTTCCAAAGAGAACCAAAGAAAAACAATAGAGGCGTCAGCGTATAAGAACATATATAATCACGTTATTATACGTTGATGCCTCTATTTTTTTTCATGGTTTAGTTATATTGCTTGTTGTAACTGTACATGGCTTACCTTTTACATTGAAGCACTTTTTGCTATAATTATACCCATTTCAGGTCTCTATTGGAATATCCATATTTTAGCGTGGGTGGGAGTGACTTTTTCGCTTATAATGTGCCAGGCTCTCTGGGTCTCCAGGTCGGAAGAGGGGAGAAAAAGAAACAATAGAGCAGAACAGAGAGAAAAACTTAGTGTGCTGTCTATCATAATGTTTATGCTTTAATAAGAAGAATCAGTGATAGATTTGTGTAAAGTTGTAATGTACGGTACATTAGTTATAGTGAAGTGTAGCACCATCTAGTGTCCTTTTGTGGTAGTACGGCTGTTAAACCATTTCATATATATTAGTGAATGTATAGGAAGGAAGTTATCATTAATCAGAGAATGCTGGGTAGAATCTTGACAGGAAGTGAAGCATTCACCATTTTGTGTCTGAAAGTTATTACTGGAAGCGAGGCATGTGTTTCTCATCCATCGCCATCTACCCCTAGAGAGCTAAAAAAGTAAGTTTACTGTATCATCGAGTAAGGAAAATGCTGTTATGCATGCAATGTGATGTTTATGAAGTTTGTTTTTACTGTATTACAGTTTCATCTGGCTTGTCTTAATAAATCTGAGATCAAAATAAATATGGTATCCAAGTTTGTGAGACAAGAAGGTTTAGCTCGATGTCTTCGGATAGAACATTTAGTCAACCAGGCCGGACTGGTACACAGAGAATCTAGATAGTCAAACAGCTACACAGAGACTCACAAAAGAGAAACACTTACCGCTAAGGAAAATCATGACAGGGCAATAACCTTGGTTCTGGGGAGGTCTTATATACGGATGTGGGACTCTATCCTAGATTGCGTCATCACTCGGCACAGATTTTTCCAAAGTGACACCGGCGCGTCATTGACAAGACACACATGATTGCTATAAATTGACGCACCGGACAATTGTACTGCATCAAAATGGCTGCCCAATCTAGAGGAGATGGCGCGGATGCCAGCTGCTCCTTTGGGAGTAATGCAGGTATCTTGATTGGCAGTAAGGCTTGTAGAACAATGCAGAGGAGCGACCTTGGCGGCAGACTGATGTGCAGAAGGTGCAGGTGATTGGGAAAGCTTCACAACCTATTCTGTTAGAATAGTGCATTGAGACATAGGAACAGTAGAATGTTCAGTTCCAGGTCATTAACAGAAACAACAAGGTCGGCTGTGATCACAACAAATATGACTGGTTTGAAAGGAATTCTAATGGGACACATACTTCTATATGTCCAAACATACAATTGCATGAAAATTAACACAATTGAGCCACAAAACCACACTGGTAGTTTTCTCAAACTTTTATTGAGAAATATGAAAAGTGACAAGACATCTTTACATTAGAAATAGAAATACTGTACGTAATTAAAAAATGCTAGTGTGCTTATTTAAGGAAATACACCCTTTAGTACAAAAAGTAAGACTTGTAGTATATATGTTAATACCAGTAATACACATTTTTACAAACTACACCGTTTGTATTAGTAAATGCATTAGAATGAACCATACATAACCCACAGCTGGATTATTGGCAGTACAAAAATCAGGCGCTGTATGGCTCTGTCAAGTCACTCTTAATTACTTGAATAATCCCTGTAGATCAGGATTGATAACCTTTCATCCTTCACATATTTAAATGAAAGGAACTATGGTCCATAAGATCTTGATGGATACAAATAGTAGATAATAGTAGTAAAGATCTATTGATTTATAATGTATCTCACCCTGGACAGGAATAAGAGTTTGCTCAGCTAAGGTAAATCCATTTCATACCAAGTCATGCTATGGAAGATATACTATTAATAAAGCAATATATTTGCCCATTTTATTTGTTTTTATAATCACAATAGTTTTAACTAATTTTTGTATACTCATGATCTTAAAATGGATACTCTATTGAAAATAGGCAGAGGTTTCAGACAACCTCTTCCCAATTATTTTTTAATTTTTGTTTTCCTTTTTGGTGAGCTTACCTTTAGTCCCTTGCCACGCACTGCTGCTGCTCTTAGGCTCAGGGACTCCCGAACCCGGAAGTTGCTGAAGCTTTTCTGCGCAATTGCGCTCCATTGCAATTTGCATGCGCTGCTATGGGACTTGCGCTCTTTACATAAGCAAGGTATATAGTGCTCGCGCAGAATGATAGATCCGATCCATTGGCTGCCACTGAGACCACTTCTACAGCGATTGGTCTCACTATTGACTGATCTTGTGACAAGCAGCTGGGAAAATCAAAACTACTGGCTGCTAGTAATGATGATACCTGGGGTGGAGAAACTCCTCCACTTCACCCAGCATTTTCACCAGATCGGTGGAGCGGGACTCTATAAAGTAGAAAGGATAAGTAGAGTGTCCCTTTAATGTATGAATAAATGGAAAGAGTGGATTACAGATGTCAAATAGTTCCCAGGGTCCTTCCATAGCTCTTGTACGATCCCTCTCAAGTAAGCTCTCGAAGAGCAGTGTCATGCTGCAGTCCATGGAGTCATATGTACTCCAGGAGCCGATATCCACACTGAAATATAGAACCGCTGCTGGTATCGAATACCCCAAAAATTATTCTGGCTCCAGCTGGTGATACAGTGGCTTAGCTGGAATAGGGTTGTTAATGGTGAGCCACAAACGGAAAATGCTTGCACAGCCTTTCCCTTTTTGTGGCTTCCCATTAATGAATCAGTTGTGATCTGGGCCCAGGTTGTTTCAATTCAGAATGGGTCAACATGAACGAATAGTCCAGAAACAGAGGTTTCTGTCCATGTGGAAATCACGGTACTCTTCTTGACATAAAACATGTAAATCATAGTATTAGCAGTGATAAAAATATATATACAATGTTACACAGGTAGAAGTTTCTATGGGACTGGTGATATTTAACGTATTCTTCTCCCATAATCTCTTCCAAGCTAAATGTCTTGTTTGGCCACATCTGTTCTAATAGCTTCTTGAGCTGCAAACAATTAACTGACACATTGGCCAAGCGTAAAGAAAAGCAGCTAGTTAATCCTAACACGTCAACAATACATTTAACTACACCATCGGCTCAATACACAGATCTGGTAATATCCAGATCACCAACAAGGTAAAAAAGAACATACAATTTAATATTAAAAGCTGTAAATATTTGGAACAATAATGGAATAGACCACTCCTAAAAAAAAAAGCAAAGATAAAAGGATTCTCACTTTAAAATTCTTGCACTAACTATAAATCCAGTGGCTTTGCGGTATTGCCACAGAACCTATTGCTGGATAAACCACTTTTCAATCTGTACTAAGAACATTATTCTGGTGGTCTAGGAAATCTGAGCTGAGCACATGCTTTTAGTCCTATGCCCAGGAGGTACTTATGAAACATGTAAGAGCAACTCCATCAACTCCATTCATCGGGTTGCTGGCCATGCAGACAGGAGCTGTAGTGCAGCTGGCAGCTCCATTAAAGTTTTGTTAACAAAGCTGTGCGAAGCTTTTACAAAATTTGAATGGTTGTAGATTGCATTTGGGTCACTCTACAGATTGTCACAGTAGGTGGGAGCTTGAAAATCATTTCAGTAGCCATATATATGGTTTTAATGGTTTAGTCTGGCAAAAAGGGGTGTAAGCATCTTCCTTTAACATCTGAGACTGAAGAGCAGATTCGCACTAGGCGTGATCACGGTACACAACTCCATTTAACAGCAAGTGCACCTAGAATGAGGGGACCTAGAAACCTATTGCATCATAATGTATGCAAGGAATACAATAGGCTTTGACGTTCAGAGTGCCCAGTTATCATAAAGACCACCTTTTTATGTCTTCACTGTTCAATTACAAGATTCTACATATAACACAGCAATTTTAAAATGGTTAGTTAACTAAGGCTTAAACCGTTGAACCTTGAAAAAGATAACCTCAGAATGTATTTTACCTAATTTACAATTTAAGACTTTTTCCATTGAGTTAGGTTGCAATCTCACCCCATGGTTTATTTGAACCTCAAATCTGTTGAAAAACAAACTAAAATCTTACCTATAGACATTAGCAATTATGTAAACAATATGTTATTACCACATGTAATTAGATTTCATTGAAACGGTGCTGCTGTTATTGGCATTATCTCCTGTATGACAAGGTTTAGTTTTTGAAAAATAGGGATTCTTGTTTGGCATTATTAACCTCCCTGGCGGTGTTCCCGAGTGTGTCTCGGGGTTAAATTTCACCACTGAGAGCAGTAACCCCGAGACACACTCTGGCTGTATACATCACCTCTCCGTGCGTTCACTCGATGATCTCTGCAGCCTCCTCCGGCGATCGCAGCGTTTTACTTCCTGGATTCCTTCTCGCGAGGAAGGAACCAGGAAGTATAAGGTCGAGGTCGCTGGAGGAGGCAGCTGGGGACATCGAGGGAGCGCAGGGAGAGGTGACGTATCCAGTGGCATCCCGAGTGTTGCTCGGGGTTACCGCTTCCAACATAGGAATTTAACCCCAAGCCACAGTCGGGATGCTGCTAGTGGGGGGGGGGGGGGAGTAAATAAAAATTTACTGTTTTTGTCAGGGAATTTCAAAATAAATAGGCCAGGGAGGTTAAAGTCACATCCTGTGCTGAAGCAATTTAAAAAAAAAAAAAAAAAAGGTTAAGTATTAAAAGCCCTGCCTATCACTTTCATTGTGATCTCTCTTCATTCTATGCAGAACCCTGCATTAGTAGCCTTATTTTTAGAAGTAAATAAAAAAAATCAATGCAATTAAAGTAATAATAATATCCATAATGTATTTTCTATTAATAGACTGAATAACACTTTTCAGGTTTCTTCACAGAAAGCTCATCTCCCAGCAATGTGAGCAAAGCATTACTATGAAAACTTCATGAGAGATTATATAAATTCAAAATTATTCTTATTTGCCATTAACCCCTTCACTACCAAGTGATTCTTGACAAAACCAAAATGCAGGAACAGTGGTTTTATGGATGATCACTTTCCATAGCACACCTTGGTCTATTTACTACAGGTGAAACCAAGGTGAATTGGCAGAAGAGGACAATCTAGACCAGTCATTCCCAAAGTGGGCAGTACCGCCCCCCTGGGGCATCCACAAGGGCATTAAGGAAAAAGGGGGAAGGTGCGAGTGTGTTAGATTAGGTTCTTGTTTTTAATTTATAGTGAACACATGATCAAAAATAAGGAGTAGGTGTGTAAGGAGTCACAAGGGATGTGGTCTGGGAGCCAAGGGGGGCAGCAGCCCCAAAAAGTTTGGGAACCACTGATCAAGACCAAATAGCCAATTTGGAAAGTGAGAAAAATTGGGAGAATGTTTCTGGTTTGGCTATTTTGACCTAGAATTTTCACTTCTGAGTTTTACCTTTTATTGAACAGACCGGATAGTAAAAAAGTATAAAGCATCCTATTGTATATGTTCACTGTCAGCAAGCACTATTTGACAGGCAGAGGGCTCTTTATCCTGGCCAAAAAAGCCCTACTTTATGTACAATACAGCTTGAGCTCAAGGCTTCCTTAAAGATGATTATTCTTCAAAGGAAAGACATGTCAACCATGCAGTGTACTAAAATTTGCTGACAGGTGCAAAAGTTTATTCCAACAAAATCAAACGATTACAGCACACCAAAAATATACCATTAGTCTTTATGAATACATCCACACTAATGTAGAAACATCATACAGCATCATCGGTACAGTAATTCGCATATTATATATATGTATTGGTATTAAAGATTTGAATGTCAATTCGGATAAAGTCATCTCTTCTAAGCACACTTCTACCTTACGAAATCTAAAGACTTTGTGCAGATACCTGGATTTTATGTACTAATGAAATCTCATTTAGGCCATTGTTGATGCTGTATGATGTTTATTACATTGGATATATTGATAGATATTTCATATATTTTACATGTTATGGATCTGCTATATCGCTGTTTATTTATAGGAGGGACAAACCTTTGTACATGAACCCAATAGGGAGCAGCACATTTGTCATATAATCCTTTTCTAACATGCCTCATTTCCCAGCTGAAGAAGCCGAACCACAGAACAGTCTAGTCTTTACTCTGATGATGAACGTGTTTTAGCAAAATATAAAACCTTATGTAATCCAATCAACAAATTATTATTTCAATATATTAACTAATATGAATTATTACTAGAAACTAGATATTATGTGTGTTTTCTCAGCATCCCTTTAAAAATTAGGACAATAAATGTATCCGTTTGGCACAATTGCTATTCACAGATGACAGAAAAAAAACCAGATTGTTGACTACATGTAAATACAAATTGTCCAAAGTAGTAGATTATCCCTAATAAAGTGCAACAATTATTTTCTGTTATTGCCTAAGATGAATTTAAATGAGGCTGCGTCTTGTGCCAATACAATATGGTGAACATCACGACATCGTGCTAAACAAGCCTGATATAATTATAAATAGCCCTTTATGAATAACAAGAAACAAACAAAAAAAAAATGTTTCATGAGAAATATGTCAGGAAGGAGTGCTACTCATACCATGATACAAGTGATGCATGCGGAGAATAACATCGACATAATGTCAATTCAAATTTTTCACTGTAGGTTTTATTTATACTTCATTCATTGTTACAGAATGTAAGCTTTTTTGGGAAACTATGGAAAAAGGAATTACCAATCCAATGAATATTGTATTTAAAGGAAAATTTAACGGATCTGATCATGATCATGTAGTCATGTCACTTTAAATGGACAAATCAGATGACTACCCACTTAAATCAGATACTTAAATATACCAATGCATCTTTCACTGTAAAATACTTTGAAATTAGTATAAATTTGTGCCATCTTCTCCAGTAGCTGTGTATTCTATATAACCTGTTTTGTAGAAATGCACTTTATGTACTACTATACTGTACAGATCACTATACTATACAAATATGTCCATGTTTATTCCGTTTTGCTTTAGACATAAAATTCCAAAATATATTTCAAGAAAGCAACATATAAGAGTAACGGACCGCAGAATCACCAGTCCTAAAGATGGAAGACTATGGAAAACATCCTGTATTTTAAAATCTTACATACATAAACAAACTTACACCACATTTCGAAGATTTAGTATTAAGACAGGTTGACCTTGGTGTTGGTTATTATGACAATTTGGTTAGGAACAAACGTCCATCACAATCACTAGTTCTGTAAATGTAATGTTTCCATATACTGTCAAAATGGAGAACCTGTCCATGTTGATTTTGCACTGCTATATCTTTGCATGTGTGTGTCGGGGGTGGGAGCTATTTTTTTAAAAAAAAATATTATTACTATAATTTATGAGTGTAGAGTTATTTGGGGTAATTGAGAACTTGGAAGAAACAGAAACATTTTTTGGTTCCATGAGGATTGTTCCTTATTTTGTCTACATAATTCAAGTTCATAAATTTTTTTATTACATTGGTGCCAAGTAAATGTTCATGTTTAATCCACTATTGAACCAATATTCAGGTCTCTTAGGCTAGGGTCAGACGAAAGCATTTTTCCTCGCGAACGTGAAAAAGTGCGTCCGAACGCATTGACGTATTTTTTCACGGAATGCGCAAAAACGGTCAGACGACGCGCATTTTCGGGCGTGATTTTGTACGGATCGTCAATAAAACTCTTTTTGCGTCTGGACGTTATGTAGGCTGGACATTAGCAGCGTCTGACATCTCCTAATCACGCACACACGCCGCTATGCCGCAGCTGCGCACTCAGTACGTCAGTACTAGCGGTTCAGCGTTCTCAGAAAAATGCGTTCAAATTCCACTTGCGTTGCACGGCCGGACTTTTGTGCGGCCGTACATCGTATATTGGCCGTCATTGCCCGTCATCTGCTGCTAGTGCGGCTGTAATTATGTGCGCCAGAACGCACGTTAAAAGTGCGCTGGTCTGACCCCAGTCTTAAACTAGCATGCACTTCAGAAATAGTGGTTTATTCCTGAAGTAATTTTTGCAATTATAAGAAACAGGTGACATTACCGTTATATTATCCAACAATGTATTTTGCTTGATTGTTGACATATCGTCAATCATCATTCATAATCCTCCATCATTCATTAAATAATTACTGGTGGACCCTAAAAGGGCAGTTTTAAAAGTGATTCTTCAGTTCTTTTTCCAAAGTTGAGTAAAGCAAAGACATGTGTTTAAATGTGCAGTCAGTTTCCAATCTAAAAAGCTTTTCGGTCAGGCTCACGGTCTCAGTACTACTACTGAAATTGATGGAAACTCTGAAAAAACTAATAAGAACTGATGACCAAAGTGCATATAAACCTGTAAGTGTCCTCCATATCAGTGGTATGGGAGCTTGCAGTCTACTTGACAGCTGGGTATAGGACCTGAACCAGTATGATGCTAGTTCTGTTGTATTAATTCCATTTAGCTTATACACGGCAGTACTCATAAATATATAGGGATGGATTTATAATAGAAATTCAGAATCCAAGGACTACTGGTCCTGTATTTCATGCATTACTTTATAAATGCATTAGCTAGGACTGTATATTATCAATGACTCAATTGAAAACAATGCTAGGTTTTCTATAATAAACCAATTATGTTGCATAAGTAAAACTTTATTCAATGCAATTCTGTCACAGGGGCACCTGACATGTGCTGAGGTGGGACCCATATATAGGGTTAAAAGCCCAAAAAGCAGGAGACACACTGGCTAAATGCAGACAGAACAGCAGGCAGGAGGTGAAGACACCACTAGGCTGGGCAGGGATTCTCTATAGAGATACAGGACTAAGACACAGCACGTTCCTGTTGTAATATCACACAGTCGAGAGGAGATCCAGCACACAGTCAACCCAAAATAAAGAAATCCCTGATCTGAGCGGCTGGTTCTTGAAATGGCCAGATCTAAACTAAGGAAAAGATACACACATGGCGGTGCATGGTCTCAGGCAAAAACAGAAGCAACCAAAGATCAGTATACGAATAGAATGGTAAAAGCATAAACTTAGTCAAAAGGAAAAGCAAAGGTTGGTACAAAGGGTAAATACACCATAACAGGGGTTTAGGCACAGGAGGGATAGCCGAAGGTTGGTACACAGAATAGTCAACACAGCAAGGGTCAAAGCACAGAGTAGTCTATATGGACAGCCAAGGGGCTAGATTACATTCTGAATGCTAAAATTGGGACTCTATAGGGGAAAACAAAATAAATACAAGGTAAGGACAAAAGGGAACCAAATAAATATTAAAAGAGGGCAAGGTAAATAAAACAAATATAAAAGGCAAGGACAATAGGAAACCAAACAGAAAACTATAGCAAAAATAAACAGCAGGACCAGCAGAGAAACCCACAGCATAATATTCAAATGAAAGCGCATAGCACCAGGGGAGCAACACCCCTAAAAAGGAAGTGTCATTCCATCTGGTGCTGCAGTGAGGTTTCCTGAACAGAGAGGACACCATTCTGACAATCTAGCATCTTAGTCCAAGTATTCTTGGTTCAGATTTTTGCTCTTGTTCCTGTTTGGTTTATATTTGTTCTGTGTACTTAACCTGGTTATGGTATCTGGACTTTGTTTTTTTTCCATATTCCCTGTATGGTTATAGAATACGGTTTCTGTGTACCGACCTCTGGCTTAGTGTTTGTTCTGCGATCTCACTCTTGTCGCTGTGGTTTCTGTTCTTCTGTGTATTGTTCATATACTGTATTCAGCTTAGTACTGGCCATTCTAAGGAGCAGCCTGTCAGATTAGGGGTTTCCTTGCTTAACTGGGTTTTATCTGTGTGCTGGGTGACACTCTAACCTGACAGGACAAGAACTAAGAGCTGGCCCGGATCACCTCACATACAGGGGTCAGGGCAGGACAAATGGTCTTCTAAATATTCATAATTATTGTAAAAAATCTCATTTTGCCTGCTCGCTAATCGGAGTTCAACATGTTTCTTTACAAAGCATGTGGCCCAGTTAATAAGATTAGTTGACAATATACAGTGGTCACACAAGTTATAACACAAACCTCCCAAAATTAGGAGGTATGAGATCGGGAAACATGTGGATAAGCCTGGCAGGGGGATGTGTCTGTGACCTGGTGATGCATGACCTGCATTACCAGTGAGTCCCAAAAAGGCAGTCCTGTCAGAAAAATGGTGTGCCAGTCTTTTGCCACAGGAGGAGTGTCACACTGCCTAGCTGAGAAAGTGGGTCAGGTGGGACAGCGTGACAGTGACTTCAATTCGGGACTGTCTAGACTCTAGAGTAAGGCAGGACAATTGGGGCCTATAATAATGTCATTAGCAATAGAATTAAAGTTGCCTTTCCATTTAAGTATCATCGAATACCTCAATGCATGTGTGGGAAGTAAACTCATGAGTAGTGCAAAATATTGTAATATGAAGAATATAATTAGAGAGAGGAAGGAAATAAGGGACATTAGATGGTGTAGCTACAAAAAGTAGTTGAGAATTAAATGGATATTCCTCATTATAGGTCACTTCTCAAAGCTGTGCAGCATGAGCAACATCAACTCCAAATTTGCCAGTCACAAGACCTCAACATTGCCGGCATTCAAACATTGAATTAAATATGGTACTTATCATGGGTCTCTATAAAAATATATTTCATAGTGAGAATTTCATCCCATAAAATGTGTCTGAGCATGGTTTACTCCAGTTGTTCTTCAGTGCAAATAGTGCTCCAGTTTCAGTTTTTCTATTTAAAGACAAATAAAAACTATACACAGAAGGTTTCTGAAGAATGAAAAGGCCATCTTTGAAAAGGATGTTGGCTCTATGTGCCTAGTTTGAATGCACAGGCTGCAAATTTGAGGTAAGCCAAATACTGGAAGTAGAACATTGCATGCTTAGTCTCCTCATGCACCTTTGAAAGGTCCATCTGTCGCATGTTGGCAATGCTCAAGTAAGTAGGAAGGCCTTGGTGAGGCTAAAGGATGCTTTTTGTTTCTGCACGTGAATAAAATTATCCAATAAATAAAACAATCCTTTTGCTCAAATGATGATCCAAGTAAAAACACTGAAAAGTGCGACATTTTAACGGCAGTTGTTACAAGCACAAGTAAAAGGTTAGTGCGTCCTACAAGTAAGACCGTCACAAAGAGCTGATAATGTCATCTGTGAGAAAGACAGTTTCTCTTACTGCTCATGTATCCAAAAATAAAAGTCCTAAATGCAGCAGAAAAGGCAAAATCAGCATTGCAAAATCGAATAACAGTGCAGCAACTTCTAAATGCATTTAGACAAAATATACGTATGGACTAATCTTCTGGAAACGTATTTAGATTTTGCCGTTTGTCTCCTTTATGCACATTTCAGAAGTAGAGTGGCAAGTGGGATTATGACTTATTTTTTTAAAAAAATATTGTATTTCTGCTGTCAGTGCATTTTTTCATTTGCAGTATAGTGTTTAAAAACAAGCTGAACAGTAGCAGGGAATGATGCTGTGTATGTTTTCTTGGGCTGTATCGCTGAACAGTCTTGAGTGCATAGAAACCTCCCCCCCACCCCACAAAGTTTTTTTTAAAAAAAGTCTTCTTTGTAAAATACGATGGCTTCATAAAAAGTCCTGGCACTGGAGTTTTAACCTGCAGTTTCATCCCTTAGGACAGAAAAGTAAATACCTAGAAAAGTTAATCTGTACATGTAGGGAATTATAGGGACTCCTTGGAGCTAGGACTCCGAACTGTGTATGTCCGCTGATGATGTCTGTACCACACACTGAGAGTACGGAGGGGCTGCACTTTCCTCTATTACTATGGAGGCAGTATAAGGAGGAGGCGCTTCACTTAAGCTGCAGGTGTCATAATTTTCAGGGACGTTCAATATTTGAGAGTCAGGATCCGTCACGTCGTGAGCCAGTTCACTGTAAGGCGGAGGCTTCAAATCATCTGCTGTAGACAAAAAGAAAAGCTAAAGATCAGTGTTTGTTAGTTTACATATGATGTTAAATTTCTTTGCTTCACACTTAAGCAAAATACTAGTAATTTCCGTCCATTATCCAAAAGAACCACAATTTATCTTCGTAAAGGGTCAGGCTGCATGGAGGGCCCCCTGCAACCCCATTCTGCAGATATCACTTAGTGATCCGGAAAGGATTTCTCCGCCGACACAGCGGTCACTCAAATATGAAAATCCTGACTGTAGAGTACCAACTTAGAGACTGATGATGCCCAGTGTCCATAGAGTGCAGTAAAAATATTTTACTCTATCACTGGATGCATCCATTGTGTGATCTTTTGTGTTGTAAACTGCCCCCACAGTATGTTTACCTCACTTGGTCCTCACTGTGTGGCATTATTATTCTTTATTTATAAATTGCCAGCATATTCTGCAGTGCTGTACAATGGGCTCAACATAGACAGGGTTACAATACAGTGAACAACATTTTGACAAACCAGTACAGGAGGAATCTAAGGTCCTATTCTCTTGGGAACTTCAATCTAGAAGGGTTGGGGTGGACACAGGAGGAGAGGACTGCAAGGTGAGAGTGATGAACTGTTGAGAGTGATGGACCGGTTGCGTCAGTGAGTCGGGTGGTAGGCTTCACTAAATAGCAATGTCTTAAGGGAGTGTTTGAAGGAAGGGAAACTATGGAAAAGTCTGACAGTACAAGGTGAAGTGTTCCAGAGGATGAGGGGTCTGCGTGAAAAATCCTGCAGTCTATCATGGGAAGAGGTTATGCGGGGAGAAGCTAGGCGCCCGTCATGGTTTGATCTTAGGGAGCGGGCTGGGGTGTATTTGGTGATTAGTGAGGACAGGTAGTGGGGAGCTGAGTTAGTGAGAGCTTTGTAGGTCAGGGAAATGATTTTAAATGTAATTCAGCAGTGGATGTGGAGCCAGTGAAGGGACTTGCAGAGAGGAACAGCAGAGATAGAGCAGCGGGTGAGGTGGATGAGCCTGGCAGAGGCATTCTGAATAGATTGTAGGGGGGCGAGGCGGGAGAGAGATGCCAGTAAGAAGATTATGACATTAGTCGAGTCGGGAGATTCCAAGGGTGTGGATGAGTTGCTTTGTGGTGTCAGCGGTAAGAAATGACTGAATTCTGGAAATATTACGTAGTTGGTAGCGACAGGAGGAGGAAAAAAAGAGACTGAATGTAGGAGATGAAGGAAAGAGCAGAGTCAAGTGTAACTCTGAGACAGCAAACCCAGCTTGATGGGGAGACATTGATACCATCAACCATGATAGAGAAGTCAGGAGGTGGGGAGGCATTAGAGGTAGGAATTTGTAGGAGCTCAGTCTTGGACATGTTAATCTTTAGGTGGTGAGAGGCCATCCAGGAGGAAATGCCAGATAAACCGTCACTGACTTTGGAAAGGACAGGAGGCGAGAGATCAGGGGTAGAGAGGTAGATCTGAATATCATCAGCACAGAGGTGGTAATTAAAGCCAAAGCTGTTAATGATTTTGCCCAGGTAGGAGGTGTAGATAGAGTAGAGCACACCTAGGACAGAGCCTGGAGGTACACCAACTGATAAAGGCATTGAAAAGGAGGAGTTATCAGCAAATGACATAGAGAAGGACCTGTTAGAAATCAATCCAAGAGTGCAGTGTCACAGAGACCAAGAGAGCTGAGAGTCTGTAGAAGGAGGGGCTGATCGACAATGCCAAAAGCCGCTGAGAGGTCCAGCAGGATGAGAATAGACTAATGGCTTTGGTTTTTAGCAGGTAGGAGGTCGTTTGACTTTGGTGAGGGCAGTTTCCGTTGAGTGTAGGGGACGGAAGCCTGATTGCAGGGGGTTGAGTAGGGAATTAGAGGATAGGAAGAGGTGGTTGAAAAATAGTTTTTCCAAGAACTTAGAGGTGAAAGGATGCAGGGATACAGGATGGTAGTTGGATGGAGAGTTGGGATCGAGGCAGGGCTTCTTTAGTATAGGGGTAACCTGTGCATGTTTGAAGGCAGATGGGAATTTGAAGGAGTCAGTGGAGACAGATAGATTGAGGATGTGTGTGAGAGTAGGGGTGACGGAGGAGGAGAGTGGAGGTATTAGATGTGAGGGAATGGTGACAAGTGGGCACGTGGTGAGATGTGAGGAGGAAAATAAGGAATGGACTTCCTACTCAGTGGCTAGTAGGAAGCGGCAGAGGGTAGCAGAGGGGGCGTCTGGGAGTGGAGATGGCGGATTACTGGTTTGTGTCAGGATGTTGCTTGTGATAGAGTTTTATTTAAGAAGTAATCTACCAGGTCCTGAGCGCTGAGTGGGGAGGTGCAGGTGGGTAAAGGAGAGAGAGTTGAAAGTGGACCAGAGTCGTTTAGGGTTGGAGGACAGAGTAGGTAGCTAGATGAGAAGAAGGCTTGTTTGGCCAAGTGAAGGTGTTCTGGCAATCATAGATTTCCATGCATTTAATGTATTAGGGGACTGTTGCTTTAATTTGTCAGCCATTACTAAGCAATACATTGCAGCTACTTCCTGGTCAGAAACCATTTGATGTACAGAGAGCAACAGAAAGTCAGCTCCACATTTCTTTCACACAGGCCTTGAAATTAGAAGTATTTTTTTAAAAAAAAAGATTGATGTAAATAAGAATCTAAAACGTAAGAATAAATAAAAGGAAAGACTTCATGCAATCCTGCTTCTGGATTTTTATTAACAATAGGTTAGCTGTCTGCCAAGCCTTGTACCTCAGACACATCGTGAGGGCAGAACAGAAGGGCAGAGTAGTATGACCACAGAATAATCTTGAAGTGAATGAAATACTGTTCACAGCGGGATTTCCTCCAGGCACGTTCTGCAGTGCGGCAGCATCTTTGCAGGTAGTGTGTCTGGAGGGTGTGCCAGGGCTGAAGCTGGCATTGTGGGGTCTTACAGAGTTGAGGAGGAGCAAGCATGTCTAGAGCCGGGATAAATGTAGATTTATAGTGGTCACTGGCAGCGTCAGGGCAGGTGAAGGTTGAGGTGTGTGGGAGATGTTTGGAGTATTGATGGGGATCCACAGCATGCAAATATCTGCGAGTGCGTGTGCAGGGGGGGGGGAGTAGGGCGTTTAGGTAATCTAGATAGGGAAGTGAACTCAGAAATGGAGCAGAGGTTGGAAAAAACAAAGTCAATAGAGTGACCTTCACGGTGAGTAGTGGGAAAAGGGAGGATTGCGAAAGTCCTAGGGAGGATCTGAGTGAAAAAGGTTTGGAGGCAGCAAGGGCAGAAGGCTCATCAATGGGAATGTTGAAGTCTCGAGAATTAGGCATGGAAGGTTAGTAGACAGAAAGGGAGAAAATCAGGTAGCAAAGTTGTCAAGGATCTGGGAGGTTGGTCCCGGTGGGCGGTAGATGACTGCCACCCTGAGAGCCACGGGAGAGAACAGACATTGGCCATAGAGTCTCTTGGTTGATCACTTTCTCAAATCATTGTATTGTGTGGGATACATTCAAAGGACATCAACAGGGGGTAGATTAAAAGTCTTTTAAGCCCTGTCATATCTCATTCAGATGTCATCTCTTAGCTCAGTTAGCCTGGAGAACACTAGACCTCCTGCCTCCTTATCTGAACATTTCCTCTTCCACCTTATTATCTGTTAGATAATGTAGATTGAATATAAAAATATATAACCTGGTACGGCGTAGATAAAGCTGTTAGAGGTCCTTGGGTCACACAAATTCACGAGTACATGAAATTACAAAATTACAGAATAATAGTGCAGTACAACGTGGTAGATACAAATTGAGTAAAATTCAGGTAGTTTGTCACTCACAAAGTTAGAGCTCGAACACTGGTTTAGAGTGGGTCCACGCGTGCGGGTTAGTTTTCTTCCAAATTCTCAGGTGACCCCCACCTTATCGGGAACTCCTCAACCGCCAATATACAGTGAAAGGCAGAGAAAAGAGGAACACTCCTTGCGCATATCAAAAATAACTTGCGGGTAAGTATAAACAGATTTTATACTCACATTTGGAGAAGCCACATAGCTCTAGGAAAAGCGCCCATGGGTTATTAGAGCAAGGAAACCCAAGTAAAACCAAAATAGATCCAAAGATTCTGAAAAGATACCAGCAGATGAAGCCGCTGTTTTGAGCGGCAAAACGCGTTCTGGCTGTTTTTTTATTATGTTTTAAATAAATGTTATTTGTTTTTCCTGCATCCTGTCCATCTTTTCGGAATCTTTGGTTCTATTGAGGTTTCACTTGGGTTTCCTGGCTCTAATAACCCATGGGTGCTTTTCCTAGAGCTATTGGCTCCTACAAATGTGAGTATAAGATCTGTTTATACTTACCCGCAAGTTATTTTTGATCTGCGCAAGGAGTGTTCCTCTTTTCTCTGCCTTTCACTGTATACTGGCGGTTGAGGAGTTCCCGAAAAGTTGGGGGTCACCTGAGAATTTGGAAGAAAACTAACCCGCACGCGTGGACCCACTCTGAGCCAGTGTTCGGGCTCTACCTTTGTGAGTGAGAAACTACCTGAATTTTACTCAATTTGTATCTACCACGTTGTACTGCACTATTCTTCTGTAATTTTGTAATTTCATGTACTCGTGAATTTGTGTGACCCAAGGACCTCTAACAGCTTTATCTGCGCCGTACCAGGTTATATATTTTTATATTATGTGCTTTTGGTGTGGGGGGAAACCTCTGAATCTCTGGTATTGGCCACTTGAGGTGCCTTGGTGGTGGATGCATGTGGCGTGGTGCTTCACCATCTCTTGTATAATGTAGATTGAATAAACTAGAGCCACAAAGCAAAACCTTTAGTAAATGTTGCATCATGAGAAAAATACAAAAAAGGAAACGAGATCAAAACCTTACATTAGTTTTCCTTTTCACAAACAATTACTTTAAAGAAAGAAAAACAAACACAAAACAGCAGCGTGTTTTTATTTGTAGTGCACAAGTAATCTAGTTACAGCTTATGTCAGCGGTCGTATCCGTTTAAAGCCAAGACAAATGGATCGATTAAGGCCAGGGTCAGACAAGCGTCTTTGAAGAGCGGAAGGAACGTCCGTGAGAGTGGATGTTCCTCGCACTTCACGCCCGTCTGGCACCTCGCTGAGCGCAGTCCTCCTATGGAGGATTGCACTTTGCAGCCCCATCTAGGCGCATCTTGCATTTTGTCAGGGAGGCTTTGTGCACGGACGTTTGTAGAGCGCGCATTTTGTGTGACCGGCCCTGTTGCAGCATCAACGCTGCGACGGACGCCAGTAGGTACGTCAGAACAGGCACACCTAGTGCGCTCGTCTGACACCGGCCTAACAGAACAGGAAAAGGAGAACTATTGGTATAAGAAAGTAAATGAAAAATAAGACAGATGAAAAAAGTAAATCTGGTACCCTGGATCTGGCTGCTCAGGTACTCCCCTGGATCTGGCTGCTCAGGTGCACCCCTGGATCTGGCTGCTCTCAGTGCTCCCCTGGATCTGGCTTCTCTCAGTGCTCCCCTAGATCTGGCTTCTCTCAGTGCTCCCCTAGATCTGGCTTCTCTCAGTGCTCCCCTAGATCTGGCTTCTCTCAGTGCTCCCCTAGATCTGGCTTCTCTCAGTGCTCCCCTAGATCTGGCTTCTCTCAGTGCTCCCCTAGATCTGGCTTCTCTCAGGTGCGCCCCAGGATCTGACTGCTCAGGTGCGCCCCAGGATCTGGCTGCTCAGGTGCGCCCCAGGATCTGGCTGCTCAGGTGCGCCCCAGGATCTGGCTGCTCAGGTGCGCCCCTGGATCTGGCTGCTCAGGTGCGCCCCTGGATCTGGCTGCTCAGGTGCGCCCCTGGATCTGGCTGCTCAGGTGCGCCCCTGGATATGGCTGCTCAGGTGCGCCCCAGGATCTGGCCGCTCAGGTGCACCCCAGGATCTGGCCGCTCTCAGTGCTCCCCTGGATCTGGCTGCTCAGGTGCCCCCTGGATCTGGCTGCTCTCAGTGCTCCCCAGGATCTGGCTGCTCAGGTGCACCCCAAGATCTGGCTGCTCAGGTGCGCCCCAGGATCTGTCCGCTCAGGTGCGCCCCAGGATCTGGCCGCTCAGGTGCGCCCCAGGATCTGGCCGCTCAGGTGCGCCCCAGGATCTGGCCGCTCAGGTGCGCCCCAGGATCTGGCCGCTCAGGTGCTCCCCAGGATCTGGCCGCTCAGGTGCGCCCCAGGATCTGGCCGCTCAGGTGCGCCCCAGGATCTGGCCGCTCAGGTGCTCCCCAGGATCTGGCCGCTCAGGTGCACCCCAGGATCTTGCCGCTCAGGTGCACCCCAGGATCTGGCCGCTCAGGTGCACCCCAAGATCTGGCCGCTCAGGTGCACCCCAGGATCTGGCTGCTCTCAGTGCTCCCCTGGATCTGGCTGCTCAGGTGCCCCCTGGATCTGGCTGCTCTCAGTGCTCCCCAGGATCTGGCTGCTCAGGTGCACACCTGGATCTGGCTGCTCAGGTGCACCCCAGGATCTGGCTGCTCAGGTGCACCCCAGGATCTGGCTGCTCACGTGCTCCCCAGGATCTGGCTGCTCACGTGCTCCCCTGGATCTGGCTGCTCACGTGCTCCCCTGGATCTGGCTGCTCACGTGCTCCCCTGGATCTGGCTGCTCACGTGCTCCCCTGGATCTGGCTGCTCACGTGCTCCCCTGGATCTGGCTGCTCACGTGCTCTCCTGGATCTGGCTGCTCACGTGCTCTCCTGGATCTGGCTGCTCACGTGCTCCCCTGGATCTGGCTGCTCACGTGCTCTCCTGGATCTGGCTGCTCACGTGCTCCCCTGGATCTGGCTGCTCAGGTGCCCCCCTGGATCTGGCTGCTCTCAGTGCTCCCCTGGATCTGGCTGCTCAGGTGCACACCTGGATCTGGCTGCTCAGGTGCACCCCTGGATCTGGCTGCTCAGGTGCACCCTTGGATCTGGCTGCTCAGGTGCACCCCTGGATCTAACTGCTCAGGTGCACCCCTGGATCTGACTGCTCAGGTGCACCCCTGGATCTGGCTGCTCAGGTGCACACCTGGATCTGACTGCTCAGGTGCACACCTGGATCTGGCTGCGCTCAGGTGCACCCCTGGATCTGGCTGCGCTCAGGTGCACCCCTGGATCTGGCTGCGCTCAGGTGCACCCCTGGATCTGGCTGCTAAGGTGCACCCCAAAATCTGGCTGCTAAGGTGCACCCCAAAATCTGGCTGCTAAGGTGCACCCCAAAATCTGGCTGCTCTCAGTGCTCCCCATTATGCAAGACCATTCCTCCCCAAATTTAAATAATGCCAATATATTCACTGCTCTGAAGGAGGAGCTGTAGTTCCTTAGCTCTCCACTGGGAGTCCCATTCAGCATGGAACTCCTGATAGTGAGCCAAAGAACAGCAGCTCCTCCTTCAGAGCAGTGAATAATTTACCATTA
Source organism: Leptobrachium leishanense (assembly GCA_009667805.1). NCBI lineage: Eukaryota > Metazoa > Chordata > Amphibia > Anura > Megophryidae > Leptobrachium > Leptobrachium leishanense. The sequence continues at coordinate 195,333,482 of CM019067.1, forward strand.
TTTAGTGCTGAGTTGCTCACAGCCGATTGGAAGGGCGCACATCCAGGACGGCGACGGACACAAATGTTTTTATATAGAATCAGTGTACCATACCTGGCTTTTCGGTAAGACCTTGCCTCTGTATTAACCTTCTGAGTACTGCATATTGATATATATATATATATATATGAGTTGTGGTGGAGGACAAAAAGTGAGATAAAAGCCTCCACACTATAATAAGTGTGTTTATTATTGCAGAAGCCACTTGCACATCACAGCAGTATGAAGAAAGACTGTATTTTTGATTCTTTAAATTCTTTACTGACTCAGAAGAGAAAATCATAAAGAAGATAAAAGTGAGACTCAAACCTGTAGAATATATATACAGGCAGGTCCAGAAATATTGGGACATCAACACGATTCTAACATCTTTGGCTCTATACACCACCACAATGGAGTTGGAATGAAACAAACACAATGTGCTTTAACTGCAGACTATAAGAAAAAATGTGGTACAGGGTACTTAGCTTTAGATGTTGGATCCGCTTCTCGTAGAGGTATTCCCACTCTTCTCCAGATAAAGGACACAGATGAATAGGTAGAGAAGCTGGAAATCCTTATTGATTCTGGGTGGGATTCTGGGTTAGCTCCCAGCTCACCTCCATTGTACGCCTGCTCTCAGTACTCCCTCCAGAACCAGAAGTGAAGGATCAGCTGCTCAATCAGGAAAATTCTATTCCAAACCTTGTTGCAATAATAACTCCACAATGTCACTTTCCATTCATGTACATAATCTGCTATTTATGCCAGCACTTTATAATTAAAAACAATCCGGAAGCTTCTAAACGTACGCTGATATTCCTCAATCTCTTCTTAGATTCCATCCATCCAGATGGAATCTAAGAAGAGATTGAGGAATATCAGCGTACGTTTAGAAGCTTCCGGATTGTTTTTAATTATAAAGTGCTGGCATAAATAGCAGATTATGTACATGAATGGAAAGTGACATTGTGGAGTTATTATTGCAACAAGGTTTGGAATAGAATTTTCCTGATTGAGCAGCTGATCCTTCACTTCTGGTTCTGGAGGGAGTACTGAGAGCAGGCGTACAATGGAGGTGAGCTGGGAGCTAACCCAGAATCCCACCTAGAATCAATAAGGATTTCCAGCTTCTCTACCTATTCATCTGTGTCCTTTAACTGCAGACTGTCAGCTTTAATTTGAGGGTATGTACATCCAACTCAGGTGAACAGTGTAGGACTTACAGCAGTTTGCAGATGTGCCTCCCACTTGTTAAGGGACCAAAGGTAATGGGACAGAATATTAATCATAAATCAAACTTTCCCTTCTTAATACTTGGTTGCAAATCCTTTGCAGTCAATCACAGCCTGAAGTCTGGAACGCATAGACATCACCAGACGCTGGGTTTCACCCCTGGTGATGCTCTGCCAGGCCTCTACTGCAACTGTCTTCAGTTCCTGCTTGTTCTTGGGGCATTTGCCCTTCAGTTTTGTCTTCAGCAAGTGAAAAGCATGCTCAATGGGATTCAGGTCAGGTGATTGACTTGGCCATTGCATAACATTCCACTTCTGTCCCTTCAAAAACTCTTTGGTTGCTTTTGCAGTATGCTTTGGGTCATTGTCCATCTGCACTGTGAAGCGCCGTTGTCATGTTTCACATGACTTGTGATATGCCTTTAAGAATTGCACATGTCTTATCTTCCCCCTGGGTTTCTCCCCTCCCTTCCTCATGGTGTAGGAATTTCCTGTTCAGATAGCTCCACCATTATTCCCTTCCCAGTAATCCTTTGCAAGCCTTATGGACTCAGATTCATTATGATTTTTTGACCTATCGGATGTATATTGTTGTGGATTTTCTACAGTTTTGGAATAAAACTTCAACAGATCTTCAAGGTGTCATCATGATTGAGTCACTGTCTGTAATTCATCTAGACTGGGAGCTATAGCCATCTCATCACAACAGTAAGTTAAGAGATCCCATTCTCAGTGCTTCGGTGGAGAAACAGAACAGCCGTCAAATGAGTTCTGCAGCATTTGGCTGAATGTGAGCAGATAATATTGCCCGAAACACTTCAGAATTCATCCTGCTGCTTTTGTCAGCAGTCACATCATCAATAGATACAAGAGAACCAGTTCCATTGGCAGCCATACATGCCCACGCCATGACACTACCACCACCATGCTTCACTGATGAGGTGGTATGCTTAGGATCATGAGCTGTTCCTTTCCTTCTCCATACGATTCTCTTCCCATCACTCTGGTACAAGTTGATCTTGGTCTCATCTGTCCATAGGATCTTGTTCCAGAACTGTGAAGGCTTTGTTAGGTGTTGTTTGGCAAACTCTAATCTGGCCTTCCTGTTTTTGAGGCTCACCAATGGTTTACATATTGTGGTGAACCCTCTGTATTCCCTCTGGTGAAGTCTTCTCTTGATTGTTGACTTTGACACACATACACCTACCTCCTGGAGAGTGTTCTTGATCTGGCCAACTGTTGTGAAGGGTGTTTTCTTCACCAGGGAAAGAATTCTTCGGTCATCCACCACAGTTGTTTTCCGTGGTCTCCTGGGTCTTTTTGTGTTGCTGAGCTCACCGGTGCGTTCCTTCTTTTTGAGAATGTTCCAAACAGTTGCTTTGGCCACGCCTAATGTTCTTGCTTTCTCTCTGATGGGTTTGTTTTGTTTCTTCAGCCTAGTGATGGCTTGCTTCACTGATAGTGACAGCTCATTGGATCTCATTTTGAGAGTTGACAGCAACAGATTCCAAATGCAAATAGCACACTTGAAATGAACTCTGGGCCTTTTATCTGCACATTGTAATTGGGGTAATGAGTGAATATCATACACCTGGCCATGGAACAGCTGAGAAGCAGGGTGAGCATGGCCTTTCGAATGATACCCAACATGACTAGGTACAAAGTTAATAAAAAATTTAAATTTTTATTATTTAAATAAAATAAAAACATGTTTTTTTGTGTGTTGTTTTTATTAATGCAGCAATATTGTTCACATTTCAATTATAAAGTGAACAATGATGCTGCACTAATGATTTTTTTCTATGGGGTGCGTTTGCTAAAAATCACGTAATTCCGCTCACAAAATGTCCCCATTTCTAATTTTTGTACAAGCGCACCCCATAGAAAACATAACCGCAAACACTCATGTGATAAAATGTGAAAAAAACCACTTTACACACTGCAGATGATTAAAAATTCAATTTGTATTGCATTTTTTGTCAAAATATACAGGCAGGGCATGACGTATACATATAAAAATGATATATTATGAATCTGCCGAAAAGAACGATATATAATATGTCTGGGTCATTTAATAAAATGTGGCTTCAAATCGCGTTTAAACATGATGAGCGAAAGCAGTAAAAATGAGCTCAGTACACAGCGGTGAAATGCCTCAGCAGTGAAAGGATTAAAAAAAATAAAAACAGGTTTTGATTGATATCCAAGACAGACAACAAGCAGAAAACCAGGTAGTAGTAAGTAATAGAGTTCTTATAGCTTGTATTATTCAGGAGGACCCAAATTTCCGTAGAGGATCATGAACATGGAGTTGATCTATTAGCATGGTTAGGTTACAAGTATTCTGATTAGCACATACAGTATGTATGGACTCAACTTTTAAGTGTTAATTTTATCATATCCTATAAAATGGGCTATTCATTAACTATTTTAGATTAAAAGAAAACAGGGTAAAAAAGGAAAAGGAAGAACAGCCAAGGAGATGTATGTGAGGAGTGATAGGGAAGGAAAATTGTGATTAATTACTAAACGGCAGGTAACCATGAGGAAAACCTCATTTATTCAATGGTCTTTACATCCAGTGCACAATGGTGATAGGGGAATGAAGGAAAGGTCATATAATGAATCTTACCCTACATATTGTTACATGCAAGAACATAAATGCAAGCACCCTGAAGAAAGACAGTATTATATGAAAAAAAAAAGTATTTTTGATTCTTTAAATTCTTTACTGACTCAGAGGAGAAAATCATAAAGAAGATAAAAGTGAGACTCAAACCTGTAGAAATTGCTTCATATGGAGGTGGCACTTCCAGCTGGCTATAGGAAGGTGCAGGAGGCAGAGAAGCAGAGGGTTCTCCAACTGAGCTGTCATCTTGCACCCCGTACCAATTGGACCAAACTGCTGCCTGTGCAAGATAGGAAAATCGTAGAGTCAATCATGTTGTCCAAAATTCAACATGCGGATCAGGTAAAATACATTTACAGTAGGGATGCATCGATACCACTTTTTTAAGACCGAGTATGAGTACCGATACTTTTATTTGATGTCATGTGACCACTTTGTAATAAGAACAGATCTCATATAACATGCCCCAGCTCACAAATATATATATACTGCCCCGGTTCATACATATATTTTCCCCAGCTCCCACAAAGATTGCCCCCAGCTCCCACAAAGATTGCCCCCAGCACACACAAAGATTGCCCCCAGCACACCGAGATTGACACCAGCTGTCTCCCGCTCTGACAGGCTCCTCCGGGTGCTGTTCCTCCTTAGAGCGTCCGCCGGCAAAGGTTGTAGCCTGGCCGCTCGTTGGATACCACGCAGAGCACAGGGTGCGCCCTCTCGAGATCTCGGAGTTCACGTGATCTCGTGAACTCCACGAACTCACGAGATCGCGGCTGGTGGATCCCAGGCGTGCCACCGAGCTACAACCCTTTGCCAATGGCCGCTCGGAGGAACAACACCCGGAGGAGCCGAGCACTGCCCCACGGACCGGCCGGCAAGCCAGCCAAGTGCTGGCTTCCTCTATCAGTTTAGGTATCGGAGGATGTCAAATATATGTAGGATTTTAAAAGATAAAATTATTATCAAGATTGGTTTAAAGACATATGTTTAGGTCACCATGAAGAATATGTGGCACCACTACCAGCATCACCATCTTCTGGGAAAGCTGTCTCTCTCCCCCCACCAGAGTTAATTTTGGGCAGCACAATGACAGCATTAAACAGTCACTTTTAGGCTATTGTCAGACAAGAGTCTTTGTAGAGCGGAAGGAAAGTCCGTGAGAGTGGACGTTCCTTCCACTCGACGTCCGTCTGGCCACCTCGCTGAGTGCGCTCAGCGTTGCAAAGCAGGTTCCTCCTATGGAGAATAGCGCTTTGCAGCTCTGTCAGCGCACGTCCTAGTACTTTGACGGAGAGACTTGTATAACGGACGCTTGTTGCGCGCGCATTTCGTGCATCACAACGCAGCAACGGATGCCGGTAACAGTAAGCACCTCAGTACAGGCGCACATAGCGTGCTCGTCTGATGCCAGCCTTCAGTGGGCATTCTCACACATGCTGGGTAAAATCACCATAACCACCTGATCATCACATTAACTGTAAATACGTAACAGATAGGAGGTTTGAATGCAAATTGAGCTTTTACTTATATTGCATGTATTCCCAAAATACTGTATAAAGGTTTGCTGCCTATATACATTTGCAAATAAAGTTTGTTTATAGCAAAAACTTTTTATTTGTAAATACACTTTTGCACAGTTTAAGCTCAAAGCGTATTTGAAGTTCCTTCAACCAATGAAGTATGTGATCTTTCTGAGAAGTTTATAGGTTCAAAGAACTTTGCAAACTGGGTTGGGAGGACACTAAGTGCGGGAGATGTGATTCACCAGCAGGGGGATCCCAACTCACACACCTCCAGCACTAAAACCAACCACTCCCTAAGACCCAGATTGTGTGTGTATGGGTATGTGTGTCTGTGTTGGTCATTGCATGTATGAATGTGTGAGAGTTTGTCTCAATTTCCTCAATGAATCAAGTGGCAACATTGGGGTAGTTGAATATTATGTATCTATAAAAAGGTAAAATGAGCAATATAGTGATAACTGAGGGGACGAGGACCACTATTTGGGTAACGGTTTGCAAAAGGAAATATGGTGACAGCTGGTTTTGATTAGAGTCAATGTGGGGGTAGTTGGGGATTGTCATGGAGCTGATGTAACGCTCCATGCTTCAAACCCCCAAGAGACTTTATGTTCATTTATATCATGTGTTTTTAAATATTTTACATCGTTTGGTTTTATTTTAAATTAGTTTAGTGTAAAATGGCGTAACTTTAGTTTTAAATATACTTATATTCCTGTAGGTAAATGTGTGTCTGTATAGCCAGTAAACAAGCTTTACTGCTGTGTAATTTATGCACCAGGGTTTTTCCCCTTATCTAGCTGCATATTTAATTCAAGAAGTCTGTGATTGTGTTTGTATTTTAATCTGATGTGTTAGAACAATGGATTATACAAATGTTGTGTGAGCTGAAGCTTTTTTTTTTTTTTTCCCATCACAGGGATGATTGGTGAATGACAAATCACAATACTGTAGATCAGGGCTCAAAATTTCCACTCGCCTACTAGCATTTGGCGAGTGGAAATTAAGTGAGGGCGAGTGGAAATGCACACACAGGCAGCACAATAAATTATTTTGTGCTGTGTATTCCAGCAATGCCACCGTGCAGCCCCCCCTTCCGCAGGCTGCATGGTGGCAGTGAACAGCTGCCTAACCTGATCAATCTCATCTGTCACTGGCAGGGGGGTGAAGAGGAGCTTCCCTGATTCCTCTCTCTGCTCACACTGGGGTCTGATGACTGGGTATACATGTATCTGGGGTCTGATGTCTGGGTATTAATGTTATTTTTGTAACTTTATTCTAAATAAAACCTTTAACAATGTAATGTCATAAGATAATTTAAGGGGTGTGTTTAGCAGCAGAGTTAAGGGCTGGGTAGTCGTTAGGTGGAGCAAATGGTGGCGAGTAACTCTTATGGCCTGGTAAGTAGGTTGGGACTTGAAATTTTGAGCCCTGCTGTAGATAAATAGCCTGCTGTGTGGGGAAAGTTACAGCCATATGGAGTTTAGAACTGAGAAAATGAGAAAACATTTATTATTAAAAAGTATTATTTAAAAACACTGTTAATTATACCATAACTGGTTTTTCTCTTTATGTACAGTTTAGACATGTGTTTTCTATGTATCCTGATGTGTAAACTCAATTTACAAGCTAGTTTTCGGAACCCCAAAACAGTCTAGTTTCTGTTGGTATTTTTGTAGTAGTATAAAGGTTACATGGCCACTCCAAACCTCACATAAGCCCTTTGCATAGTTTATGATGGTACAAGGTGCCTGTCTCCCTCTGCAAGTAATTCCTCATTGCTTCAGGGATATAAAAATATGGCAAATCAAAACATTACTCCCTGACATCAAAGAAGAATGCTTGAGCTCAATACACAATTGGTCAGTAACAGATGTAAAACTAGTAATGTCACAAAGTATCAAACAATGTTGACAATATACACATTATTATATAGAGGTAGGGGTGTTATATTTATATACATACAAACGCATATGGAGAGTTCAAAGATATACTTGTATAAAACAGCTTGATTTTTCAGAACAGGCCTCGAGGAAAACCCTCCTTTACAAGTAAGCACAGAGCATATTATTTATTACTAGCATGGGGTAAGCATATGCACACAGACTGCTTGAAGGATGTAAGATTAAGGAATAATTGCAGGGGTGAAGGGGAAATTCGAATTGTAATGGTCACAAGGTTCCCCAATTAAACGATAAAAAGTAAAATAACATATTTTCCTGCCAAGATTTACAAACAGTCAAATAGGACAGATTAAAAGAAAAGTAACTTTATCCCTAACAGATGTTTTGCATTTAAGTGCCTATTTATATAAAGTATGTCACATACTTGTGTTTAACCCTTTCCCTTGTACGACTGGCTATGCAATTTACTACATGAGGTTCTAAGTAATTTCTAATTAATTCAAATAATGTACAAATACCTGAAATGGAGCGTATAAATAACACATTTCTAGATTTTTGCATATTCATTATACAAACAGTTAAGAAGAATTCCTCCAAATACGGCAAAACATGTATAGCAACTTTTATCAATGACTTCTACAATAGCTTTCCTTGAGAAAATTTATGAAAATAAGACCGCTGATAATGTCCCATCTTGGGGCAGTCCCATCTGAGCTAGGGAATATGGGTAACACATGATATATATCACTGAATAAGAAGTCAATCTACATTGGAGTTGAATAGCTTGATCGCTTCTGACATCTTTAACCGATTTTGTTGTGAACTATTTATACAGGGAGATCACAGGCAGACAATTTGACATAACAAATTTTCCTAGGGAACAATGATAATACCCCCATCATCCCATGCATGTCGGTAATTCTCCAGCTGTATCCATTACTACAATTTACCCTCTTTTGTCATCCGTTATCTTGCAGTACACTGATGTTCAGAGTGGCAAGTACAAAATTTAGTATTTTCTTGGCAAATGCCAGTGAAACATCTGGATCAAATGCAATGTGATTCCATAATATCTTTCCTGGCAATGATTAACCTCGTGAGCAAGGTGTCCTCAACACATATCTAAACAAAACTGTAAAAGTAACACCCTACAAACTTGGCATTAAAAGGGACACTACCACCTATACAAGCGATAACTAGATTACTTCTGTAATACAAACAAAACCACTGAATAAAACACATGCTGCTGTTTTTTTTTCTCTCTTTGAAGTAATTGCATGTTAAATGGAAAAAGAAAGAGAGGTTTTTCTCGCTTGCTCACATTTTGTGGATATTTTAACATGATTCAACATTTATCAAAATCTTACAGTGGGGGCGTGTCTGGGTTCCGAGGAGAGCAGTCGCCATTCTGAAGTGCTCTGTGGGGTGCCGCTGGAATCAATCGGATTACGGCGGATTTCTTTGGTCCTGGCACTCTCTCCTCGGACTGCTTCCTGATTGTCCCGGGACCTTGCGTGACCTACCCTACAAAATCTCGGCCTGCTGCATGTGGCGGCCATCTTGCGGCCTACACGTGATTCTGTGCCCTGTTTTCTCACTGGGAGCTGCGTTCCAGCGCACATGGGGAAGAAGTCTCGAAAGTTGGAGGAGGCAGAGGGCTCTCGCACCCCTGACATCCGGGACTCGCTGGGGGGATGGACGTGCAGGGAACGCCTGTGTCCACCACAGTGGGGCATCGACAGCCTTGGAGTCTTCGGAGGAGGCCTGCGGGACCCCTGCTTCCGATATGACTGTTGGTATGGCTGTGGGGCAACCCTGTGCACCGCCGCTGACCTGCATAGGATCATGGAGGATTTCCGGGGCCTCTGGAGGAGCGACCTGCAAGAGGTACATTCGGCAGTAGAGGCCTTACAATCCAGGATCGCTGATGTGCATAATAAATCGTTGGAAACAGCGGCGGCGCAGGCTCTATCCGATGTCAAGGTTACTGACCTTCAGACGCAAGTTTCACGCCTCAGCTCCGCAGTGCTTGCTATGGAGACCCGACATAGGCACCGGAATCTTCGTCTGCAGGGGATCCCGGAGGATGTCTGCTCCGGAGAGCTCCTGCTCTATCTCCGAGGTCTTGTGGCTTACCGCCTACCAGCAACTGGGAATTCCTTGGAACCAGCCGTGTCCTCAGCCATGCGTATCAGGAAGGCAGCCATTGCACCAGTGAAGGCTCCACGTAACGTGATTCTGGTTACGAGGGATGTGCACATACATTCCCAGATCCTTGTGGCTGTCAGCCCTGAGTTTAAGGTCACGTATGCCTCTGCCTGCATTACTGTTTACCGGGACTTGTCATTCCTGGCGCTGGCGGCCAGACGGAGTTTTCGGGATATTACCACTCGGCTTCGTGGACACGGTATTCGATACCGCTGGGGCGTCTCGGAATCTCTCAATGTGTCCCACGCGGGCAAGTCCTACTCAGTGACGACTCTGGAGGAGGCACAGGCAGTGCTCTCTCAACTGGGACTTGAGACATTGCCGCAGGACCCCGCACCACTGCTGTCAGACCCTGGCTGACTTGACTACCCCTCCATTTTTGTATCCCTATTGTTTGCACACCTTTCGGTGTTATTTCCCCCTCCCCCTGTTTGCCTTTGTGCGGTTTTTGATACTCCCCATTATTTGTTTCCTCGCACTTGAGACTCTTTTTGAGGACGTTTCTGTTTTACGATTTTTCGCTGAGGTCTTCGATTTCCCCCTTCACCCCTCCCTCAATTGATGGTATTCCTTCAAGTGAACACGCAGACCTACCTGCTGACATTTGGGGCTTGCTGTTTGTCTGCTGGTGCATCGGGACTCCTTTTTTTTATGTATGGGACATTGGGTGGTACCCTGGGCGAGCTGCTACGGCGGCAACCTAGGCACTGGCCATCCTCTTGGCCCCAGGTCTCCCGGCCCTGTGGCCTCTTTCATGGCCCCTGACCCTCTCAGGGGTGTTAGGGTGAGCCAGGAATGCCACGATTTCATGGGCAGTCCTATACGATCTCCCCCCCCCTTTTTTTCCCCCTCTCTTCTCCCCCTCCTAATTTGGCTTTCCTGATGCCCCAATGTCAGACTATGCTGCCTTTTTTAGTTTCTCTGACTATACCCCCCCTGATTTGTGCTGTCACCACTTTTTACTCCCCCCTTTATTTTGATACCTGACTTTGCACGGCCCTGCGTGGCCGTTTGTTAGGTTTTTGTGCATCTGATATGTTTATAAAATAAAGCTTTAAATATGAAAAAAAAAAAATCTTACGGTGAGTTTTACTTTGTGGTTGTGCTTTATTATATAAAGAATTTAACATTTAATGAGGTGTAGGAGGTATTGTTTAAAAAGGCTAGTGTGTTGTGCGGGCTACTCGAGATAAGATATGGCAGCTGAATGATATCTGACAGGTAGCTTAAAAGCCTTCTAATCTACCCCCTGGTGATGTACTTTGAATACACCCCACACAATGCAATGATTTGAGTCGGCTGCCTGACCCATCGAGCCTATTCTATAGCCTTTTGCCACAAAGAGTGAGGAGTAAGTGCTGGAAAGATACTGGGCACTATCATGTCTCTCTCGCTAAAACGGGGGCGCTAATGGGGAAAACCTGCATCTGCATTTTAACAACATTACGGATCAGGCACTGATTCAGCAACCTGCCCGTAATGCAGCACTAACACGCTGCCGTGAGTATCACCTCCTGGAGTCCTTAGGACTCCATAGAGGCTTGTGCTGCCGGGCCGAGTGACCACTCTCACGAGATCATGTATGAACCATGGAGTGATTCGCGGAGAGAGACTAGGGACTATTTGTCCCCAGCTAACTCTGCTCCCAGCAGCCAGAACTGGCGGATTAGGGTGCTGTGGGATGAGAGGCGGAATCAGTTAGCTCCAGCTTAGAGTTGGTGCTAACTTTTTAGTGTACTGCAGAGGGGCAAGTAATTAACGTAGGACTTTGCGCTCCCTATACTTAATATGGGGAGTGCAAAGTACAGTAAGCTCACGGGTATGTGTTGAGCGTTAAAGCCCACTGTGGGGCTAGTTTACAACACAAAAGATCACAAAATGGATACACTCAGTGACACATATAGAGTAAAATATATTCTTAGCTAAACATACAAGAGAAAAACAAAGTAGATGCAAGACATCAGCAACAGAAAATAAAATAAGGTTATTTCATTTTTTGGTGGTAGTGTCCCTTTAAACGCAAGCAGTATATATAGCCTTGTGAAATCCGACATCTCTTATATAGTTCCCAGGTTAAAATTGTTATTAATTGCGGTCTGTTCTGATGGTGGATTGAAATATGAAATAGGCGTGTCATAGTTACTATACAGGGGCATATTTATTCTTGGTGTAGCTCTAGATACTCAAAATTCTTGTTCTCCCTCCTCCCATGTGAACTAATTGAAATGCATGTTAACAAAAATGTGAAATTAATACAAGTGTCCATGACCTAGCGGGCTATGTAACCAATAATCTTATTTCCAACAAAAGCAAAGCATCTTCTTTACACCGTATGATTTCTGGGGAAAAAAAAAAAAAAAGGAAAATCATTGCTGGGAGTTTTATTGCTTTGAAGCTCTATTATAGGCTTACACATTCAAAATATACTGGGCCAGATCACAATCTAGCCATTAATCACAGCACTCAAGCCAAACAGCATAACCGCGCAAGTGTGCTTATGTTTTACCCATCCTATTCCATCCGAGACCCGAGCTGAGCTTGCGTCCCGGATGTAGTGCTAGGTTACTGTACACTAGTGTCTCCTATACTTTGTATGGGGGACGCTAATGTCAGAGGTGGGACCAAGCATTATTTTACAGGTCTCAATAAAGCCTGAAGTCTTTGCATACAAGTTCCAAGTCGAGTCCCAAGACAGGCAAGTCTAGGTCAAGTCCTCAGCTTTAAGCTTCAACTGTTCAACAAGTCATTAGTGCGCTTTGAATATTTTAGTTTGACAGCATTAATTACTCAGGAAGGTTTTTAAAATAGGTTTCTTTTCTTACTTCAATTTCATGGATTTGAAATTGTAACATACACTCAGGGCTATATTACAAAGTTGGTGCTAACTTAACCAGAGCTGTTGTAAACTTACCAGAGCCATTATAGGGCCATATTACATAGTTGTTGCTACAGTTGTTAGCACCAACTATGTAATATGGCCCATAGCCTATGGAGCTGTTAAGTTTACAACAGTTCTGGTTAAGTTAGCACCAACTTTGTAATACTGCCCTTAGTAAGGATAAACTGAAAACAACAGTATTTATTGTTAACTGAGAATAACAAAATTATTATAGAAATAACACAACTGACAAGAACCCAACTAGATGTAAAATGCTATGCGGTCATACTTTGAGGTAATGAATGTTTGAAACAGTGAGAAACGTTTTCTTTGACCCTATTACACAGTGCATGTGCAAAAAGATTAAATTCACCAATATCTGTCAGACATCTGAGCATGTTGGGGTCGTAGTATGAGGCCTTCATGGCTGGTTTTAGAAGGTATATTGACTTTCCAAGTCATAGGGCTCAAGTCCAAGTCAAGTCTTGAGTCATTGCTGTCAAAGTCTAAGTCAAGTCACAGGTCATCGCCATCATCAAGTCCATACGTCTGCTAATGTGGCCCCATCAGATGGAGAACGAGCTATTCCAACCTGCTCATTCTCCATAAGAGCTTCTCGGACCCTGGTGTTAAGTGACTGTGCTTCTGCACAATCACATAACAGGCAAAACGAAGCCCACCCAAAAATCCCATACTCAAGTCAGATCCTTTGGTGAGGAGAGCAGCATGATCTGCAGCTTAGTGCGGCTGATGTTATCAGATCGCATCTCTACAGTATTACTACTTGAGTTGCTGGAGAAGTATCTCGGTCATAATATGGAGGTTAAAAGCGAGCTGCAAATAGAAAACTCCAAGGTTGTGATCAGGCCCATAGTGTCTAAAAGAAAGGACATTAAGAAAAAAATGCTACCCCTCAGACTTCCCTAGACCCAGGTCTGGTTAACCTTTTGCAAGAATTCACTACTCCTCCTGTGACGGAAGCCTCTGCCACTTTTAAATTACTTGGATTCCAAGCGTCTGAGACGGGCTGGCATGGGCACTCACAGCATTACCCTCTCTACATATAGACTGTGTGCCCCTTGGAGAGGAGTGGATGCTAACCTCATGCCCACAAACTATGGATGATTATGGCAGAGAATATTCATAGAGCGGTTTGTGATTTGGTTTAAAGCTCGTTTCTGTGATTATGCAAGAATGCTATTGTCCATCTGTCTATTGTCTGGACCATGTGTATCTGTTATTTTGCTGACAGGATTAGCCTTCCAGTTGACCTTTGTCTCAGGAATGTGTCACCTGTTTCTATTTGAATAGGTTGTAAATTTGCTGACTGTAATCAGTTATCATTCCGATTCCCATTGTCCTGCCTCGTTAGAAATGTTTCATAATGTTTAATTTAACGGTCTACCTAATCTAATTATTTCACCTTCCAAGAGTCAAATGTGTCCCATTGTCTGTTTCGGTCTGTTTGGGCCCCCCCCCAGCGGTTTCTACTGGAGGTTTTGTATATGTAAATGACCCATGTGTGACCGTATAATTGTATGTATGTGTCCTTAATTAAACTAGTTCTATTCTGACCCTACACGCAGTCACGACTCATGGATTGGGTAGCAGCTATATTCTGTTCACTGTCCCAGCGCAAAGGTTCAGATCTACAGCCAAGGCTTATTTCTGGGGGACTCTAGCAAGGCTCTCTAGGTCTACGTGTACCTGTCTTTAAGCTGCGGCTAAGGACTGGGAGAAAAGCACGAGGGTCATGAGGAGAACACGGGGGTCCAGCAAGGAAGTGGCATTGGCAGATGTGACCCGGTCGGGGTACTGAGATCTGTTACAGCTCCCATGTAGCTGTTTTAAGGTTGGCTTTTAAACATAAAAAGGTTGAAATCATATCTTGTCAGTATCCCCCCCCCATTCACAATTTGAGCAGGAAATCGAATTGTCACAGAGCCCACAGTCCTTCACAGCAAGCTGCCCCTGGACACTGCAGTCTTTCCCACTGTGAGGTTTGCATGCATTGTTAATTTTGGCAGTACTGATGATGCTCTGTATAAATAATCTATCTATACCTCTGCTTAATTATATCATCCAGTGTATAAGGCATATTGTCATCAATTGTTGCTACCTGATAATGGCAGCTTACTTATGCATTTTATTCAAGGTTGCCCTAGCCCTTTTTATAGTTTCCTTCCCGTGTGTTATCGAATTTTGGGACACTGTACATTGGTCTGTCATTTTGCATATTTCAGTTGTTTGTTATTCCTGGCAATACCAAGGCATTTTTCTACTAAAGAAAAATAGAGGGAAAGTGCTCAAAAGGATGATATTATTCTAAATGTTATAGGCTCTGAAATGTCAGAGATCTGTTCCGGGGGGGGGGGGGGGAATCGCAAATATACATGAGACAATGCGAAAAAGAAGCACAACGCACCCATGTAATATATAGGAAAATATAGCTGTCACGTGTAGACGGTGATTGGTTTTGCAGGTGGGGCTGTGAGCCCAGGATGCAGTGAAAGAGGCAGGTTCAGAGTAACAAAAGGGGCTTATTTTAGAATAAACACAAGAACAAAAAAAGACATGAACTAGACAGCAGATCAGAACTAGACACTGGAGGAGACTGGGCACAATAGGGAATAACTTAGAGAAGGAGGAGATGCAAGAGAAGGAGGCTGAAGTAATAGAAGGGATGGCTGGGAGTAGTGGGAAGGGAGGTTAAGGAGGACTAAAGGAGAGTGGTTAGGAACAGAAGAAATAAGGGATAGCGAGAGGAGAATGAGAGACTAGAGAATGAGAGTGAAAATGGACACAAAAGGGAACTTAACAGCACATGGGGCAAGCAATGAATAAACAATAAAACACTAAACAGATATATACAAGAACGTGGTATCAGGCAGGGAACAAGCAATAAGAATAGTCTAGAGGCAGAAGCAATGGGTCTGGTTCACGGGGATCTTAGATGGGGGCAGAAGGGAGCAGAATGAGGGGGTCAGGCCCGGATTAAGATCTCTATGGGCCTGGAGCTGAATATTTTGGTGGGCTTTTTTTTGTAATTTAGTGAAATGAAAACATATTTTTGGTCATTTAATAGAGCAGGTACGGATATTTCTAACCAGGCAGATACTGTGTGATTAATTTTTCATTCAGATTTCAATCATTTAAAGAGTGTAATTTTTTTTTCTCCCATTTTATCATCCAAACTTTTGTGATTATATATACTATGGGGCATTCTTGTAAAAAAAAAAAAAAAAAAAAACGTGAAATGGGAACCTGTTTCCGCATTTTTCTGAGAAAATATACAATTTTAACCAAACAATGAAGAAAAAAATTAAATATTTCCCTTGAGTTTTGGAACATGTTTGTTTGTTTTTTTTTTTACGAAAAATACGATCAGGGTTTTTTTTTTTTTTTTTTTGGAGAAAGGATTTTACCAGGAAGGATACATTAAGATTTCTCTTGTTTTCAAGTATGTCCTGGGTGGCGAGTATTCAAAGATATCCGAATTGTGGCCGAAAGGTAACCGAACATTGAAATTCAGCCTACGGTTACCTTTCCTGGCCATTCGGCTATCCAGAGAGTAGGCAGTTTGCCAAATCTTGGTGAATTGCCTGCAGATACAGTGCCTGTTACAGGGCAGTGAAATCCCCATAGCTTCGTCTATTCAGAGATCCAAAACCAGCAGTGAAAAGTAGCCGAATTGCCCTGCTGTTCGGTGGTTTCATTCGACAGGTTTATTCAGGCGAATCCCATAGACTTCAATGTCAAAATATTTCCGTTTTAATTCAATATCTAATAAACCGTTCATTATTTTATTCTGCAGTAAAAAGTCTCTTTAATTATAGATTTTTTAGGATCTTTTAGGCATTTTTTGCGATTTTTTTTTATCAACATTCTTTTCCAAATAGTTTTTTTTCTTTTTTCTGTAACAGCCCTTTTTATTATCATTCATTGGATCTTATATTTTCGTTCTGTAGTTTCTTTGCAAACAGCGTTTCACTTTTCAAACATTCAAGCGAACTGTTTTTTTTTTTTCCACTCCATTCATCTGCGGTGTTGGCTTTTTCCGGTGGCTGCTCCGGCGTGGTTAATCCAGATGTTTTTGCGGGTTTCGGGGAGCGTTCGCTGGGTTTTACGGTGAGTTTTCGTTGGGTTTGCGGCGGCTTTTCCCTGCACTACGGCAGCCCTGTGGTGCTTGCTGAATACACCGCAGGGTCGCCGAAATGGGATCGCCAAATCGCACCGAATTGTAGAGGACGAAAAGTCACCGAACGTGCGGGGACTTTGATTCTCTTTGAATAACCATGTATGTATAAAACACTGACCTTGCTCGCAGTGTGGGAAATGAGAAGGTGAGTAATGGCCGTGGTATTGCTCATTTTATACGTGACAAATGGACAATGCTCTCGCTTTGGAACTAAAAATAAATAATGTTTTTCTTTTCTTTCAGATTTTACATGGTATTCTCTGCCTGTTGAGGTGGTTGGGTCGGAGACTGTACAGACTTTTAAAAAACGACTGGATGACTTCCTGCAGACACAGAATATTAAGGGTTATAATATTTAATATGTGGGTAAGCTTCTTGATCCAAGGAGAAATCTGACTGCCATTCTGGGGTCAAAAAGGATTTTTTTCCCAGTGTGTTGCATATTGGCAAGCATTTCAGACTGGGTTTTTTGCCTTCTTTTGGATCAACAGCTGTAGGTGATGTGTGAGAGGCTGAACCCGATGGACGCATGTCTTTTTTCAGCCTATGCAACTATGTAACTACATGGTCACGTTTATTATCAATGCAAAGGCCAGACTCTGCCCTGTCCAATGACACCTCACTTGACCTTGTGAGGTGTAAAGATTAGCGACACAGGGGTCCAACGTTTGCTGCGGTGCGGCGGTTTAGGTTTTTGATGTATCAATTCTTAACAATGGATTGTACCATCACCCATCACCTCCACACCTGTTGGGGACATGAGAAATGTGATGGTTATTTAGTGCAGCATCATTGTTTTCTTTAAAATTGAAAAGTGAAAAATATTACTGTTGGAAAGAAAAAGTAAATATTTATTATTTTATTTAGACCATGCTCTAAATACCTGGAGGGGGTACCGGTATATGTGAAGTGAAATGTCCAGATATAGCAACAGAGGGTCCTTTGGTGGTTCAATCCGATGGTTCAAGAGATTCAGGGAGCTTTCAGTAGCAGGTATCACAGTCAGAGACTTCAATGTGGAAGTGTGCTGGGGAGGGCGTAGCCTCCTTAAATG
Organism: Leptobrachium leishanense; assembly: GCA_009667805.1. NCBI lineage: Eukaryota > Metazoa > Chordata > Amphibia > Anura > Megophryidae > Leptobrachium > Leptobrachium leishanense. The sequence goes on from CM019067.1 coordinate 195,351,129, forward strand.
CTGGAGTAATCAGGGGAAGGTGAGTTCAGGTGAGGCTCCAGGGCCAGAACGTTGGTGCATGCAGCAAGTTCAGAAAGGTGCATTGTGCATATTGCAGGGTTAGCGTGAGTGACAGGGGCCAGAGCGTGGTGACCCTGACAATAGCTTACTCCAGATATATTGCACCATTGTGGTGTAGGTAAGAAATCGCTCTACTACCCTATTTTATTTGAAACAATATTGGGCAGTATTACAATGTTGGTGCTAACTTAACCAGAGCGGTTGTAAACTTAAAACCTCCATAGGCTATAATGGCTCTGGTAAGTTTACAACAGCTCTGGTTAAGTGATTTTATTTATTTATTTTATTTATAAAGGATTTTACCAGGAAGGATACATTGAGATTTCTCTCGTTTTCAAGTATGCACCAACTATGTAATATGGCCCATTGTGTGCCAGTAGCAGAATTATCAGATTGCACAGTCCGCATATGTGACCAGGCCAGGACATGTAGGGGATCCAATTGAGTCAACCCTGCAATGCATGACCCCATCACGGCATGCTATTAGGCATGGGATCCCACTGTTATCTCCACTCATGGAATGCCCCTGTGGTCAATACAGCCACAGGAGTCATTGCTCTATTGATTGTTTGGGGCACTGGTCCATCAGCAGGGGTCGTGTGGCAGTGGAGGTCTTTGCACCAATCATACTGCAATTGATGAGGTGCAGAAGCAGAGTGCCCCTCCAACCTCATGATACACTGCAGGTTAGGGAGGCTGTAAATCTGTAAATGTGTCTCTCTGGTAGTCTGTCAGTGCGCATTTATCTAGACTTGAAAATGGATCATTTTGAGCCGAAATGTTGCCCAAATGAATCCAATAAACCTGAGAAGAAAATTTGAGTGCCAATCTCAATGAATGTACAATGTGTGTACGTCTGTCAGTCCGCCTGTGTATATGTCAGACTGTCTGTGCTTATATCAGTGCTTATTGCAGTCTGACAGATACTGTATATCTGTATGCCGGTGTTATTTCATGCACATCTGTGTTTGTCAGTCTGCTCGTGAATTTTTTCGTGTGTCGGTTTACTTGTCTGTGTATGCGTTTGACTGAATGTGCCCTGGAGCCCACTTTGCTCCAGTTATGCCCCTGTTATTATTACGTGTGATCCATAACAATAATGCAGACTTCATCCTTATTACTCTTAGGTTTTAGTTTACAGTCATGACATGAAGTAAAAACAATGATAGAACTATTATACCATTTCAAATTGGAAATCATGCAAGAATTCATGTGATTTAAAAAACACAAATATAAAAAATACTTAATTCTTCTCGTGACATTCCATTCAGTTATATAATAAAGTTAAAAAAATATATAAAAATTGAGTAGTAACTAGGAGAAAATCAGACATTTCTTAACCAGTGAATATTCAAGAATTCCCAACTAAAGGCCTTATTACACACTTGATGGTAAAATGTAGAGTAGGGCTGAAACAATTAATCGATTAGTTGACAACTATTCTCATTATCGATTACTCGGTTGTCAATTAATCGATTTGTGAACGGCACACACGGTTTAGAGTTCAACGGATTTATAATTATTAATAACCTCAGACGCTGCTTCAAAGTTGATTGGAGAAAACGTGCTGGCTGCTTTACACATTATAATTTTAGTTGAAGGGTTATGTCAGACATAACCAGTTTGTTTTTATTTAGTTTACAACAGTAACAGAACTTTAGCACAGACCCTCGGGTACTGCCATTAGGTGGCAGAGCTGTACCACCAGTGTTTTATCCTTACTTGGAGCTGGAGTCCTGTACCACCACCCCATCCTCTCTGCCTCCCCTGCTGGTATGGACCTGCCATCCCTCTCTGTGGTCTGTTTCCTTACCCCAAAATCCCTCCCACACTCAGGCCCAGTCTCTCGGCCAAACCCACTACCTCTCACACCTGGGTCAGGTCTCTTGCCCAAACTCCCTCCCTCCCACCTCTCGACCCTTCTCCCACAGTTAGTTCATTAAATTGTGTTAAAAAGGACACTATGCACTCTGACCACTTTAATAAGCTAACGTGGTCAGGTTGCATTGAGTGCTCCCCCTTCACAATTAACTTTCTTGTTGACATCAGCATGTCCATCAGAGTGCTCATGGTAGCGTTCATTCATAATTGCTTAACAAAAGGAGGGGCAGGGGAATAAGGAGGGGCAGAGTTGATTTTCACATAAATGTTCCTTTTAAAGTAAACTTTTTAAAAAAAAATTAATTATCCGATGAATCGATTTAATCGAAAAAAAAAAATCGGCCAACATTGGACTATGTAAATAATCGTTAGTTGCAGCCCTGATGGAAACGGTAAGCAGGAAAATCGGTGGTAGCAGATTTTCCCTAACGGTCTCCATTTTACCAGCGTATTCCAGGTAGGAGATTCTTAGCATGGCCGGCCTTTGGGGTGTGCGACTACACTGGGCGCCATGGCAACTGGGGGTGTCTGACAGCCGGCACACAGCCTGCAATCCCCACAGCTAGCTGGAGAGGATCGAGGTACAGGTGCATCCAGCTCCTCCCCTATTCGCCTGTCATCTTCCTGTCCCCGCGCATAGCACACTGTGTGCACGGGGATGGAAGAAGGGTGGGCTGCTGAGGAGGACATAGAGCTAGACCGCAACCCGTGACCCATGGACATGCAAAGAACAGCCCCCCTCTCCTCTTCTGACCCGACAGGCACAGAGTGCAGAGCGGCAGCCCTGGAAACAGCACAGCTGCAGAGTCTGCCTGGATCTCCCCTGCATCCTGGCCCTGCCTCCTTCATTCCAGCAGCAGCTTCGAGTCCTGACAGGGAGGTAAAGAGGTACACCGTGAGTAAATTAAGTTGGAAGGGGTGGGGGGGATTCATGACTACTGAAGTTTTTCTGATATTCCTCCTTATACGATTTATTTAGTCCTATTTATATAAATGACTGTTTAAGGTGTTCACTCTTATCAGAGGTTATTCAGAGAGCACCGAAATGTCACTGACATTTCAGTGCTCTCTGGTTCACCTCACTTCTGCGAGTTAAATTTGCAGACCCGTATGTGAATTCAGCATTCACCGCAGGGTCGCCGAAGTGTGGTGAATTGACCCGCTGAATGCTGCGAACCCGCCCCGAGGCCCAAGGCCGGCCCTGATTCTTGGACCAGAACGAAGCGCAAAATTGCCGAATACCAGCAGCGCCTGTGGTCACATGACCTGCTGGATCTTGCCTCACGAGATACGGGCGGTCAGCGTAGTGATACGCAGGGGGAGACTGAGTCTCTCCCTGCTCCCGCCGGATGGAGGTGGCGGACGGAGTCGTGGTCCTCGCTGCGGGACAGGAGGGGAGTACCTAATTTGTTTTTCTTATTTTTTTGGATGGTGTTAACAGATTCTGCAGAAGCGGAATCCGTTCACACAAAGTCCTGGCTGTGGTTAACTCTCTGTTAACTGCGGCCGGACGTTAATCAACGCTAGTAGATTGATTGTAATCCTAATGCTGATTAACACTTTGCGCTCCCCATGTCAAGTATAGGGAGCACAAAAGCAAAAAGTACAGTAACCCCGCGCTGAAAATTGCGAAGTACCAAACGCATACGGATTACTTAACCCGTTAGCGTTTGGATTGTAATATGCGGTAGCCACCGCTGCTAACGTTAATGCCCACGCAGGTGAGCGTTAACCGTAGCACCTAGAGTGTAAAATGTCACTGAAATTTCGGTGCTTTCTGAATAACCCCTTAAATGTCACACTTTTGGAAGCAATTTCTAAATTTAAACTAATCTCAGAGTACATTATGATATATCCCCTCTCCCCAACATACTACAGTTACAAGTATTTATAAAGCGCCAAGAAATTCCTTAGCCCTGTGCAATAGGAGACAGAATAACAAATGTACATACACGTTAAGCACATGGAACAGGAGAGAGGACCCTGCTTGAGAGCTTACAATCTAACAGGAGAGGGGTGACCCATTAGGTGAGGGTGAATAGGGTAGGTGAAGTGGCAGGTTGCAGGAGGGCTGAATGGGAAGAGGAGGAAATGACAGTGGGGAGATCATGGTGTGAGTCTATAGGCTTCTCTAAAGGAATACGTTTTCAGGGACTTTTTGAAGGACTGGAGTGACGGGGAGAGTCTAATATTGCGGGGGAAGGAGTTCCATAGAAAAGGGGCAGCTCGGGAGAAGTCCTGAAGGCGAGAGTTGGGCATACGGGTATGTGGAACAGATCGCAACAGATCATTGGCAGATCATACTAGACTAAAGCCTCTGGTAAGAACAATATTCAACAGCTCTCAGTACATTTGCGCTTACCCAAAACATAGGATGTGTCACGTTCCATGTCCAGGAGACAGAAAACCCACAGGAAAACCCATGGTCAAGCTGCTGCTGTTGAATCCTAAATTCAGTGCATGAAAGGTGCTGACCAACCCTGCCCACGCCTTGCTGGGTTTGCTGAGTTTCATCTGCAAAAGTAGCTGCAGGTGCAACCTCTGTAGCTGCTAATGGGAACTGCTTTTAAGGGAGTTTCCCCTAAAGAGCAGGAACTCGGCATTTGGTGCCAGTTAAGCACTATTCTGCCTTGTTGTTGATTGCCAGCAACCCAAGGTCCTGTCAGCTGGGTCCATCTCCAGCAACCAAAAGTCCTGTCAGCTGGGTCCATCTCCAGCAACCCAAGATCCGGTCAGCTGTATCCATCTCCAGCAACCAATGCTCTTGTGTATCCATGTTTACCTGTGTATCCAGTTTCCTGTGTCCAAGCCTGTTTTTGTGTATTCAAGTTTACCTGAATCTCCTGTCTCCATTATACTTCACTTGAGCGCTACACACCTATCCATATCAATGCAGATTGGGCTCTCGCTAGCAGTCAGATGACACAGCCTGATTCATAGGGACTCTGGTCCCTTGGGAACTTACAATCTATATGAGAAGTACGGTACAAGTATTTTGTGCGGTACGCATATCCATATGGTTAGGCGTCTTGCCCAAGGACACTTGCTGGTGGTGACTGAGAGGGATTGCAGTGTGCTTTCCATGATAGTAGTATCAGGGTGGCATTCGGCGAGAGCCATGTTGGGACCCATATTGCGGGACTAAAAGCCCTAAAAGGCAGGGGTGCGAGTGTTGCACTCTTTAGAATAAGAGACGGGGCTTGTTCTGGTACAACACATTTATTTTATGAGTTCACCTGAAACAGATAAAAGATTCTGTTTTTACTCTGGATGCACTGTGCACACTCTCTCTTAACTGCATCCAGTGGTAACTTCAGGATTACTGAATCTATATAACATAACATCCTAATCTATTATACAGTCTATCTTAAATAACAATTGGTACAAACATATCTAGAATTAAACAAATCTACCTAGCAACAAAATATAATCTGGTTTCACTTTCAATCTCTGTTGGAGATTGCACAGAACAAATATCATACACAAGTAATAACATTCTGCACATTTTCTCAGAAATAAAACCTACTTAAAACTGATTCTGGGAACTGGAGTTACTCGTACATAAGGCTTCTGTTACTATACTAGCATGCTTTCCTAATTCAGCCATGTTGATTACAACACGTGGCTGCAGTGAATCCATTTAGCAACCTGTGTAACCAGACCGATTTAACAGCATAAAACACTGATGCTTCCTTCATTCTGTTGAATGACATTCTCCATGTTAAAGGAGAGAACAACTATACAGACATTAATACAGCTACTGCAGTTTACAATGCATATTACACCAGGCCTGTCACAGCAATCAGTCTGCAGGGGTCTGTCTGACCAAACTCCTATTTACATAAAATCTCTAATAACCTTTCTCATTAACTGTTAGACTTTAGATACTTTTCTGCCTACCTGAAACAGATAAAAGATTCTGTTTTTACTCTGGATGCACTGTGCACACTCTCTCTTAACTGCATCCAGTGGTAACTTCAGGATTACTGAATCACTGAGACAACCACATGGTATTAAGTACAGTTTCTGTGGCTGAGGACACAGCAGTGACACCCGCTGGTAGGAGGTCAGAACAGCAGCAACAGAACTATGTTCTGGTAAATTTCAATAATAACAAAACAAAATGCTTTCTACTTAGTCCTGTTCTGACCTGCTGCATAAGCTGATGAATATCTCTAAAGAGCCCAAAGAGTCAGCTCAGAACTTCCTATTCAGAGCAATTGAGTTGAAAGAAAAGCTACGGTGGAAGTCAAGTGACAAAGAAATGGAAGATAAGTACAGTACAGATCTTATTCAACGAAAGTTTCTTCGTTCTATTGAAACTGGACTTCTGAGTGACGCCATAAAATTTCAGGTAAAGCCTTACCTTAATGATATTGCTGTCACAGATGATGTATTGATTGAAAGAGTGAATGAAGCAGCTAATTTAGAGTTGGAAAGACAACAGAAGTTAAAGAAAACTGCTTATGGGAAAAATCCACGACTAAACGAACTCCACACGGAGGTAAACTGCCAGGAAAAGGAACCTTTGCCTGGAGCGTCAAAAGAGATTTGTGCAACAGCAAGGGGTGAAACTGCTAGAGATTTAAAGAAAACACAGGCAAACCTTAAAGAATCTGGCCCAGATCCGTATAAGTTAATGGAAGACCTCAAGGTAGAGATGTTTGAAATGAAGAAAATGTTCCTCACAGTAATGGAGACCAGTAATCTACTACGACCAAGAGCGTTTCCAATGATCCAGACACCCGCTGGTAGGAGGTCAGAACAGCAGCAACAGAACTATGTTCTGGTAAATTTCAATAATAACAAAACAAAATGCTTTCTACTTAGTCCTGTTTACAGTACTCTTTTGGGGTGCAATGAGTTTAATACCGATTTAATACACAGAGTGCCACACGAGCATCAGAAACAGACACTGCTGGGCAGGACACAAGATAAAAATAGTAACCGGAAAAGGAAGTTAAGGGTTACGGGTAGCCAGACACAGATACACACATCAGCAAACTGAAAGGGAACCCTGACCTAAAACAATGGTCCTTAGGTGGTGGTATCTGATCTACAGAGAGGAAACAATGAAATCAGCATACTGCTGGGTGATACTCTGTGAGAATACCAGGAGAACAGGCAAGGGTTAAAAGGAAGCCAAAATATACAGACACACACACAGACAGCAGGAATGCAAAAGGAAATCCTAAACTAAACTGTCCTTAGGTGGCCGTAACAGATCTAAATAAAAGAGAAAACATAAGTACTGGAATACAGAAAAATAAATAATTATAAAAACACAGAGCGCAGTACAAAAAGGGAAAACACAGCGAGTAGTCCAGAGTATAAGCAAGGTTCGGTACACAGGAGAGCAACAAGGAAATAAAGCAAAGAGGAGCAAGAAGGGGAACTAGACCACAATATTCATTTGCAGCAATCAAATTTAATTTGCTTTTGAGCTGCAGAACAGCATATCGAGATATCGTGATATTGGGGCACCAGATGGTGCCTTTGAAACCCAAGATATTTCGATAATGGTAGTGAAGGGGTTAAAGATAGTGGCAGGACAAAATAAGGCAGGCAGTACAGTGGCTAACACACCAATACTCTCTAACCAGACCCAGCTCCCACCCAAACAACCTGTACCCCACCGTCCGTCCTCACCCTAGCGGCTGATGGGTACCATTGGTGCACAGAAGCGTTGGGGCCCCTAGGATGTAAAATAACACATGCGATAAACATCAGACACTCCCAAGAAGGTTGTCAGCAAATCCACGTGCAGGCTGTATAGCTTTATTAGTGTAGAAAGATGTATAGAGTGCACCGTCAGCGTTACAGGGGGAGAGGGTACTGGTTACCAAACTATTCAGCCACACAAGGCTGCACGGGGAGCCTCCAGCTCTCCTTGTAAAACACTGATGTTCCAGTGCTGCCACTGTAAAACGAACTGCCTGGCTTGCTTCAATCACGGCTGCAGCTCCAAACTACTAGGTGGTCTCTGCCTACTTTTCTCTAAGGCGCCAAACTGCTAAGCGGTCTCTGCCTACTTCTTGCTCGCATCCTTAGACCCACACGCTCACAGTGCTGCTCTGGTCTCCTTCTATTTCCGATACTGCTCACGCACTTGCAGTGTTCCGGCCAGCTTCTCATTGCCAGGACCGCTTTGGTCACCACTGCCAGGCCTTACACACAGAAGGCACTGCAGCTGCAGTCTCAGACGCGCGTCTCCTTGTGGTTCTGCAAAGTTCCAGCACATGGCTCTCCCTATAGGCTGCATAGAGCACATGCACCCTGCTCCTGTCATTGGCTGCATAGGGCACATGCACAGGCGTTTGAGGCTCTGTATTCAGGGGCAAGGTTCCACAGTCATCCTGGTGCAAGGAAAAATAGTTCCACAGTCTCTGTGGTGCAAGGAAAATATGAAGGGCTACATCAGGAAGCAGCAAAATATACAAACAGGAAGAGCAAGGCAAACAGTGAAGGCAAACAGGCGAATAGTCAAAAGGAAACAGAACAAAATAAGCAAAGCATAATAGGAAAATATAACAGAGGCAACTATGCAAACTACTGGGATAATGGCAAATACACAGGAAACAGGAAGACCCTTTACAAGAGCACTGCAGCAAGGGAGTGGTAATCTTATATAGGCGAGTGCCCTAGGTCAGGTGGTCTGACTAGTCAGGCTGCAGTGAAATCCTGGAGTGGAAAAAGCATGCGGAATGGGGCAGACATGTGTAAACTCCGGTCCGGAATCTGTATAAGGGAATTACATGGGTCAGCAGGCTGGGAGCGTGACAAGTAGATCAGCAACCTGGAAAGATTAGAGGTAACATCACTGCTCCACAACACAGGTTTGAATCCTGGAAGACACCTAATGATGCATACTTGCCTATGACAAAATATTGGCTGTGCAGCTTACCAGCAATGTCTCTGCTCTACAACTGTAGAGAAGCGGGTTGAAATTCACCACCATGTCTCCACTTCACAACCAGACACAGCTGATTTCAGTCCTTGTTACCAGCAAAAGTCTTTGGGCAAAACACCCAACGTTATGGACGCCGTCAACCTTAAAATATATATCCCTTACAGACTCCAAGTACCCTTTGGAATACAATCCCCCCAATGTACCGTGTAATCCTTGTTCACTCATTTTGTACAGTGCTGCAGAATATATTGGCACTATATAAAAAATAAATTATTATTATTATTAGTGAAAGTGATCAGTATTATTTGAGTGGTCAGTGCTAGGGGCTCGGGGGGGGGGCTGCTTCATGGGTTTGTTCCAGTGTTTCCCAAACCTGTCCTCAGGACCCTCAACCAGGCCAGATTTTGGAGATCACCTTGGGGAAATGCAGACTGAGTCCTGCAATCAATGAGCAGCAAATCATATCACCTGTGCTGTGCTACAGATATCTAGCAAACCTGGCGAGGAGGAGGGTCCTGAGGACATGTTTGGGAAACACTGGTTTATTCCAACTCAGAAGTTTGCACTGATGTCAGTTTCTGGGGCTTTGGGAACCAGGTCTTTCCTAACGGCACTATATGCTCTCAGCATTGAGAGCCATTGGATTTGTTACCTTCCCATAGTCATGTGACATACTGAAGCTTACAGGAAGCTAAACCATGTCATATGTGGACTAGTGCTGAAACAGCCCAGTGCTGGTTTCCAGGTGGGTTTTAAATTAAAATAAAGGGTTAAAATGGGTAGGGGTGCAGAGGGGATCAGGACTGGATAATGTTTAACACCCCTTCGGTTGTGAACTTTCTCATTCTAACCCTAGAGTATCCCTTTAACCTTAACCTAACTTTTTAGCAGGATTGGAGAATATTGCCTGTGCCTGAGCATTGAAGGTCATTTTCCACACATTGGTCTAGAACAGGGTTTCCCAACTAGGGTTGCCACCTTTTCTTCAAGCCAAACCCGAACATTCTAGTGTTGGGCTTGGGTGGGCATTTTTTTGTAGCGTATACATTATGCATATATTTACTTTATGAGTATATATAATGACACATGGTATGCACGGCATGTCAGGCTGGTATTTAGACACACTGGTATTATGCATGGCAGATTGGTATTAAGCATGGCACACTGGTAATATGGCTGGCACACTGGTATTGTGCATGGCAGACTGGTCATACGGCTGGCAGACTGGTATTATGCATGGCAGACAGGTATTAAGCATGGCAGACAGGTATTAAGCATGGCAGACAGGTATTAAGCATGGCAGACAGGTATTAAGCATGGCAGATTGGTAATATGGCTGGCGGTAATATGGCTGGCACACTGGTATTGTGCATGGCAGACTGGTAATATGGCTGGCAGACTGGTATTATGCATGGCAGACTGGTATTATGCATGGAACACTGGTAATATGGCTGGCACACTGGTATTGTGCATGGCAGACTGGGATTGTGCATGGCAGACTGGGATTGTGCATGGCAGACTGGTAATATGGCTGGCAGACTGGTATTATGCACGGCAGACTGGTAATATGGCTGGCACACTGGTATTCTGCATGGCAGACTGGTAATTTGGAAGGCACACTGGTAATATGGCTGGCACACTGGTAATATGGCTGGCAGACTGGTAATATGGCTGGCAGACTAGTAATATGGCTAGAAGACTAGTATTGTGCATGGCAGGCTGGTAATATGGCTGGCAGACTGGTATTGTGCATGGCAGACTGGTAATATGGCTGGCACACTGGTATTATGCATGGCAGACTGGTAATATGCATGGCAGACTGGTAATATGGCTGGCAGACTGGTAATATGGCTGGCACACTGGTATTATGCATGGCAGACTGGTAATATGGCTGGCAGACTGGTAATATGGCTGGCAGACTGGTAATATGGCTGGCAGACTGGTATTGTGCATGGAAGACTGGTATTTACACTGTAAACAGCTAGAGCCTCCCTTTACAAGCTCTATGCCTGTATATCAAGAGAGGAGCTGTCGCTGCTGATATGGGGGGAGGGGCCACCACGGAGGGGACAGAGACACTGGGACGCTGCACAGCCAGGTAGAAGAGGAGGGGGGAACTGGCCCACAGCTATACTCACCGGGTGGAGCTTCCTTCTCTCACTCGCACACAGGCAGCGCGAGTGATTAATCAAGGGGCAGCAGAACCTCTCCCACTGTGCAGCTGCTAATAGCCGCTCGGTCCAGAGGATTGCGGCAAACTCGTGGGAGGCAGACAGTCATGTGTCCCAGCCGAGTCATGTGTCCGGGTGGCAGGGAATCTGAAACCCGTACACATGACTCGAAACCTGGACAGTACGGGTCAAAACCGTACGGGTGGGAACCCTATTCCCAACCCAGTCCTTAGGATGCTCTAACATCCCATATTTTAACGATTACCTTGGGGACATGCAGACTAAATACTACAATTACTGAGCAGAAAATAAGATATTACTTGTTTCACCGATTGCTAGCATTCGGTGCTCATTTAACCCCTTCACTGCTGAGTCATTACACGTCTGTGTGCTGAGCTCATTTTTACCGCTTTTGCTTATCATGTTTAAACGCGATTAGAAGCCACGTTTTATTATATGACCCAAAAATATTTTTTTTTCGGCAGACTCAGCAGATTCATAATATATCATTTTTATATGTATACGTCATGTCCTGCCTGTATATTATAACAAGAATGCAATAAAAGTTGAATTTTTAATCAGCTACAGCGTGTAAAGTGTTTTTTTTTCACATTTTATCAGCTGAGCATTTGCGGTTATATTTTCTATGGGGTGCGCTTGAACAAAAATTAGAAATGGGGACTCGTTACATTTTCTTGGGGGGGGGGAATTACGTGATTTTTAGCAAACGCACCCCATAGAAAAAAATCATTAGTGCAGCATCATTGTTCACATCATAATTGAAATGTGAGCAATATTGCTGCATTAATATAAACAACACACAAAGAAAAACATGTTTGTTTTTTTATTTAAATTTTATTTTTACTTTGAACATGGTCATGTTTGGTGTCATTTGAAAGGCCATGCTCAGACCTCTTGAATGACACCCTCCGTGACCCCCTTTCTCCACCAGGGGATTTCCTTGGGAAATCCCCAGGCAGCTAGGGGTTCCCTGACTAACTGACGTCATTGCACTATGCGCGATGATGTCCGGCAGCGATGGAGGACCCGGAGGTGGAGCCACCATCCAAGATGGCGGCCCCCACCCGAGCTAGGCTGTGATTCGGCGCTGCATCGCGACCCGGTGTCTGAGGGGCTAAAGCCAGGCACCACTTAAAAAGGGAGACTCTTGCGGCGCTGGTCCCTCCCGATCAGGAGGGAGAGGGATCCCCCCCTCCCTTTCAGGCAATCTCCTGGCATTGCCTGGAAATGACCGCGCAATGACGTCATTGACGTCGGGAGGGGCTTAAATTCAGCATCTGACTTCAATGAAGTCAGAACGCCGTGGGACCCCGGACAGAGAGGTGAGCATCTCTGATGGGGCTCCCGTTTGCAGAGGACATGTGGGAAACCTCCCCCGCATGTAGAGGGAGTCAATGAGGACACACATCCTCCGCAGTGAAAGGGTTAAACACCAGGACCTGGCTCTCTGCCTGATTCCAAGCGGCCTGATCCAAGTCGAGTTAGAAATTGGAGCGAGAAACTGCAAGGACTTGTCCACATCTACACTATACGGGCACTATCACGTGGTGTGAGCTAACCCTAGCGTAGGCATGTTTTTTGCGTTAGCGCCAGATAAAATGAGTCTTAGAAACATAGAAAAATGTCGGCAGATAAGAACCTTTCGGCCCATCTAGTCTGCCCAATTATATGGATACTTAACCTGGATTTATCTTTTGTTTAGGATAGCCTTATGCCTATCCCATGCCTGCTTAAATTCAATTACTGTTTTGGCCTCTACCACTTCAACTGGAAGACTGTTCCATGTATCCACCACCCTCTCAGTAAAATAATGCTTCCTGATGTTACTTTTAAACCTTTGCCCCTCTAATCTAAAACTATATCCTCTTGTTTTGCTACTTTGTTTCCTTTTAAATATACTCCCTTCCTCTACCTTGTGGATTCCCTTTACGTATTTAAATGTTTCCATCATATCTCCTCTGTCTCGTCTTTTTTCCAAGCTGTACATGTTAAGATCATTAAGCCTTTCCTGGTAACTTTTCTCCTTCAAGCCGTACACCATTTTAGTAGCCCTTCTCTGAACTCTCTCTAAGATGTCTATATCCTTCTGGAGATACGGTCTCCAGTACTGCACACAGTACTCCAAGTGAGGTCTCACCAGTGCTCTGTACAGTGGCATGAGCACTTCCCTTTTCCTACTGCTAAGGCTAGGGTCAGACGAAAGCATTTTTCCCCGCGAACGTGAAAAAGTGCGTCCGAACGCATTGACGTATTTTTTTCACGGAATGAGCAAAAACGGTCAAACGACGCGCATTTTCGGGCGTGATTTTGTACAGATCGTCAATAAAACTCTTTTTGCGTCTGGACGTTATGTGGGCTGGACATTAGCAGCGTCTGACATCTCCTAATCACGCCGCTATGCCGCAGCTGCGCACTCAGTACGTCAGTACTAGCGGTTCAGCGTTCTCAGAAAAATGCGTTCAAATTCCACTTGCGTTGCACGGCCGGACTTTTGTGCGGCCATACATCGTATATTGGCCGTCATCTGCTGCTAGTGCGGCCGTAATTATGTGCGCCAGAACGCACGTTAAAAGTGCGCTGGTCTGACCCTAGCCTAATACCTCTCTCTACACAACCAAGCATTCTGCTAGCATTTCCTGCTGCTCTATTACATTGACTACTTACCCTTAGATCCTCTGAAATAATAACCCCTAAATCCCTTTCCTCAGATGTTGAGGTTAGGACTGTATCAAATATTCTATATTCAGCCCTTGTGTTTTTACGTCCCAGGTGCATTATCTTGCACTTAACCACATTAAAACTCAATTGCCACAACTCCGACCATTTTTTTAGTTTACCTAAATCATTTGTCATTTGGCTGATCCCTCCAGGAACGTCAACCCTGTTGCAAATCTTTGTGTCATCAGCAAAAAGACATACTTTTCCATTAATACCTTCTGCAATATCACTAATAAAAATATTAAAGAGAATGGGTCCAAGTACTGACCCCTGAGGTACCCCACTGGTAACAAGACCTTGCGCCGAATAAACTCCATTTACCACAACCCTCTGTTGCCGGTCACTCAGCCACTGCCTAATCCATTCAACAATATTGGAATCCAAGCTCAAAGATTGCAATTTATTGATAAGCCTTCTATGCGGAACAGTATCAAAAGCCTTACTGAAATCTAAATCTAATTGCGCCTGACCAACAGATCCAGCTATTCGCTGGATTTGTTCATACAAGGTTCTATCCTGCACACAACCGCGTTAGCGTTTCCTTCGCATGCGCTAAACGATCTTGTACACAGACTGATGCGGGCAAGGTGATCTGTTGGTTGGTAGGCGCTAAGTTTTAGCGACTCGTGATAAATTTTTTCTTTAGTGATAGGGCCCTATTCAAATGTTGGTGCTAACTTAACCATAGCTGTTGTAAATTTACCAGAGCCATTATAGTCTATGGAGTTGTTAAGTTTACAACAACTCCTGTTAAGTTAGTACCAATTTTGGAATATTGCCCTAAATTGTCCACTAATGCACAATGCGCTCTCCTGCACTTCTACTCTTTACTTCTGCCTTTTTCCTAAAATGGAACACATGTCCCTGTACCATCAATCCCTCCACTATCCACATCTCTTCCTCCCTTCTCTCTAGTCCTCACACCCCTGCGTTCTTTCTACTTAAATTAATCTAAACAACCAGTGCTTTTTTTCTGGAAAAATAGGTGGAGGTACTCTCATGCCCAGGGACTGCTTATTCTAACGATTTTTTGTGTCCTAATAAAAACTCCTTTATTCACACTGGATATATTGACCCCAGTTCACGCATGGATATATTGCCCCTAGCTCACACATGGATATATTGCCCCAGGCCAGCTCACATGGATATATTGCCCAAGGCCAGCTCACATGGATATATTGCCCAAGGCCAGCTCACATGGATATATTGCCCCAGACCAGCTCACATGGATATATGCCCCAGACCAGCTCACATGGATATATTGCCCCAGGCCAGCTCACATGGGTATATTGCCCCAGGCCAGCTCACATGGATATATTGCCCCAGCCTCAGGTGAGGGGTCGGCGCCAACACAGCGCGGTGGATGGTCCGTCGTAGCGCTTTTACGTTGAGGCCTTTGGCGTCCGTTGCCACCTGCATGGTGCATGCGCACTTTGGTGCACACGTACAGTGGCAAGAAAAGTATGTGAACCCTTTGGGATTACGTGGAGTTTTGCATGAATTGGTCATAAAATGTGCTCTGATCTTCATCTAAGTCACAACAATTTGAAAAACAGTCTGCTTAAAATAATACAACACAAACATTATGTTTTCATGTGTTTATTGAACAGAACATGTAAACATTCACAGTGCAGGGTGGAGAAAGTATGTGAACGCCTAGCCTAATGACTTCTCCAAGAGTTGATTGGAGCCAGGAGTGAGCCAACCTTGAGTCCAATCAGTGTGATATTATTGGATGTGTTGCTGAAAGCTGTCCTGCGCTTTAAAAACACACACCAGTTTTGGGTTTACTGGTTTCAAGAAGCACTGCCTGATGTGAACCATGCCTCGCAGAACAGAGCTCTCAGAAGACCTACGATCAAGAATTGTTGACTTGCATGAAGCTGGAAAGGGTTACAAAAGTATCTCCAAAAGCCTTGATGTTCATGTGTCCACGGTAAGACAGACTGTCTACAAATGGAGAAGGTTCAGCACTGTTGCTACTCTCCCTAGGCGTGGTCGTCCTGTACAGATGACTGCAAGAGCACAGCGCAGAATGCTTAATGAGGTAAAGAAGAATCCTAGAGTGTCAGCTAAAGACTTACAGAAATCTCTGGCACATGCTAACATTTTTGTTGCCACATCTACAATAAGGAAAACATTAAACAAGAATGGAGTACATGGGAGGACAGCACGGAGGAAGCCATTGCTGTCCAAAAAGAATATTGCAGCACGTTTGAAGTTTGCATAAGAGCACCTGGATGTTCCACAGCACTACTGGCAAAATATTGTGTGGACAGATGAAACCAAAATTGAGAGGTTTGGAAAAAACACACAACACTATGTGTTGAGAAAAAAAGGCACAGCACACCAACATCAAAACCTCATCCCCACTGTAAAACATGGCAGAGGGAGCATCATGGTTTGGGGCTGCTTTGCTGCCTCAGGGCCTGGCCGGATTGGAATTCATTTTTCCATCAATGACAACAGAGTTTATCAAGACATTTTGCAGGAAAACGTAAGACCATCTGTCTGCCAACTGAAGCTCCATAGAGGATGGGTGATGCAACAGGATAATGACCCAAAGCATACAAGTAATTCAACAAAAGAATGGCTTCAACAAAACAAAATACGCCTTTTGGAGTGGCCCAGTCAGAGTCCTGACCTCAACCCGATTGAAATGCTGTGACATGACCTTAAGAGAGCGATTCACACCAGACATCCCAAGAATATTGCTACACTGAGACAGTTTTGTGAAGAGGAGTGGTCCAAAATTACTCCTGATCATTGTGCAGGTCTGATCTGCAACTACAGGAAACGTTTGGTTGAGGTTATTGCAGCCAAAGGAGGGTCAACCAGTTATTAAGTCCAAAGGTTCACATACTTTTACCACCCTGCACTGTGAAGGTTTACATGTTCTGTTCAATAAAAACATGAAAACATATAATGTTTGTGTTGGATTATTTTAAGCAGACTGTGTTTTTCAAATTGTTGTGAATTAGATGAAGATCAGAGCACATTTTATGACCAATTCATGCAAAACTCCACGTAATCCCAAAGGGTTCACATACTTTTTCTTGCCACTGTACTTCGTGTGTTGATCTCTATTGATCACAAATCAATGCTACGACGGACGTTAAACTGTTTCGGCGACACGGACGTGATGACTGCATTCGTCTTACACTAGCCTTAAATACAGTTCACAATATCCATATCTATATTCAGACCTCCTGCCTGCCAGGTGCGCATTTTATATATCGACCTACATTCTATTTTGGGCCAAAGTATAAATAAAATTACTACCTCTCCAATTGGGAGTTACCAAATCTATACCCATCCATTTAAAATCTTTACCATTACACTTTGGACAGTTGTTACAAGGATAGGCTACACTGTGGTCAACATTCTTTCTTATATTATTCAAATGTTCTAAAATCTGTATTTTTACTTCTCTCCTGCTTCTCTCAATATATTGCGCCCCACACGTGCATTCTAATAAATAAATGGCTCCCTTACTTTTACAGTTAATAAAATATTTTATCTGATACAATTCCCCTTTTTTGTGTATCTACATGATGTGGTTTTCCTATTTGGATACGTACACACTTTACAGTTACTGCAGTTACAAAAACCCTTATAAATATAAAAATATATACATTTGGAACTGTAAAAAAAACATGAGGTGATGAATTTTAAATCATTCCCATCTTTGTATTTATTTTTATAGATTAGTCTACATTGGCCTAAAATTCATCACTTTTCAGTATATCAACATTTGTGGTCTACTGTAGTGTGGGCAGAATACATATTTTTTGCATACAAAAGAACACATATCAAACCATTTGGTAAATAGTTTAATATTTGGTTTTAGTCTGCTGTTGGACCCCAAAATACTTGGGACTCTATTACATCCATTGCGCAAAAGCGCAGCAATTTTTTTTGCGCGCAGCGTTAATTAAGAATAACAGGAGTATTACAATCCAAGCGCATTTTTTCATCCGTCAAAAAATAACGCGCGTAAAAAAGACGTGCAAAAACGTACGCGCATTAACGTTGCGCGCAGGAATCGGTGTGTGGACTGTTTAACGCGATTCACCCAATCAGAATTAAGAACCACAATTGTCTCCCGTTCAGTTTTTGCGCCTGTCAAAATCAATCTGAGTATATATGCTGCAGCAATAATAAGAACAAGCACAACTTCTCAATTTTATTGTTTGGGTATGCGTAGAATGTGTAACTATACGTTGCTGTATTGTTTTTTTCGGGCTGGTGTATTTGGGTTCGGCCAGGACATTCAGATTTGCCGTTACCACCAGCTTTTAAAAGACGTTAAAACAATGCGCGCAAACGTTGTCCTTTAAAATTTGCGCGTAGATTATAATACCATCCGAGTACCAGCGCACAAACGCATTTGCGCTCACAATGTTAAGTATAGGACGCGCAACATATATTACGCTTGCAAAGGGTTCGCGCAGGTTCACCCGTGGTAGACGGTAACGCAAATTTTTTGAGCGGACATTGTAATACGACGTTCTGCGCAAAGGGGTTTTCCCCCTCGCGTTAATGCATTTTTGTGCATGTGTTAACGTTTGCACGAAGTAGTTAATAGAGCCCTTAATATATTATTAATGCAGGCCTCTGTGGCAAATGAAAGGGTTGTGATTCTGAGATAAAAAAAAAAAACTGTTGTGATCAGTCTGCTCTGAAATATTCCTGGAATCTATATATTCAGTAAAGTATTTTTATTCTTTAGTAACATGGACTAAAAATAATCTCTCCATAGAGAACAAGAATAAATTTAGATTAAAAGAAGCTTCAGAGAGGCAGCTGGTTACGTTTAAAATATTGAAAGAAAAAGATCTCATCTTGCCGCAATCTCCTCCGCAATATTCACAAAATTCGTCCATTTCTGACTGCCAACACCACCAAGCAACTTATCTACTCGCTTGTTATCACCCGACTGGACTAATGCAACAACCTCCTGACTGGCCTTCCTATCTCCCGCCTCTCCCCCCTGCAGTGCATCCTAAACACATCAGCCCGGCTTCTCCATCTCACCTGTCGCTCTGTCTCTGCCACTCCTCTCTGAATCCCTACACTGGCTCCCCATGCACAGCAGAATTAAATTCCAATTACTCACCCTGGCATACTATGACCTCGCTAACGCCGCCCCTCACTACCTGTTCTCACTAATCACCAAATACACCCCAGCCCATCCCCTAAGATCCACCATTGACCTGTGCCTGCCTTCCTCCATCATTACCTCATCACATGCCAGACTGCAGGACTTCTCATGCAGCACCAACACTATGCAATGCACCTCCTCGCAATATCAGACTGTCCTCAAATATGGCTTCATTTAAACGTTCTCTAAAGACCCTTCTGTTTAGGGAAGCCAACCACCTGACTCCATAACAAGACATCCGCCCGACCCAAAAACTGTCCTCACCTCTCCCTGCATTAACTAGTCACTGCAGTCCCCCCTCCTGTTTCCAATCCCCTCACCCATTGGGATTGTAAATTCCCACGGGAATAGGGCCCTCATGTCCTCCTGTATCTGCTGGCAGGAATACTGACCTGTCTCCTGTATATATTGTAGAACTGTCCTGTCTTTACCCATTGCATCTTTTTTACAGCGCTGCGGAATGTGTTGGCGCTAAATAATAATATCATTCCCCCCCCCCCCAACGTGAGGTAAATACAGTAATAGATTCTTTCCCCTCATATTTCAAAAAAAGAAACAAACATGAAAAACATGACCCAGTTCTAAAAGTAACTGGGCGCAAGAGAGGCAGCGGTTTTGGGTTTTATAGAAGATGCAACATTTAGGATTCACAATTGAAGTACAGTATTTTCTGGTGTATAAGACTACTTTTTATACTTATAAACATCCCCCAAAAATTGGGGGTCGTCTTATACGCGGGATATACAATACAATATGACGAGTATAGCCCAAAACCTATTTTTTAACTGGAAAATTAGGGGGTCGTCTTATACACCCGGTCGTCTTATACTCCAGAAAATACGTTACCTTAAACATGAGGGGCCCTATTTTTCTTAGCCAGTAATAGGGATTCACTAAAGGCTGACGATGGCGCAAGCCGTTAACACTTTGAGGCTCCATATTACCGTATGTATTACAAGTGATCTGTTATATTCGCAGCTCAACTCTTAATAAAAGTGAACTGCATTGTGTGTGTGTTTTTGGTATAATTTCCTGGAATGCATAGAACTCCATGGAGACATGTGCGAGCTCGCACAAGCAGCGTCACACAGGGAGGTCAGCGTAATGACACTGGAAACTATTTGTTCCTAGTTTTCGCTTGCATGGAGTCATCCTTTGCAACATATTACAAGAAGTGAAGAATATTATTAAGTATTGTTTACGTGTTAAGGGATTTTGCTTTTGCAAAAAAATAAAATAAATAAGTGTGCGGTTAAGTAGAACGACCCAGCCCTATTCGTTAATACTAATGACTTGGTCGGAATAGGGCCCAACTAAATTTCATCGTGAGCATGACAAAAGGAATCTGCCTGTGAACTATGGTGAGGCAGAAAATGAATTTATGATGACATTTTACAGTTGTGTTCAAAATTATTCAACCCCCACTGAAATTGAGTGTTTTGGCCAGTTTGACATTGATTTTGATCATTCAGTCATCTTGCTTACAATTAAATCAAAGAGGCACGTGTAGGTCAGACAAATATAACAAAACATTTATAATGAAATAACCACAAATGTCTTTTCTGTGCTCACATCATTATCAGTTTTATTCAACCCCCAAGTGACATTCAATCTTAGTACAACATCCTTTTACAGTTATAACAGCTTTTAAACGTGAAGCATAGCTTGACACAAGTGTCTTGCAGCGATCTACGGGTATCTTCGCCCATTCGTCATGGGCAAAAGCCTCCAGTTCAGTCACATTCTTAGGCTTGCGCACTGCAACTGCTTTCTTTAAGTCCCACCAGAGGTTCTCAATTGGATTTAAATCAGGTAACTGCGATGGCCACTCCAAAATGTTCCAGCCTTTAATCTGCAACCATGCTCTAGTGGACTTGGAGGTATGCTTAGGATCATTGTCCTGTTGAAAGGTCCAACGTCTTCCAAGCCTCAGGTTTGTGACGGACTGCATCACATTGTCATCCAATATCTCCTGGTACTGAAGAGAATTCATGGTACCTTGCACACGCTGAAGCTTCCCTGTACCTGCAGAAGCAAAACAGCCCCAAAGCATGATTGACCCCCCGCCATGCTTCACAGTAGGCAAGGTGTTCTTTTCTTCATAGGCCTTGTTCTTCCTCCTCCAAACATAGCGTTGATCCATGGGCCCAAACAGTTCTAATTTTGTTTCATCAGTCCACAGAACACTATCCCAAAACTTCTGTGGTTTGTCTACATGACTTTTGGCATACTGCAGTCGACTCTTCTTATTCTTTGGAGACAGCAAGGGGGTGCGCCTGGGAGTTCTGGCATGGAGGCCTTCATTACGCAGTGTGCGCCGTATTGTCTGAGCTGAAACTTCAGTACCCACATCTGACAAATCTTTTCTCAGTTCCTCAGCAGTCACACGGGGACTTTTCTCCACTCTACGCTTCAGGTAGCGCACAGCAGTCGAAGTCAGCATCTTCTTTCTGCCACGACCAGGTAGCGTTTCAACAGTGCCCTTTGCCTTGAATTTGCGAATGATGCTTCCTATGGTCTCTCTTGGTGTGTTTAACATCTTTGCAATCTTCTTATAGACATTGCCCTTCCTGTGAAGAGTAATCACCTCTTCTCTTGTCTTCCTGGACCATTCTCTTGACTTCACCATGTTTGTAATCACACCAGTAAATGTCTAGAAGGAGCTGAGTATCACAGTCATTTTAAAGCTGCCTAATTGGTGCTTATTATGCTTTATTGCTGCTCCGTGACATCCACAGGTGTTTTCAATACCTGATTGAAAACACTTGAATGAACCGCTGTTCTTCAGAGTGGTAGTCTTTAAGGGATTGAATAATTGTGTCAATGAAGAATTTACAAAAGAAACATTTACTACTGTATTACAAAAACAATTGATGTCATTTTAGTTGCATATGGTTCTTTAAAAAGTCCTTGTAGGATTTCATTCTGAATACAATTACAAATGTACACTAAATTCCCTAAAACCCTTTACAGCATTGGGGGTTGAATAATTTTGAACACAACTGTATATGTTTGACCTGAAATGAGACGTAATGCTGTACAGTGAAGAAAGAATTGTAACATACAAAACTGGATTAAAAGAATTTAAATCTTGCAACACTGCCTTCATCCATGCATTATTTTGGTGTGTGGTATTGTTATTTCATCATTTAAATGTTAAACATTCTCTGATAAAGTATAAAGAAGTCTGATATAGACTTGATAAACATATTTTAGATGCTTCACGTTACGAACATAATGTCTGAGGACACACATATTTATAGTTTCAAGATCATTATAGGATTTCGGATAGGTCTTCCCAAAGAGTGTAGATAGCCTGAT
Source organism: Leptobrachium leishanense (assembly GCA_009667805.1). Lineage (NCBI taxonomy): Eukaryota > Metazoa > Chordata > Amphibia > Anura > Megophryidae > Leptobrachium > Leptobrachium leishanense. Next base: position 195,373,375 of record CM019067.1, read on the forward strand.
GTTTGTTTGACAGCTGCACTGCTCCTGATACTGTGACATTTTAACCCATTTATTACCAAGCTATTTTGTTGAAAAGTTTTTTTATCTCAACATTTATTTGAAACACTGGATGCAACTTGGGCTGAAACAACTAATCGATTAATCGACAACTATTGTCAACTATTCTCATTATCAATTAATTGGTTGGTCGATTAATCTGTCTATGTATGGCACACACTGTTTACAGTCAGACTGAGATAAACATTAATAACCTCAGACACTACTTTAGAGCTGATTGGAGAAGACTGCTTTACTCCGTATGATTGGAGAAGACTGCTTTAGAAGATTGGAGAAGACTGTTTTGAGATGATTTGAGAAGACTGTTTTACTCTGTATGATTTAGTTCTAGGGTTATGTCGGACATAACCAGTTTGTTTTTATTTAGGTCTATGACCATAGCAGAACTATAGTACAGACCCTGGAGTACTGCCACTGGATGGTTGGAGCTTACTGCCGGTGTTTTATACTTACATGGTACTAGAGTTCTATGCCACCACCCCACCCTCCCTTCAGTCAAGATCCTTCCCCTGAAAACTCCCACCGAAACTCAGGTCCCGTCTCTTGGCCAAACTCACTCTCTCTCACATTCGGGTCCGCTCCTTTGTCCAAACTGACTCTCTCATCTCTAGTCCCTACCCCCACTCAGTTTATTCATGAAATAATTTTAAATGGACATGCTATGCACCCTGACCACTTTAGCTTATTAACATGGTCAGGCTGTGTGGATTGCCCTTCACCTGCTCACCCCACTTTACATGCTGGCATCATGAAGTCAATATACGAGCGCTCGTAACGTGTTTGAACTTTTTTGTTACACTGAGGTTTGGGGCTGCTATATACAGCTTGTTTTAGCTCTCTGCAGGGAGCCCAGACAGAGATAAGACAATGGAAATAGTTTTTCCACAGAGGGAAAACTAATCGGACTTTAAAAAGGCGTGAAAGTTGAAAAACACTCATTACCAGATCAAAACCAAATGTATTACAATGCAAAAATCAAGATAAGGGTCAATAAGTCACCGTTGATGCTGTAGCTGGAGATTTACCATAAAAGCTGGGATAGAAAGTCCAGGTTAAGCTATGAATAATTCATAAGAATGTCAGATTTTAATTCAATTCAGACAGTTTCTCAGGTAATATGTCCTTGCACAGTATCCAAACAGAATATCTAGGAGATAAGCCATACTTTATTGCCTTACAATGTTAACCAGAAGCTGGGGCTGAGTATCACTAGAAGCCATCATGTGAATTATGCTTCTTTCCTAGAAGTTTAAAAATAACTATAGCTGCAGTTTCGAACTTAATCTCCGACGCAGATAATAGGGAACTTTGTGTACCAGTTGTCGGTCCTGCTGGAATGGAAAGCTAGTAAATGACTGCCTTAGTGCCTTAATAGAATTTGTTCATGGCAGCATTTAATAGAATTTCCACAAAAAAAATAACCATAAAAATCCAAGTCCTATCATTTAAATTCCTATAGTTAATATGTTTTGTATTTATTCATACTACTTTTGTTTTCACCACAAAGGGAAATTTAGAATGCAATGCCAAAATAAAAATCTACATTTAGACCATCATATTTTCATTATTGCCACATCACCTCTTGAGTGTAACGGGTTGACAAGCAACACAAAGCTAATATAGAAAAAAGTATATTCTGTTAATTTATTTAGGAACTGGCAGCAAATGTACCAGCATAACATCAGTGTCATCACAGCTGTAGTTAGGGTAGCATTCTATGCATGGTATGTGCATAGAACCCAGCTACCTGGCATAAGCAGTAAGTGATAACCCAATTTATTGTCACGCCCCCTGCCAGACACCCCATGGAATCGCAGAAGGAACGGTGTTCGCACCTGACATGGCAGCACCTTTCCTGGGATGTCCTGTTTATGCAAGCACTACAAAATTCAGGTGCTTCTATTTAGAACCTGTCCTAGTTAAAGTTGGAGCCCCCATCAGACTATGCTTCTGCAGTGTTCAGTATTCTGGCTGTCTGTAAAAAAACTTGAAGCTGGCTCTCCTTTGACCCCTTCTGTGAATTCAGCTTTCCAGATCCATGACTTTCTCCTTTGGACTTTGCTCTCCGCCTGATTCCAATCTGCGCATTTGCCCCTGGATTTCGCTTAATGGATTACCATTCTGAATAGCTCACCTTTATTGCTCCGCTGTGATCCTGCTCCGCTGCCCACCGTGTCACTGCTCCGCTGCCCACTTATTCCTCTTATCCTGGTTTCAAGATTCCAAGTTGATTGTGCCCTCCCAGTATCTCCATGGTCCTCAGCCCTTTTCCGGTCTTGACTATCTGTTGTCTTATAGATGTTTCCTATGTACAGTTGTGTTCAAAATTATTCAACCCCCAATGCTGTAAAGGGTTTTAGGGAATTTAGTGTACATTTGTAATTGTATTCAGAATGAAATCCTACAAGGACTTTTTAAAGAACCATATGCAACTAACATTACATCAATTGGTTTTGTAATACAGTAGTAAATGTTTCTTTTGTGAATTCTTCATTGACACAATTATTCAACCCCTTAAAGACTACCACTCTGAAGAACAGAGGTTCATTCAAGTGTTTTCAATCAGGTATTGAAAACACCTGTGGATGTCACGGAGCAGCAATAAAGCATAATAAACACCAATTAGGCAGCTTTAAAAGGACTGTGATACTCAGCTCCTTCTAGACATTTACTGGTGTGGTTACAAACATGGTGAAGTCAAGAGAATGGTCCAGGAAGACAAGAGAAGAGGTGATTACTCTTCACAGGAAGGGCAATGGCTATAAGAAGATTGCAAAGATGTTAAACATACCAAGAGAGACCATAGGAAGCATCATTCGCAAATTCAAGGCAAAGGGCACTGTTGAAACGCTACCTGGTCGTGGCAGAAAGAAGATGCTGACTTCGACTGCTGTGCGCTACCTGAAGCGTAGAGTAGAGAAAAGTCCCTGTGTGACTGCTGAGGAACTGAGAAAAGATTTGTCAGATGTGGGTACTGAAATTTCAGCTCAGACAATACGGCGCACACTGCGTAATGAAGGCCTCCATGCCAGAACTCCCAGGCGCACCCCCTTGCTGTCTCCAAAGAATAAGAAGAGTCGACTGCAGTATGCCAAAAGTCATGTGGACAAACCACAGAAGTTTTGGGATAGTGTTCTGTGGACTGATGAAACAAAATTAGAACTGTTTGGGCCCATGGATCAACGCTATGTTTGGAGGAGGAAGAACAAGGCCTATGAAGAAAAGAACACCTTGCCTACTGTGAAGCATGGCGGGGGGTCAATCATGCTTTGGGGCTGTTTTGCTTCTGCAGGTACAGGGAAGCTTCAGCGTGTGCAAGGTACCATGAATTCTCTTCAGTACCAGGAGATATTGGATGACAATGTGATGCAGTCCGTCACAAACCTGAGGCTTGGGAGACGTTGGACCTTTCAACAGGACAATGATCCCAAGCATACCTCCAAGTCCACTAGAGCATGGTTGCAGATTAAAGGCTGGAACATTTTGGAGTGGCCATCGCAGTCACCTGACTTAAATCCGATTGAGAACCTCTGGTGGGACTTAAAGAAAGCAGTTGCAGTGTGCAAGCCTAAGAATGTGACTGAACTGGAGGCTTTTGTCCATGACGAATGGGCGAAGATACCCGTATATCGCTGCAAGACACTTGTGTCAAGCTATGCTTCACGTTTAAAAGCTGTTATAACTGTAAAAGGATGTTGTACTAAGTACTAAGATTGAATGTCACTTGGGGGTTGAATAAAACTGATAATGATGTGAGCACAGAAAAGACATTTGTGGTTATTTCATTATAAATGTTATGTTATATTTGTCTGACCTACACGTGCCTCTTTGATTTAATTGTATGCAAGATGACTGAATGATCAAAATCAATGTCAAACTGGCCAAAACACTCAATTTCAGTGGGGGTTGAAAAATTTTGAACACAACTGTACGTGTGTCTAGCTCTCTTCCTGCCTTGCCTCTGTGTTCTGTGTTCAACCCCTTTCCTGTCCTGCCTCTCTGTTTCCCCTCCATAGTCAGCCCCATTCTTGCCTCACTCCTCTATAGCCCTAACCTGTGCATCTACTCAATAAACCCCTGTCTATTGTACCGCACCTTCGCCTCCTGTGTGTACCCTTGCCACTCCCATTTTGGTTTGCCTGAAATGTACCGGTTGGGTGGAGTAGAGGTAACATCACTGCTCTATAACTGGAGAGTGGAGACACAGATTTGAATCCCAGCAAGAGCATCTCTCCAGTAAGCGTCCTTGGGCAAGACACCTAACGGTACATACTTGCCACCCATGACATACTTGAAAATGAGAGAAATCTCAATGTATCCTTCCTGGTAAAATACTTTCTCAAAAAAAAGTGACATTTATGAAGTCAGCCTTGAGCTTGTGCATCATGGACAACCAGGAGACTTAAAAATGTAATCATCCTCATGACACCAGCTTAAGTGAAGCAGGTTTAGTACAAAAAAAAGTAATCTATCCATAAATGGATACCTCAGACTACTAATATTTGCTTTAGTTTTAGTTTAGACTTTATTAATTTGTATCACCAGGTTGATTTCCCATCCCTTCCACCAGCCTACCTGAACTGGAACACAGCATAAAGAACAAAATGAAGAGATCTTAACAGATAATTTCAAATATCTATTACATTGGTATTTAGTAGAATATGCTAATTTATAGGGGGAGTTCATGAAAGACAAGGTCTACAAATGTCAGATGATATAAGAAAACAAATCACAGGACCAAGTTTTTATCAGTGGATAAAAAAGTAAAACATAAGGCACTACTGAAGTGTTTATACATTGACTAATTGTACCTTTGTCTTACTCCTAAATACAACTAGTGCACTTTTATTGCTACTACGTCCGTGGCATTAATCATAATGCAGGTTAATGTGTGAACATGTTTTTAATTTTGTCAACTGGATAGCCTAGTCAGACCCAATAAGGGAATAAGCTGCCATTATAATGCAGTATTTATTTATTTATAAAGTATTTTACCAGGAAGGATACATTGAAATGTTAGACGTTCTATTAGACCAGTGGTTCCCAACCGCAGTCCTCAAGTACCCCTAACAGGCCAGGTTTTGAGGATTGCCTTGAGGAATTGCAGACTGGATCTTGCAATCACTGAGCAGCAAATCGTATCACCTGTGCTGTGCTTGAGCTACCTGGAAAACCTGACCTGTTGGGGGTTCTTGAGGACCGTGGTTGGAAACCACTGTATTAGACATTTAAAAACACCAAGGGCCTAGATCAGCTGAGCTGGTAGTAATAACAAGTCAGCCATTAAAGGAACACACCACTAAAGAATGACTGCCCCATTTTTTGCTCTTTAATACTTGTGCAGATGATGCTGACAGCATTTAAACATTTTCTTAAATGGTTTTCATGGTTTTAAAACATCTTCCTCCAGTAGCGCTTAGCTCCTCCTCCAGCTTCTGTTCCAGTGCTTTCACAATGCGGAAAACCCTGGAGCTATTTGTGTGCGAAAGGATCATGTACCCCTTGTACACAATGCCACGAGCTTGTGAGCAGCCGCATAATCTCGCAAGCTCCTGCTTTGGCGAGCCCTTGTGCAGAATGCTGGGTCAGTGCTGCACGAGTGTCTTTGCGAGTGCGCAGCATCAATTCAGTCTCCACAGCAAAATTTTACAACTCCTGCTTTTATAGAGGTGGCCACACTTGTTGATGATCAATTTGATCATTTGATTAGGAGCGCTTGACTTCTCCTAATTCCTATGGAAGCAGTAAGGGTGTGCTTCGTTTTTCACCAATGGCTTCTCAATCTTGGCCTAGTTTTCATTAAATCGTGGCACGGCGTAATATGGCATGTGCTGTTGTTCATCTGAGGTTGTATTTGCCTAATGTTAAGACCTGCTAAGGACCAGATGATTATTTATTGTCTCCTGATATGTAAAACCATAAAATTCAAAGATGGCGTACTTTCTTTTATATCTGTATTAATTGGGTAAACAAATAGCATTTTAGAGTTATCCCAACAATGAAAATCAGACGAAACTAGGTGTTTTAAGTGACGAAAAACCCAGCAATCACACAAATCCCTCGTAGAATGACAAAACAGACAATGTTAGCCAACAAAGTTTCACCGTTCTGCTATCTGCTAATTAACTAGCAACATGCAAACAACACTCCATAAAAAAATACAGGAAATTACTTTAGGGATTTGGCTACCAAGACAATGGACTCTTGCCACTGAGGGAAAGGTTATAAAGGATAGACAGTTTACAGGACTCAAAATCAACTGACTGGATTTCCAATCTCCAAGCACAGTTGAATTGTTGCAGTCAAACAATCTTCCACAGCCCATCAATTGGCACATCATTCGCAGGAATATAGGAATTTCTGGAAATTAAGTCTGTGGTGGGGATTACAGCCTGTTTTTTGTCCAGTAGGCAGCACAAAAAGCGTGGGAATATCATAGCATATTGCGTGTTATTAATGTTACTGAGATTTATATTCTCCATCTGCTGCTATTTAAAGCATATGTCAAATATACGACCTGGTGGTGATTCCATACAATCAGTATGACCCCCTTATGAATCTAAAGTTTAGATATTTTAAGTGTCCTCTTCAGTCTGATGACCTCCCCACTCCAAATAAGTGTTCTCCTCCCAAAGAAAAAACAGGATCCATGGCAAGTAGTCTCTTAGAGTCTGTAGAGATCATAATCTGCACTGCTGCAAGGATTGGGGTATCCACTTCAGGCAAAACCTAAACCTAACATACTTTGGAGCGAAGTACACACAAGCAATTTATACCCAAAATGGTACTGAGTTAGGGAAATCAAAGCAGGAAAGGATTTGGGAATAAATCAGACTCAGCAACACTGTCCAATGACAACCAGCAGTCACCAAGGCCATGAAGGTACTGGCATGCATTAACCCTTTCCGGTTCAATGTCAGAATATATCCGACACAACCATTTGACAGTTGCGGTCCAATGTCGGATATATTCTGACATGACAAGACCGGCCCTCCCACCAATACTCACCGCTCTCCTCTGGGGTCCCACAGAGATTTGACTTCCCTGAAGTCAGATCTCCTAATTTATACCCCTCCCTGGCAAGATGACAGTTTCAGGCGCCCCCCCCCCCAACCAGAGCAGGAGAAAGCCGATTTCCATTCTAGGGTCAAAAAGGAATTGTTTTCCCAGTAGTTTGCATAGTCCGCAAGCTCTTCAGACTGGAGTTTTTTTGCCTTCTTTTGGATCAACCACACTAAGCGATGTGTGAAAGGCTTAACTCTATGGTCACATGCCTTTTTTGTAGACTATGTAAGCTAACCCCTATACCAGCCCTTTTCATTGCTAAACACCAAAATTTTTCAACAAACAAAGCCAGAGGTCAAGGACGATAGCGGAACTCAGTGAAAAAACAAAGCCAAGATTGGGAGTACAGAAATCAGCAAAATCTAATAACAAATCCAGGTCTGCACCAATCTGAATAGATACTGTGACAGCAAAGCAAGAACCACAATAGGGCACTGAGGTAAAAGAATGCAGGATATTTAGGTTTTAGCACCAAGAACAGCGGCTATCCTTGGCACTGAATAGGTTTCAGCACCATAGACAGCCCCTGCTGCTGCATTCGGCAAAGAAAAAAAGCCTCGTTCTAAAACAAAAAATTTAACAAAAAAATCCAGAAAAATGCCTAAAAAAATCCTAAGACTTTTTGCTGCAAGTGAAATGCATTAACAGTTAAATAAATATTTAATAAAAACAGGAAATATTTTTTACATTGAAACCTATGGGATTCGCCTGTTTAACCAACTACCGAAAATAAGGGCATTTCCCTGACATGTCGGTGCTGTTCTGCGGTCACCTAATAGATTGACCATTACTTCTCCATGGGGAATTTCACTGCTGCCGAAATACTCCAAACGGCACCATGGCGCTGTCCATGGCCTGTGGTGCTGAATACAACAGATTCAGCACCACGGCAAATAGACATGGACGCAGTGCCGTGAAACGGTATAAGGAAATGATCAGTAAAAACAAAATCAATTTGTTTTATACTGTTTTGTTCCGGCCTGAATCGAATACGAACCGGGAAAATCCGAAACGGAACGCACATTTCTAGCAACCACCTCTCCCAGTTTTCACTGGGACTTTATATCTGGAGACTAAAGATCTGGGGACTGCAAGCGTGGGGGTGTGTGGGATTTGTACCCTCTCCAACCTGCACTTTTCAGCCTATTCCTCCCATACCCTCCCTCCTATTCTCCTTTGAAGTTCATGCATTTTCTGCCCCACGCCCCTATGTGTTGCGGTAATCTACTGCCCCCTGGTTCTCCTAGACCAGTGTTTCCCAACGGGATGGTACCGCCCCCCCCGTGGGCACTGACGCCTTCCATGGGGGGCGGTAACAGGTCCAGAGGAAAGCGGGGGGCATTAAACCCCTTAGGGTGTAAAACAAATGTTGCAGCTCAGCTGTAGAGAATTTCTAAAAGGGGTTACTTTTTATTCGTTCTAAAGTGAAAATATATATTTTTATTTAATCTGACACTTGTAATTCTTGTTCTGACAAGGACAGAAAGGGAACTGGCAAGACAATGTATTTTAATATTGGCTTGCCATCATATCACTGAAATCTCAGCATACACAGTACTTTTACTGATAGGAGTCTTTGATTGCTGTCAGCAATCAAACTCCTATCACTTTCAGGCAGCCTGCACATGCTGGAATCACTGAGAAAGTGACTGACAGTGCTTGACCTTTACTGCGATCTCAGCATGTACAGGGCTGTTACTAAAAGGAGTGATTGCTGTTAACAATCACACTCCTATCACTCTCAGTCAACCAATACATACTGGTATCACTGAGACACACACACACTCTGAAAAACAGTGCTTGGCATTCAGTGGAAATGGCTAGAAAAGTGAGAGACAGACGGGCATAGTTTGGGAGGGAGGATGCAAGGAGGAGATATGGGCCCAAACTAGGGGGGTGTGCAGGGCGGAGAGATGGCCAGAGGCTGGGGGGAATACAGGGAAGAGAGATGGGCACAGGCTGGGGAACACAGGGAAGAGAGATGAGCAAAGGCTGGGGGGGAATACAGGAAAGAGATGAGCAAAGGCTGGGGGAATACAGGAAAGAGATGGGCAATGGCTGGGGGGAATACTGGGAAGAGATGGGCACAGGCTGGGGGGATACTGGGAAGAGATGGGCACAGGCTGGGGGGATACTGGGAAGAGATGGGCACAGGTTGGGGGATAAAAATAAAGAAGTGGTAAGCGCCCACAATATACCCTCCGAATGCCCAGCAAACCAGATGATCAGTGGTTTCCCCCAAACCAAGAATACAGAAATCATAAAAATACGAATCTGATCTGCGCGAAATAGACGCTAGGGAACTCGGACGGTTTCTCAAATGACGTATCATGTATCATAATACATGATGGAATATAAGCACAAAAGAAAAAATACAATTCTAAGTGCAGTAGAACAACAAATTGTGAATGGTATATATTATCTTATGATTGATCAACTCACAGAGAGCCCAATCACTGGCTCTGAGTGGATCGTTGCCTTTGGGTTGTTTATCTTCAATATCGTCTCAGGTAACCCACTCCTTGGTGTTGATTCCCATACCCTATGGACGTAATGGGTAAAGAAGAAGAAAGGCACAACCTTGTGTGTATCTGACGCACAATGGTATATAATATATATCAGCCACAAATGGAAACTCACATTTGGTGGAGCTATTCCCAGCTCAAGACAGAAGGCGTATGGGTTTCGTAGGTCAAACCCAATAAAGACCAAAACATGCAGAAATGGTTCTTCTTAAAATTTAATGAAAAGTAAAAAATAAAAAGTATCATGAAAAGACAGAACGCGTTTCGCCGTCGGCACACGGCTTCATCAGCTGGTCTATACAATACTGAACTGATATGCATGTATTATGGTTGGTGACGTCATTTGAGAAACCGTCCGAGTTCCCTAGCGTCTATTTCGTGCAGATCAGATACGTATTTTTATGACAGGTTGGGGGATACTGGGAAGAGATGCGCACAGGCTGGGGGGGGATAGAAGTTTTCTTTTTTATTATTTCAAGCAAGCAAGTATTTGAACAGTTATCTGTTCAGTAAATTTATTAATGAAGGGACTTTTTCTTTGACTGGTGAAAAAAAAGTAAACAAACTTAAATGGATATGACAGTTATAGCCCCTATTCCATTAACCCCCTGTGCAGGGGCATGGAGAGGAAAAGATGGCACCTGATGTAGGTTTGCGTAAAGTAGGATTGAAGAAATATGTAAATATAAAAATAAATGAAATCCCTGCTTACTGTTATGCATTTCTTGGAGCTTTTGGTAGAAGTTGGGGGGGGGGGGGTTATTACTAATGTGAAATAATATTTAGTATAACTATTATGGAGGAGGGGGGCATTGGAATTTTTTTCTCTTGTGTAGCGCTCACTCCCGGAGGAGCCGCTGAAAATGAACCACGGGTCAGTCTCCCCGCACTAGGGAATAAATATACTCCAAACCCCGTTGTGAGTTTTTATCATTTAAATAGTTTACTAAAATCTTGAGCAAATGTTGAAACACGGTATTCACAAATATTATTACAATATTTTCGTATTACGGTAAACGCGCAGCGGAAAAGAAACGAAACACGAGGCTTCGTATTTCGGAAAATAAAATATTCGCGACCGAACATAAAAGAATGCAATTTCCCGATAGTTCAGAAAAAGGGACACGTAGCGAAACCCCAAACATACAATCCCTTCGTATTACGGCAGACGCGCAGCGGAAAAAGAGAAAAATGTATTCGGAACGTATCTTGTCTTTAACCCCCGTTCCGATTCGTAAAAGGAAATGAGTCCTGTACAAGTTAAGTTCCAGAATGTAAGAAGCGTATCTGTGTGTGTGTGGTACCCGGGTACTGTTCAACTGGCCAGTGAATTTATTAAAGGAAGGTCTTCGACTAGTCAGTTGGGGCCCTGTAAACTTTAAAGGAAAACAGCAGAGCGTCCTTTAATCATACAAACAGCCTTGGAGGCCTCTCACCCATCCGATGACTGCTTTAGGCTCCGCTGACCCAGGACGTCTCTCCACCCGATTTTGACTGGGGATACTAGCGGCCGGATCCGTTGTCTACCTTCATGCAGCTTGTCCAGCTCCCCGCCTGCTCTCCGTTCGATTCCGCCGGTCTGCAGCTGTTGTCTGGGTACTGGCAAGTCTCCTTCTCCTCAGGTTGAGTGACCCAAATAGGAATTACAGGTCTCCCTCGGGCTTTGGCCTAGCTCCTCCAGCGGTCTCCTCAGTGCGTCTGCTTTCTCTTATCCCCTGGCGCGCTCTGGAACTTTCTCCACGAGGCAGAGGATGTAAGACTCCAGTCTCCACCCACTTCCTGGCTTCTTGCAAAGCATGCCAGTTATTGTAGTCCCAATGTCCAGCATCTCTGATTGCGATAGTCTCCATCTTGTGGCCAAAAATAGGTACTGCCACAGCAAGATTTTTAGCACAGCGCTACACTTGCAAAAGGGGTGGTGGTCCAGAAAAGGTTGGGAACCACTGTCCCAGACCGTTTGCGGAACATTTCTCAGCCTCGCTCCCGCACAGTCATCTGACATTTCATCTATCATCCTTGGAGACTAACATTCCCATCGACTTTCCTACCAACCTTCACACCTAAAAATACCTCTCAATCACCTCCTTCTTGGGCCTCGCACAGTGGTCCAACTCTCTACCCACCAAGCTGGAAACACCCAGGACCTAATTTTCTCCAGCCTCTATATCATTTCCAACTTTTCTAACACACCTCTCCTCTTTTCAGATAACCACCTCCTATCCTGAAAACATCTTCTGCTGCCAACCCAGCCTCTTGCTTCTACTCCCACTTCACTTCAGCCTCGAAAGCACCTTTGTGCCCTGAATCCAAAGCTACTCTCCCATCCTCTTCTTCAGATCTCAACATCGATCTGCACAGACACCGATCTCTCCAACTGTGCCTGCTCCACATCACTTGAGGAATTTGCTCCTACCTCTCTCTGTCAAAGACGCAGGCTTAAACGCCAACCGTGGCACACTAAATATACATACCATCTTCGGTGCTGTTCCAGGGCAGCTGAACGTGGCTGGAGGAAGTGTCATACTTCGGCTTACTTCCTGCACTGCAAATTCATGCTCCGTTCCTACAGACTCGCTTTATCCCTCGCTAAACAAACTTATTTCTTGTCCCTCATCTCCATCTTTGTCATGATTACAGATATCTGTTTCATACTTTAAATTCTGTTAAAGCACCCCACTTCCACCATCCATGGTCCTCACCGCTGTCAGCTTTGCTGACTACGTCACAGATTAAATTTATTCATCTTGACTAGAAATCTCTTAACTGCCCTCCTCCCCCAACCATTCAACTTCACTCAATCCTTCATTCCCTGCCCCCTCTTCTTCTAAGTCTTCCTTTTCTCCAGTCAAAGAGAAGGACGTTTCGCCACTTCTCATGTCCCCCTGCCTGACCGCTTGACGCGATCCCTTTGTACTTTATTCTGTCTGTCCTACCAGTGTCCCTCCTTTAACCTCCCTGGTGGTTCGATTCTGACATATTTTATATGTCAGAATCTGTACCATTTATTCAGCCCCCTGGTGGTATTAGAGTGCCCTCTCCTCTGTAGTCTTCCCCTCTGCATTCAAACATGATCTGATCAACCCCATTTTGAAGAAGCCATTTTATGATCTTACCTCCCTTTTAAACTACCGTCCCATCACTTTGCTTTCCCTCCAAAATCTTAGTACGCCTGGTCTATAAACAACTCAGCAGTTGTCTCGCTGTTAACTCCCTACTTGACCAACACCAGTCCAGCTTTCCCTCCCAGCACTCTACTGAAACTGATCTAACCAAGGTCACTAATGATTTAGTTGCTGCTAAAACCAAAGGTCACTTCTCCCTGCTTCTTCTTCTTGATCTTTCTGCTGCATTTGACACTGTTGACCACCATCTTCCACTCCTCACACTACAGCAACTTGGCCTCAGTGATAAAGGTTCTCTTAATAACTCTCGTTGCTCTTTCAAGGTCTCCTTCGCTGGTGACTCTTCACCTGTTCCTCTATAAGTTTAGGTACCTCAAGGCTCTGTTCTGGGTCCCCTACTTTTCTCAATCTATACCGCCTCGCTTGGCAAACTCATCTCTTCCTATGGATTACAGTATCATCTATGCTGATGACACCCAAATCTACCTTACTTCTCCCGCTCTCCCCTCCTGTGTTGAACCATGTTACTATCTGCCTATAAGCGGTCTCTGACTTGATGACGTCCGGTTTCCTAAAGCTCAACATCTCTAAAACTGAACATCTAGTCTTCCCTCCCTCTAAAGCCAACATTCCTGCACCCATTTCCCTTCAGGTGAATGGTGCTACCATTACTTTTACCTCACAGGCTCGTTGCACTCTTCGACTCGGATTTCTCCTTCACTACTCACATTCAGTCACTAACCAAATCTTGCGACTTCAACCTAAAAAACATTGTATGCATTCGCCCCTTTCTTAATCAGGACTCTACTAAAATGCTCATCCAAGCGCTCATCTCCTGCCTTGACTACTGTTACCCCCTTCTCATTGGCCTTCAGCAGTCCTAGATTCTCCCTCTACAGTTTAATAAACGCCTCTGCCAGGCTCACCCAACTCACATCCTGCACCTCTCACACCTCGCCCCTTTGTCAATCTCTACACTGGCTCCCTGTCTCCTTCAGAATCCAATTCAAAATACGTACAAAGCTCTCCATAACCGTGCCCCGGTCTACATCTCCTACCTAACAGGTATATCCAACCCAGTCCACTTCCTTCTGCCAATGATCTGATATTAACATCTCCTCCCCAACTCTTGCCTTCAGGACTTCTCCCAAGTTGACCCTTTTTATGGAACTCCCTCCGCCACAACATTAGACTCTCCCCGTCTCTCCAGTCCTTTAAGAAGTCTCTGAAAACACATTATTTTACAGAAGCCGATATGGTGGATTATGGAGTGAACCTATTTCTTGCTCCATCTTAACACACAGTCCCCATGCAACCCCACTACTTCTCATACTTTGCTATTTACCCTCACCTAGTGTGTCACCCCTCTCTTAGATTGTAAACTCTTGAGCAGGATCCTCTTTCCTATTCTGTGTTTTTAACTTGCATATACACATTTGTTATTCTGTCTCTCCCATTGTATAGGGCTATGTAACGTGTTGGTTCTTTATAAATATTTGTAACTAACATGGACAGTGAGCAAATATATTGTCAGGAACAGCTTGAGAATTACTGTGAGATGAGAAAACTGTTCTCGTTTTGAATTATAGGAAGAATCCTATTTAGATGTACGTTTGTTTTAGTGTGCATTGTTTTAGTGCTTTTATTATCATATGGTACAATAACAGAAAGTATTACACAGAAAAGATTGGAAAAACGGAGACGGTTTGCAACAAGCTATTGGCGGTTTATGACCTCAATTCCAGGACTGTTTACTTCTTTTAAGCACCTGGTTTATAGTCTTTTCTTCTATCTACATCAGAAAGAAACTACAAATATGCTCCTTAATCTCAATCATCAAATGTTCAAATCTCAAAAAACACAAGTCATTAGACACGTATGTCCTGGTTGAATTAAGGTGATTTAAGTACTGATAAGTTTCTCCAAAAGAGTTCTTAACATTCTTAACCCAAATTAGTGAAAAATAGAGTATTTAAATGTTCTCCAAAATTAGTCTATAGCAAGGATCTAGCAAGGACCTTTAAGAATTTAACTCAATGTGTCACTTGAGCCGCCATGAACACTTAAACATATTTAAAAGTTCATGGTAGCAGCAGAATGTCAATCTTATTAAGTTTTTTCAGCTATTCAAAGCAAAGGAGATACTGTCTCCATGCCCCTTGGCACACTCACTGTTGTGATTTGAGCAGGAGTCAGCGTGTTGAACAAAGTTCAACTTGCTTACCTGAAATGTCTATTAATGCTATGGAATAATTGCCCCGATTTCCCTCGGCCGGGCACCTGGCAACATTTGTAGGTGGGTGTTTGTACTAGAAGATCAGATGGAGATGTTGTATTTGAATGTAATTTGTAAACCAAGAAATGAAAGAATTACAGCGAAAAAAAACTGAGCGGTGATCAAAAAAACGTTCAAGGTTAACTCCTGTGTTTTTCCTCCGGGAACGTACAGTTGTGCTCACAAGTTTACATACCCTGGCAGAATTTATGATTTCTTGGCCATTATTAAGAGAATATGAATGATAACACAAAAACATTTCTTTCACTCATGGTTAGGGTTTGGCCTATCAATCAAGTGTGTTTACTCTTTTTAAATCATAATGACAACAGAAACAACGCAAATGACACTGATCAAAAGTTGGTGATTTTGGCCTCATAACATGCACACAAGTTGACACAAACGGGTTTGAATGACTATTAAAAGGTAACCATCCTCACCTTTGATCTGTTTGCTTGTAATAAGTGTGTGTGTATAAAAGGTCAATGAGTTTCTGAACTCCTGACAGACCCTTGTATCTTTCGTCCAGTGCTGCACTAATGTTTCTGGATTCTGAGCCATGGGGAAAGCAAAAGAATTGTCAAAGTATCTGTGGGAAATTGTAGTTGAACTGTATAAAACAGGAAAGGGATATAAAAAGAGATCCAAGGAATTGAGAATGCCAATCAGCAGTGTTCAAATTATAAGAAGTGGAACATGAGGGGTCCTGTTGAAACCAAACCACGGTCAGGTAGACCAACTAAAATTTCAGCCACAACTGCCAGGAAAAAAAAATTGCTCGGGATGCAAAGAAAAACCCACAAATAACTTCACGTGAAATACAGGACTCTGAAAACATGTGGTGTGGCTGTTTCAAGATGCACAATAAGGCTAGGGTCAGACTAACGCATTTCTTTTGCGTTGTCCATAAAAAAGTGCGTTCGAACGAATGGACGCATTTTTTCACGGAATACGCGATAGCGGTCATACGATGCGCATTTTCGTCCGTGATTTTGTACGGATCATGAATAAAACACTTTTTGCGTCTGGACGTTATGTTGGCCTGACATTAGCAGCGTCTGACGTCTCCTAATCACGCACGCATGCTGCCGCAGCGCACTCTGTACGTCAGTACTAGCGGTTTGCCGTTCTCAAAAAAATGCGTTCGTTTGCCACTTGCGTTGCGCGGCCAGACTTTTGTGCGGCCGTTCTTCGTATGCTGCCCGGCATTGGACGTAATTTGCTGCTAGCACGGCCGTGATTAAGTGCGGCTAAACGCACGTTAATACTGCGTTAGTCTGACCTTAGCCTAAGAAGGCACCTGAAGAAAGATGGACTGCATGGTTGAGTCGCCAGAAGAAAGCCATTACAACGCAAATGCCACAAAGTATCCTGCTTACAATACGCCAAACAATACAGAGACAAGCCTCAAACCTTCTGGCACAAAGTCATTTGGAGTGATGAGACCAAAATTGAACTTTTTGGTCACAACCATAAATGCTACATTTGGAGAGGAGTCAACAAGGCCTATGATGAAAGGTACGCCATTCCTACTGTGAAACACGAAGGTGGATCGCTGATGTTTTGGGGATGTGTGAAGTACAAAAGGCACAGGAAATTTGGTCAAAATTGATGGCAGGATGAATGCCGTATGTTATCAAAACATACTGGAGGAAAATTTGCATTCATCATCCCGTAAACTGCGCATCGGACATACTTGGACATTCCAACATGACAATGATCCAAAACACAAGGCCAAGTCGACCTGTCATTGGCTACAGCAGCATAAAGTGAAGGTTCTGGAGTGGCATCCCCATCTCCTGACCTCAATATCATTGAGCCACTCTGGGAAGATCTCAAACATGCAGTTTATGCAAGACAGCCCAAGAATTTACAGGAACTGGAGGCTTTTGGCCAAGGAGACTGGGCAGCTTTACCATCTGAGAAAGAGACTTATCCACAAATGCCACAAAAGACTTCAAACTGTCATTGATGTTAAAGGGGGCAATACACGGTATTAAGAACTGGGGTTTTGTGTTATTCATATTCTCTGAATAATGGCCAAGAAAACAAATTCTGCCAGGGTATGTAAACTTATCAGCACAACTGTAGATGGTCTTCTATATAAGAATTGCCGGCTGGAAATCTCCTAGTATTTTATAGCTACTGATAAGGCAGTACAACACACACACAGAAAATATATAGCCAGTTGTAAAAAAGGTTATGTTTACAGTGAACTCCCTGCCTTCATAATAACTACCTGGAGTTCCCTATAGATGGAGAAGTAGTTTTTATCTGCTTAAAAAGTTGGGAATTGAATTGCCGTTGTCCACAGGGCTGTTAAAGCAATGATTGTTGAGGGGAGTAAGTAAACTCAAGCATATACTTTTGGATTCAGAAGGTATAGGGGATTAGTTAGAATTGCTTTTTCATATGTACTAGACATAAATAACTACCTATATATCAAAGCATGGTTTTATTTACAGCCAGTTATTCCTTAATAAGGTTTAAAAATTAAGGTAACAAACGTTGGAGAATAGGGACAATTTGGACCGACATCTGCGTTAGATATACCTGGGCAGTGGGCACCAGTGGTGGCTCATCCATAGGGCAGATGGGGCAGCGCCCTACCATTTGTTTTGCAATAAAAAATAAATAAAATTGAGCCCCTTCGCTGTGGTGGACGCGCTCAGCGTGTCCAGCCACTTGAGGACTTGGCTGCAGAGGATCGCTGCAGCCTCCCGGTGCGGGCTGACATCTTGGATATCAGCCCAGCCTCCGGGACCCCAGTCGCACGAATAACATCATCACGCTGGGCGCAATGACGTCTATTCCAGGCACCCCCCAGTGCAGGGAATGTGCCTAAAGGCGAGGAGGGTCCTTTGGACCTCTCTCCCTCCCGATCTGTTTGGGGCACACGTAAAAGGCAGGCACCGCTTGGAAGGGCACAGCCTGCCCTTCCTAGCGGTGGCTGCCTTTAACCCCTAAGGGGCCGGATCGCGGTCCTCTCCTGGAGGTTGGCCAAGCCTCCAGGGTCTTGGATGTCGGCCAAGCCTCCGGGATCTCCCCTGCCTACTGGCGTCATTGCGCATGGACGCGATGACATCAGTTCGGGAGTTAACCCCTAGTTGTCACCTATGGTGGAGATAGGGGGTACAATGACCCTCCTATCTTCCGATCCGTGGCAGCTAGGGGCCTGGCCTTTCCAATGATACCAAACCAATGTTGAAAGTAAAGAAAAAAATTAAAAAGAAAATAAGAAAAAAAGTTGTTTTATTTATTAATGCAGCAATATTGTTCCCATCTCAATTATAATGTAAGCGAACCGCATAGAAAATATAACTGCAAAGGCTCAGATGATAAAAATGTGAAAAAAACACACTTTACACGCTGTAGATGATGGAAAATTAAAATGTTATTGCATTTTTTGTTATAATATTCAGGCAGGACATGACAGATACATATAATAATGATATATTATCAATCTGCCGAATCTGCCAGAAAGAACGCTATGTAATTTGTCTGGGTCGTATAATAAAATGTGACTTCAAATCGCGTTTAAACATGATGAGCGAAACAGGTAAAAATTAGCTCAGCACACAGGGGTGAAATGGCCCAGCAGTGAAAGGGTTAATCAATATCATTTTTTTCTATTGCTTTGTGTGTCATTTAACTTAACATGTGCCGATTGATAAAATGTGTTTTGTCCCTTTAAGCAGTGCCATCGTCCCCTCAACTGTTGCTAGGCAGATCAAAAATGATTAAGTGATTATTGGTCTTTGACCTGTGCCCATAGATCTGATAAGGGCTTTATGGGAAGTCTTCACAATCACGGACCAGGGCTCAGCCGTGATTGGGGAGAGGGTCAAACAAACCCAACCAAAGCAATCTCCATCTGAGGCTTGAATGTAGATATTGTCATGTTCCTAGCTACTGGTGCCGTAGGAAGGCCAAAATCAATGCTGCCTCATAGTAGTAAGTGAGCAATAGCCTTTCCAGCAATCACTGCCTGTCCAGTCCACAGGTGTCAGCCAGTCACCTGTAGCAAGATTTCCACAAAAGGATGTCACACCCCATCTCCCATGGTTCAGCATTGTATGTCTTCTGTTGCCTGCTAAGAAGCAAGAACCTAGTTTCTGGATCTATTAGACTTTACCATCTTTGTTACCTGGACTCTGCTGCTCTCTGTAATTCTTGACCAATGCAGGGCCGGATTTGCATCTCAGGAGCTTGTAGGCACAGAAATGTGTGGCACCCCTAACCTCCCAAAAAAAAAAAAAAAAAAAGGAAAAATTCCAAAATGACTTTTTAAAGTCTCTCTGCGCTCAAATCAGAAGGGGCAGAATCTGTTGCCTTGGTTGAGATAGTGCAGTGGCATGGTTTGTTTTATATGTAAAAGCATATATTGTCTCTGCCGTAGAACAGAGAGAAAAATAAATGTTGCACTTACTTTTTTCAGTTTTTAAATTTTACACATTACATGGTCATGTTTGGTATAATTGTAAAGACCGGTCGCTTTCCACTGACACCTCAGTTAACCTTGTTCGGTGTACAATTCAGAGATGTAGGTTCCAAAACCCCCCTGTCTCTCCACGCTGCAGTGCCATGGTCTAGGTTGTCAATGAAGCAATGCGTTGCATCATTGGCTCCACACTTGCTGGCAGTTTGGGAAAAGAAAGTGAGTTAGTGCAGCATCACTGATCACTGTATAATTGTAAACTGAAAAATAGTGCTGCGTCAGAAACAAAAAAAAAAAAAAAAAAAAGAGAAAAATATTATTTTGTTTTATTTTTACATAAATATAACCTGGTTATCTTTGGAATCAATGGAAAGGTCATAATCATAACCTGTAGGCACATGCTACTCTGCATAGTTATAAATCTGGCCTTGGATCCACGGCTGTTTAATGGTCTTCCCTTTTGCATTACCCTTCCTGGACATTATGCCTTGATTACTACAAAAGAGCCTCTGCTATAGGTTCCGTTACAAAGACTCCCTGCTACAGCTGCAGCTCAAGGACCCTACACCTCTGTTCATACTCCTTGGACCCTTCTATGTTTAACTTGTAGCAGGCTTTTTACCCTCAGCCTCCATCGTCCTCCTGTGAGTTCCTTGTGTATTTGTCTTACCTTCCACGTCTGCCCTTTTTCTGTGTCCAACCCTTTTCCTTCTACGTTTGGCTCCATGTCTCTAGGTCAGCCCTTTTCATGTCTTGCCTATCAGTCTTCCATTCTCTATTCTCATTTAAGTATTCTGCCCTTATAAGAGGTTATGGAAAATAAAATGTCTATTCCCTTGTCCTATGACTGTCACGCTGGGGGCCCACTTAGGCCATCGTGGTGGCTTGGAACAAGGAGTGTAGCCCTTTAGGCAGGTGAGCTGCTGGCTTGATACAGGACAGATATACAATACAGATTCCAGGGCAATAAAGGAACCAGGATGAGACACAAGGGACAGGAGGGCCAAGAAGAAAATTAAAGGGATCCCTATGCTGGGAATGATTTCTATCTAAGAAAACCTCACAAAGAATAACAGAGCAAGGGGAGCAAGAAGGGCAAGGGTTAACAAGACAGACAGAAATCCTAGACTGAAGAGGTCCTTGTATGTTGGCCTTTGAATAAACTAAACTACGACAAACAAGATACATAAAACATGAAACATAGGAGTGGTCAGGACTAGCAGAGGTTGGCAACAGAACAGGCATACAGGTTAAGGGGAGCAGACCAGAGAATGAACCAGAACGATAGCAGAAGTCATACACAGGAATGGTTCTCAGTCAGGCCGGGTCAGCAACGGGATTAGCTTGGAACGCGATTCAATTCAGGTTGGCAGAAGTTAGAACTCTAATGGACGTAAATGAGACCAACATAGGTGGACTAACACATGTGTACACGGTTTAAACTGATTGAGGAAGTATATAAACGGCAGGGGGGGGGGATTAAACCGGTTATAGATTTTGATCCCAGCGGATGAAGTCGGTTCGCCGACGAAACGCGTACTGGATAGTATATTGGTTTTAATAAAAGTTTTTTATTTCACCTTGCTGTTCCGGTGTCGTTTGGAGAGAGGTTTAGGGAGTTTTTCCTCAAAAACTCATACTCTGTTATTCCAAGAGCCTGGAGGCTCCATCTGGAGTAAGTACAAAATTGGCATCTCTGTGATAATTTTAAAAACACCCGCAGAATTACACTAGGCCCAAAATGGGTTTCTTATGGTCTTGACATATACGTAAGGATTCTGGGAGAAGAAAACCAGTTAGGTTATTGGGTCCCTGTGAACAAGAAGTGAATACCCAAGAGGCCAATAACACCAGAGCCTGATTAAGGCGCACTAAATGTGAGTGTGCAGCGGTCATTTATATAAATTGAAAAATAAGAGGCGGTCTGCACTATTGTTTTTTCTTTATTTAATTTTACATGATATATGGAGATATCGGGAATACACGAATAAGAACACCAAGTGTACTATGTGTTATTTGATAACTTGTTTGAGTGCGCTGTACCCAATTCACTATAATTTTGGACTGATTCGGTCTATATTGTTTTTTTTGGGGAAACCTCCACTAGGGTACATAGCGACTATATTCATGTTGGATTGAGGGTATCATTTTTTGGTGTGGCGCTCCACTTTCCTCTTGACACAGAAAATATTATATGTCCATAATAAAGGTCTCGGGAGTGCAAAGGCAAAGAAAAAAAAAAAGAGGGGTGTTGGCAGCCCCCAGTATACATACACTTAAATCCCGGTGAGAGGCCTGCATCCTCGGATACGCATGAATGGGGGAGAAGTGGGGCCATCAGCCAGTGCCCCAGAGTACGGGCATAAACAGGGTCCCCAGCGCAGCGAAAGGGAGGTTCATCAGGAAACGTGACAGGACATGAAGAGGCAGACATCTCGAGATCCTCAGCCACTTCGCCAGCACAACCCAGGTGCGAAGGCCCTCGGTCATACGCAGGTAACCACCCAGCACGAGCAGAGGCCATCTCCGCTATATGAGCCCAGATAGTGCTGACAGCGGCGCACGGCCCTCCGCCATATTCCAGGTAAGCGCCGCCATCTGCACCATGATTATCAGAACAATCAGCCACTCCACCGGTGCCTCACCGATCGGATCACGGCCTGTCAGCACCATCTCAACCACCTGGCCAGGTAATTTTGCTTCGGGCTGGCCCCCGGGGAAGTTCTCTTTGTGGTCCATAGCGGTAGGTATGCTCGTCTCGTACTGGACTTTCAGCCTGCCACATCTCCCGCAGCTCCTTCAAGAGGAGCCTCAGGTCTCCTCTAGTAGTGAGCCGGTCGTCGCGGTCCAGGAACAGTCACCTGCCTTCGTCCACCGCCAAACCCGGCACCGTAACCCCAGGAAAAGAAGCCTGGACATGCGGGCACTACAGGTCCCACTGCTCTTCAGCCGGGCTGTCTGCAAATAGAAGTTGTGCTGGTAAGGGATAGGAGCCCTCCATCACCATGGCTGCAACACAGCTGTATCCCGCCGACCGGAACAGGACCTGAGGAGCAACCAGGATGCAGCCTAGCTAGACCTCAAGAAGAACAGACCTCGTGTGGTAGACAAAATGGCTGCTGCTAAAACAGCCCCGGCGCTGCTATCTGCAGACCCTTGCACCATTAGAAAAAGTTTGGTAGGGTACTGGAAGGAACACTTAGCTGTGGAGCTGAGGAGAGGGAGAAAACTCACATCGAAAAAGGGGAGAAAGCCCCAAAAGTCTGCTATGGCTGGACAGAGCTCCTGCAGCCTACAGCCTCTCACCTTAGCAGCCAGCCACGCCCCCTCCACCGTTGTTTTGTAACTGACCATACCTAAAAGATGTCCTATGATAACATCATCACATTTAAAGGTCAAGGAGAGCTAAGGTTAGTTGCCCGTCCTTAGTCTCACATAAAACAAACCTGTTCCTTTGTCTATACTATCCATGCAATACATATTTGAAATCTATTCCATTCCTAAATCACCATTGCACCATTGACTTCAGTTTCCTTCACCTATTACTGAGCTTGGACCTTGACGGCATATTGAAAAATTTATATTTACAAAATTAATTCAAGTCTCTGATGTTTTTGTGTTTTCTTGCACAAATTGTTCACTGCGCTAAGCACAGTCATTTTCTTCTAAAATTTAGTCAACGATTTCATTTTAGTCTTTGGTTACAGGTCCTGTGAATCCATAATGTCAAAAGCAGAGTGATAAAAATGCCATTATGATTTCTGATTCCAATATGTATGGAAGGTAGTAGTTATTTTAAACACAGTAGATTTTATAAGCGGAGGTCTAGAATACTCAAAAGTAAATCTGTTGAGGAACGAGGTAGCCACTTTAAAATAGATACTTGTTGATATCTGTAAAAATGCATGATATACAATTTAAAAAAGCTCAGTTTGTATCTGGGTTATCACTCAAGATCCAATAGTGTTATACCTTTACTATGGATCGATCATGCTCAATCCAAGTCAGAATAGATTATAAAAACACGTTAATCAAATTCATCATGGATATCCAATTTGTTTGAACAGGTCACTGCAGGATATCATTATTATTATCACCATAATTTTTATTGCTTTAACAGCTTCTGCAGCGGTTTACAATAATCAATAGTGAATGAAATAAAATTACAAACTAAGGAACCATTGAGACAAGAGGTGTAGAGGGCTCTGCTCAAGGGAGCTTACATTCTAGAGCAGGAGACACGGCCAGCCAGAGGGGCCTGGCAGAACGCTGCTAGTGCATTCTGCCAGCTGTCCCAGTGTCTGAGATATATATATATATATCTCAGACACTGGGACAGCTATTTACACTCACTGGGCACTTTATTAGCTACACCTTGTAGTAGAGGATTGGACCCTGTTTGCCTTAAGAACTGCCTTAATTCTTCAGGTCATAGATTCAACAAGGTTTTGGAAACATTCCTCAGAGATTTTGGTCCATATTGACATGATAGCATCACGCAGTGGCTGCCAATTTGTCAGTTGCATATCCATGATACGAACATCGCATTCTACCACTGTCACATCCCACACCGCAGTTCCGACCCGGCGCCCAACAGCGCCGCCTTCGCTGGCTGGGCACCGAGTGATATGCAGGCTCACGGCAGTCACGTGGGTGGCTGGGGGCTAGGCACGACCAGGTTTAAAACTACTTGGCTGAGAGCCACTTGTTGCCCTGACAAAGTTTTAACTATTCTCAGTGCTCGCTGTATAAATCAATTGTTATACTCGTTTTGTTGCTGTGTTACAGTTGTATTACCCTCCTTGACCTTCTTTAGATTGGCTATTGTAAAATTTAAGAATGTAGTAGTCACGTTCTACTAAGAATTGCTTCTATTTTCCTGGCTGTGTCTTTTTTCCCTTGGGATTGTTATTCTCACTCTGCCATGAATTGCTTAAAATACTCCACAATCATCTTCTTGAATATATTTAGTATGTAATATACATGTACTAAGATTTTATCGTGTATCATTTGGTCCCTGAATTTGTTTACTTTTTCCAATAGATCATTGAACACTACAAATAAAATTGGTTAAAAACAAAAAGACCTCATGCCACCCTTACATAAACCTTTACATGTATACAACATAATTCCTGGTTAGACACATTTTTTCAGAGTAGGAAGCAATTGGTAGCTTACATTTTGTCGCTGTTCGCAGAGCTGGTGCAGGTAAGCCCTTCCACCCACAATTACTATCTGTGCATTGCGGGGGTTGCTGAGGTATGCATCAAGTTGTCTTTGACGTGAACGATACCAACAAACATAGAAGAAGATTTTTATGATGATAAATATGATCACTATTCTGTCAAAAGAAGAAGAGACAACATAAGGTAAGTTATTACTCAACAGTGATCAGTTTGTTGCATGTCTTGTGTTACTTAAAAAGGAGCATCTGTCAAACTCCTTATCCACTGCAATCTTCAGGGCACAGCAATAGTGTGAGGCTGTATAATATAACCTCAGATTATAAAAAATCCCCTGAATTAATATTTTCCTTTTTACGTGCAATTACTTCAAACAAATAAAAAAAAGCCGCAGCAGGTGTTTTATAAGGTGCTTTTGTTTGTAATGCACGCAAGTAATCTAGTTACAGCTTATGGACGTCATAGTGTCCCTTTAAGAAAGTATTTTACTCTATCTATGGGTCACTAGGTGCATCCATTTTGTGATCTTTGTGTTTGTGTTGTAAAATGCCACCCCTCCTAAAAGTATCTTTACATCACTTGCACCTCATTGGTGGCTTTGGCCATAGAATGGAGTCTATAGGTCAATCACTGACTAAAATCATTGTATTGTATGGGAAGTATTCAAAGGAGATAGTTTAGACGTCTTCTGAGCACCCTGCCTTAACTAATTCAGCTGTCAACTCTTGAGTAGCCAGGAGAACACAATATACCCCATGCTGCTTTATCTAAACATTCCCCTTCCCCCTCGTTAACTGTTAAATAAATAATGTATAAGATAAGGCCACAAAGTAAAATGTTTGCACAGATTTTTGTAAATGTTGCATCATGGGAAAATTTACAAAATGGAAACTGGAGAAGAAAAAAACCCCCTAAATTTATTTTTCCGTTTTACATGCAATTACTTCACAGAAAAAAATCAGCAGCATGTGTTTTAGAAGAGAATTTTGTATTGCAAAAGTAATTACATCTTATGTAAGAATTATTGTGTCTATTGGCTCCAGCTGATAGATCACAACCAGGACTTTAGGCGGTTTACAGCAGCCCTGGTTTGGTTTACACAAAATTTGGAATGGAGCCCATAGAATGAACAGCAATTCAGAACTTTGTCCGGCAGTCAGAAACGAGATAAGAAACACATGGAATTGAATTCTGTCCTTTCTCCATCCATAAAATTTATGTGTATTTTCTTAGGAACTTCTTTGGCCTAAAAGATATCCATAATCAGACTTCCTGCTCACTATGCTCAGATATCAACTACATCTAATTTAGTAGGCCCCACAAAATCATATTGCCGATATGCAGTTTTAATGCCTTTGACGCAATTCGCCCTTTGAGACTTCTTTTAGTGTCATAAACAAATCTATGCCGGATAATTTATTTAGAAATAGGGTAAAAATTACAATGTTCAAATTAGCTAGATTATTAAATTGTGTGGTGATATTATGCATTTTAAAGTGAAAAATTATATATAGTTGGTCATGTTCTTTGTCTTTACTCTTTAGAACTGTTGTACAATTCATTTTAAGGTAGGGTATTATGGGCCCCCGAAGGAGTTAATATTGTACAAAGGATACCAGCATTCAGATGTTGTAACCTCTGTTTACTGTTACCTATAAACTGCCGGATCCCCAGCTTCAGAGCCAGCAGTAAAAAGCATTTGATGACATTTTCCTTATACGGTGATTAAGAGGGTGGAGGTCAAGATCCAGTAAAGCGATCATTGCTCCAGGTTTCCAACATGAATAGTGAGACTGAAACAATTTTCAAATGTGTTTTTAATAAAAGTTTTATTACCAACGACTGTCTGCATTCTTGAATTTTAATAGATATATAAGATATTCCCCCATTGGCTAAGGGGTGGGCCATAAGAACTGAACCCTACGGTTTTCTGACACGATGAGTAACAATATCCCTGGTCAGGACTGCGTGACTTCTCTTTAATTTTACTCTTAACTGTAAATGCGTTCTTTTTATTATGAAATGTCAAAACAATAACTACCTTCACAAGACAAAAATGCTTATAAGTACATATAAAAAGAAACTGAAATGCACTGAGTAATAGACATATAAGGCTAGGGACAGATGAGCGCATTTTCTGCGGCCACCGTCAAAATGTACGTCGATGCGTGCGCACGCATTTTTTCACGGAATACGCTTAAGTGGTCAGACGATGCGCAATTCTGGACGTATTTCATGACGATGGGGTGAAAAGAAGTCTAGGGAAATCCGGCTGTTTGAACGTTATGTTGGCCACACACTAGCAGCGTCTGACATCTCCTAATCACGCACACACGCTGCTATGCGGCCGCAGCGCACTCTGTACGTCAGTACCAGCGGTTTAACGTTCTCGAAAAAATGCGTTCATTTTCCACTTGCGTTGCGCGGCCGGACTTTTGTGCGACCGTACATCGTATATTGGCTGTCATTGCCCGGCATCTGCTGCTAGTGCGGCCGTGATTATGTGCGCCAGAACGCGCGTTCGCACTGCCTCAGTCTGACCCTAGCCTAAGCCAGCAAAGATTTAAATCGCATACAGGACAGCTGGGCAGCTTTTATTTGGAACTAGCCAATATACCTGGCGTTACCCGGGTTTTTATTTTTTCATTATGTTTTTTAAGAAATACTTTAAAGTAGCTTTAAATTATCTGGAAAGGCTAGATAACAAAAACATGAAATAATTTTTCCATTTTTTTATTTTAAACTTTTTTTCTATATTACTACAAACTAAAAAGGAGACAATTTTTTTTCTTAAACTTCTAAAACGTATAACTGTTCATCAGAAGAACATCTATGGAGGAAAAGATTAATAGTATTAAAGTTAACAAGCCTAATATTGTGAATTGTAAGGCTTGTGTATAAAACTAAATTTTGTGTTTTATCCAGTTGGAGTAAATATAAGCAACTGGTTTGGGGACCCACTCTATAACAGGCAACATAATTGGCCATGGGAGAAACATGGAGATTCCGAAGTTGATACCAGTGCATTTGACTGGTGCTGTGCCTTAATTATACTGAAAGCCAGCCTGACGGGGAACTGTAGAAGCTTGAAACTGAATGGCAAGTCTGTCAGAATGAGTGGAATGTGGGGGATGAATACATCCTCTCCTTTTATCTTCCCAGTCAAGAATGTTGACTCTATTAAGTTGGGCAGTATTTTTTTTTTAATGCAGTCTTGTCCCATTACAGAGCCTAGGTGGGTCTAGATTGCAAGACAGCATGATGGGTGACCCAATTTTGAGTTGAAGGTAATGTTGTGGCATTCCCAGATGGACGAGTGAGTTGAGGAATTCTATTGGATAGTTTACAGCTTAATCAGTATCAACCACAGTATCAATTGAGATGTACAGTTGTGTTCAAAATTATTCAACCCCCACTGAAATTGAGTGTTTTGGCCAGTTTGACATTGATTTTGATCATTCAGTCATCTTGCTTACAATTAAATCAAAGAGGCACGTGTAGGTCAGACAAATATAACATAACATTTATAATGAAATAACCACAAATGTCTTTTCTGTGCTCACATCATTATCAGTTTTATTCAACCCCCAAGTGACATTCAATCTTAGTACTTAGCTTTTTTTTTTTTTTTTAATTCAAAATTTTTTATTTTGAAAAGACAGCAGAATAAAACATCCAGTGTAACAGAAAACAGAGGCCTCGTAGGGCCAACAAGAAGAGAAAGCTGGTGTGCACAGTAGTAATGTAAAACACTGAGTTGAGAAGTGGGGACCGGGGAATAAAAAAAAAAAAAAAAAAGGGAAAGAGAAGGAGAAAAAGAAAAAAGGGGGTGGGGAAGGTAGGGAGGGGGATATGGCAAAGGCCATCTACGTGACTCTCCTGGCTCACTCCAGAGTGTCCAAGGACAAGGAGGCCATGGAGGACAAATGTCACGCGGCCAATGGCTTGAGGGCCAATTATGGCAGACCTATCCAGAAAAGTCGCCACAGTGGCTCACCCCAGGGAGTCCCGGTCTGCCAAGTAAAAAAATAAAAAATTAAAAAAATAAAAAAAGGGGGGGGAGGAACAACCGAAGGGGGGGGAGAAATGAGGTCCAACATCCACTAAGACGTCATGAATACTCTGCACACCGTAAGAGTCAGCAAAAAGGACAAAAACAATGTCTCTTAATTCTCAGCCAGTCATCGGGGGGGGGATCAGTGTGAAAAATAATAAACATCCCCTGAAGGGGGGGGTCTCAGGCAGCATATAATAGAAATCAAGAGGGGGAGGGAAGGGGGGGTAGAAAATAAAATAGAGACGAAAAAGTAAGCATAAAAAATAAAATGTCAGCATATAATCATTTTAAATCCGAGAGAAAAAACAAAAAGTCAGCTGTATACGTAGAAGAAACGTTGTCATCTTAGGGGAACTCAGCATTGCAGCGTAGGCCGGGAACAGGAGCATATAACGGCATCAAAAAAGTCAATCATGTAGGAAACGGAAAAGGGGGTCGTCAACAAAATGGTGTGTCACAAAAAACAGCAGAAACCCCTCATCCGGCATCCCTAAATGGCAGCAGTCTCAATGCAGGCAGGGCATCACAGGGCAGGCCAGGCCAGACCACGAACCCAGGTCTGGTGGGAAAGAGCGCAGCCCACAGGGTACGTAGGCCCCCTCTTGTACCGAGACACCTCCCAGCTTCCGCAATCATGAAAGGGGTCGGTTTGGGAGATCCAGACGGTGAGATCCATGCAAACCCCGGTAGGGGCAACCTAGCAGCCATCAGGTACCGGCCAGTACCAGCAAGCGCCCCCCGCGCACCCGTCAGCGTCGCCCGGGCAGACGATTCTCTGCGGGAATGCACCTCCGGAGCACACAGCAACAACAGCTCCCCACTACATGTGACTGCCGGTGACTTCAGAACATCCAGATCTCTGTCTCCGCTCCGCAGCACTCCGCGAGGTCTACCGGCAAAGAGTAGGCCCTCACCCGTACCGCCGCCAGGATCTCTGGCCACATAAGGTAAGGCCGCAGGTGGTTCCAAAGCAGGGGGTCGCAGGGGGGCCGCAGGGGGGCACCAGGCAAAATCTCTTTTTTCAGGAACAGGGGGATAGTCGGTTTCCAGACACCGGTCGGCGCCAGCGGGTGCCGCCAGCACACCCACTGGCTGCCTCCGGCCCAACGACCCTCGACATGCAGGCACCTCAGATGTACGCCACGTGGCCAGATCTCCCCTCGGGGGAACATCCTGCAGAATCGGGTGATCTGGTGCCCTCTCCACGTCCCGCGGCTCCTCGATCCCCACGCTCTCAGGTAGCTCACCGCCTCGCGGCACTCCCGCGGGCTGCTCGTTCCCAGGAACGCCGCTGGTCGAGACTTCAGTGCTCCAGCCGGAGCGCAGCACCGCCAGGATGTGGCGCATATCGCCCCGTGTCACAGGGCTCTCGTCATCCCCCAGCAGCTGCAGCACAGCATCTAGCACAGCCGGGAAACGGGGGCCCTCCGTCGCCCCGGCCGCCAACACGGTCTCCATCGCAGAACTGGGGGGCAGTGAAATCTGTGAGACAGGCCGCAAGATGGCCGCCAACGGCATGCTCCCGCCAGAGATGTAGTACTTAGCTTTTAAACGTGAAGCATAGCTTGACACAAGTGTCTTGCAGCGATCTACGGGTATCTTCGCCCATTCGTCATGGGCAAAAGCCTCCAGTTCAGTCACATTCTTAGGCTTGCGCACTGCAACTGCTTTCTTTAAGTCCCACCAGAGGTTCTCAATCGGATTTAAGTCTGGTAACTGCGATGGCCACTCCAAAATGTTCCAGCCTTTAATCTGCAACCATGCTCTAGTGGACTTGGAGGTATGCTTGGGATCATTGTCCTGTTGAAAGGTCCAACGTCTCCCAAGCCTCAGGTTTGTGACGGACTGCATCACATGGTCATCCAATATCTCCTGGTACTGAAGAGAATTCATGGTACCTTGCACATGCTGAAGCTTCCCTGTACCTGCAGAAGCAAAACAGCCCCAAAGCATGATTGACCCCCTGCCATGCTTCACAGTAGGCAAGGTGTGCTTTTCTTCATAGGCCTTGTTCTTCCTCCTCCAATATAGCGTTGATCCATGGGCCAAACAGTTCTAATTTTGTTTCATCAGTCCACAGAACACTATCCCAAAACTTCTGTGGTTTGTCCACATGACTTTTGGCATACTGCAGTCGACTCTTCTTATTCTTTGGAGACAGCAAGGGGGTGCGCCTGGGAGTTCTGGCATGGAGGCCTTCATTACACAGTGTGCGCCGTATTGTCTGAGCTGAAACTTCAGTACACACATCTGACAAATCTTTTCTCAGTTCCTCAGCAGTCACACGGGGACTTTTCTCCACTCTACGCTTCAGGTAGCGCACAGCAGTCGAAGTCAGCATCTTCTTTCTGCCACGACCAGGTAGCGTTTCAACAGTGCCCATTGCCTTGAATTTGCGAATGATGCTTCCTATGGTCTCTCTTGGTATGTTTAACTTTTTTACAATCTTCTTATAGCCATTGCCCTTCCTGTGAAGTGTAATCACCTCTTTTTTGCAGAAAGGATGGCTCATTCACACTGCCACTTGTGATTTTTGTAATTTTCAGATATTTTTGATAAACTTTATATATCAGTTCTGTAACCGATGACAACATTTCACAATAATCTTGAATCCTGAGCTCTAAATGATAAATTTAAACCCATCCTGTAAACTTTAATACAGATACAGGGTTTAGATATGTGTTTATATCTCTTGTGTTTGGAACTCTCAAGCTTTGTTCTTTTCTGCTACCATAGCAACAAAACCAGTTGGGCAGTTTGACACAAACATACAAACAAACGTTCACTTTTAAATAATTGATAAAAACAATACTTATATTCTGCTCCATCATCATATGAATTCTTCGGCTTATGTAGACATAAGAAGAAAAAAAATAATACATATTCTTTTAATTATATTCATAACATATAAAAAAGGATTGATAAATAATTCTCTGTAGTCATGTTGTAACCGGAATCTGCTAGGTTCACTCGGGACGAGGCCGGACCGGACACGAGCAAGGATTGTCTGAACACGAGTCTCTTCAGGAAAGGCAAACTTTATTTGTGTCGTCACACAAATGCTCACACAGGATTGAATCGCAAAGAGTGAGCATCGATCTCACCGTGACATCAAATCTTATACCCCAAATACATAATTAGGTACATCCCAATTAGCCCACCTCCCGGTGACACTATCCCACCCCACGTGGGTTAATACCTCCCTTTGTCTAATACAAAGACATTCCATTAAATTGGCCGTAAATTGGCAAGCTTCATGTTAGTTTCGACAGATCAGGATTAGTTCTTACATTCAATCCGGGCTATGCCCGCCTCCCTAACGCCTGTACTTATTTGTTGCGGCTAACACCTGGTCTATCTTCTATGCTTCCCTTTGTCTCTCAGCGGGCCTCTATGACTTTGGTGTATCCATTCCTCATTCTGTCCCTTTGTGCCAGGAACAGCCAAGATCTTTCTCAGGGTTTTAATTGCTTTTCTGCTAATCTAACACATTCCTAAATTTCTATGCTTTATTCTAGTTTCAGCTAAAACCTACCTAGTTATGTTCAAGTGAACCATTATTCTGAACAAGATGGCCGCCTGGCTTATAATGGCGGCCAGCTTCCAGCCTGATTCCACTTCAATGTATTTTAAGTTTTCTGGGGGTTAAAGTAGAAATTATATATATATCGATGATCATGCAAAGACTCATCCTAGTAAGAGAAGGTATTTACCCAAGACATTCTTTTACAAAAGCTAGGGATCCGGATAGAACCTACAACCCAGCCCTCTATACTACCTTGTGTCTTTGGTTGTTATTGGTTTGCAATTTTGTTAGTTTATTTCCCCATTCTATATTGTAAAGCACAACAGAAACTGAGGACGCTACATAAGTGATGATTGTAATAATAATATGAAACCTTTGTCACATAATACCACAATTAGCTATAGCATGAAACCAGAAACAAAATAAAACCCATAACATCATTTTAAGATTAGGGGATTGTGATAATGGAGATGTTGATCAAACAGTGATTTTATATACCGGTAATGGAAGCCCAGCTATATAGGTCCATATATATTTGGACACAGGCACACATTTTCATACTTTTGGCTCTGTATGCCACCAGAATAAAATTAAAATGAAACAATCCAAATGAATTTGAAGTGCAGACTTTCAGCTTTAATTCATGGGGTTAAACATAAATATCAAGTACAAACGTTAGGAACTGCAACCATTTTTATACACATTCCCCCCTCTTTTCAGGGACTCAAATCTAATTTGACAAATGAATATAATCAAAAATAAAATGTTCTTTAATATTTTGTTGAGAATCCTTTACTGGCAGTAACTGCCTGAGGTCTGGAACCCATGGACATTACCAAATACTTGGTTTCCTCCTTTCTGATGCTCTGCAAGCTCTAACTGCAGAGGTTTTCAGTTGTTCTTTGTTTGTGTGTCTTTCTGCATTTAGTTTTGCCTTCAGCAAGTGAAATGCATGCTCAATTGGGTTGAGATCAGGTGATTTGACTTGGCCATTGCCGAATATTCTACTTCTTTTCCTTCAAAAACTGTTGGGTTGCTTTTCCAGTGTGTTTTGGATCATTGTCCAACTGTACTTTGAAGTGCCGTCCAATCAACTTTGCTGCATTTGTCTGAATCTGGGCTGACCGTATACCTCTAAACACTGCTGAATTCATCCTGCTGCTTCTGTCACATCATCAATAAACACCAATGATGATCCAGTGCCACTGGAAGCCATGCATGTATTTTTGGCAAAGTCTAATCTGGCTTCACTATTCTTCAGGCTTATGAATGGTGTGCACCTTGTGGTGAACACTCTGTGTTTGCTCTTGTGAAGTCTTCTCTTGATTGTAGACTTTGACAATGATACGTCCATCTCTTGGAGAGTGTCCTGTACTTGTCTGGATGTTTATGAATGGGCTTTACCATAAAGAGGCTCCTGTGATCATCCACCACTGTTGTCTCCCGTGGACTTCCAGGCCTTTTTAGGTTGCTGAGCTCAGTAGTGCGTTCTTTCTTTGAAATGTACCAAACTGTTGATTTGGCCACCCCTAATGTTGCTGCCATCTCTCAGATGGATTTGTTTTGTGTTTGAAGCCTTACAATTGTGTGTTTCACTTGCACAGACAGCTCCTTTGAATGCATAACATAAGTTCACAGCAATAGATTCCAAATGTAAATACCACACTTAGAATCAACTGCAGACCTTTTACCTGCTTAACTGATGAAGAAATAACGAATGAGTATCCCACACCTGGCCATTTAACCGTTTTTTTATTCAATTGTCCAATTACTTTTTGGTCCCTTGGAAAAATGGGAGGGTGGCTACTCATAAGAGCTGTAATTCCTAAACCCTTCCTCCAATTTGGATGTACATACCCTTGAATTAAACCTGAGAGTGTGCACTTTTAGCCCATATCCATTACAGAACTATAGCTTGAATATGTTTTGGTAAATACTTGAAAAAACTAAGACTGTGCCTGTGTCCAAATATGTGAACCTAACTGTATATTCCTCATTATGGTACGTGTATCTGAAGTACACAACTTCCTGATAAATTTTCACTTTAGAAGCATTTCGGTGTCCCAGTGTTTAACAAGGCGATTGAATCTCTCTATAAAAGAAAAACCTACCATATCTGCTGAGTAAAATGTACATGAAAGTCCAGCATGCTCTATATAAAAGGCAGTGATGTATCTTGGCCTAGGCCAACAAGGCCTAGGGCGGCACTTTTGCTGTAGTTTACATGGGGTGGCAAAAAACACCGCCCTCCACACAAAAAAATCCGCCCTGCCGCTCATAATGTCACTTCCTCCCAGCGCTTCAGGATGATGTATGTGCAGCCTGAGAAGCAGAGGCGATGGTGGCAACCAGGACAGGTTCACCGTAGGTGAATGGAACATGGGGTTGGGGTGTTTATGACATGAGCGAGTTGGGGGGTATGCATGAAATTAAAGGAGTGGTGAGTTGGGGTATGTATGAAATTAAAAACAGTGGTGAGTTGGGGGGTATGTATGAAATGAGTGGTGAGTTGGGGGGTATGAAATTAAATGAGTGGTGAGTGGGAGGATATGAAATGAGTGGTGAGTGGAGAGTGTGAAATGAAATGAGTGGGGGGTATGAAATGAGTGGGGGTAATGAAATGAGTGGGGGTATGAAATGAGTGGGGGTATGAAATGAGTGGGGTGGTATGAAATAAGTGGAGGGTGAGTGAAATGAACATGATAAAGAGTGGGGTGAAATGGACCGAAAAGGGACATGATAAAGAAAGGGGTACCTGACAAAGAAGAGACTCGCTGCCTTTACCATTAGTTCTATTGCTGTGGATCCTGTGTACGCTCAAACTCACTCACTACCTTACAATTAGAGGTCTACTGCTGTGGAATCTGTACATTCATACACCTTGCCAGTGCCTTTACCGTGAGAGTTCTATTGTGGTGCTCTGCTATGCTCATTACAGTGCACATTACTGTGAGTTTTATTACTGTGAAGCTCTGCAATACGCTCATACTCCGTGCACATTGCTGTGAGTTTTATTGCTGTGCAGCTCTGTGATATGCTCATACCAAATTTGGTAAATGGCTATACACCTTCAATATATGGGTCATTTGATACATATTGCATACTTGTATCTGGCAATTGGCCAGGAGGGCTAATTTATTTGATGGGGTCCTGTGCCATGAATGCGCTTTATGACTGCTCAATTGTGGCATCTGCTGGACGGCATCATTGGGTCTGCAGAGGAAAATCTGGGCCCTTCTATTGCTAAAAATCATTTTTGACTACATAGCCAGCTTCTCTGTATACTCATCGCATTCTTACGAGGGTACACTATTCAGACAACGCCTTATTTACTGTCTAATTTTCATTTATGTTTTTTAATAGTGTGTTTACCTTTTTGGTATTGTCTGACTTCTAATTAATAAATTCATTGTGCTTATGGTTTAGGGACCCACATCCCCCCTTTTAGCACTCCATACGCACCCTATTGTTGTGTTGGGTTGTTATGTGTTTGTTCTCAGTTATTCAGGAGGGTTAGGCCCTTGGGATTGTGTGGTCAGTGCACCACCTTTTGGGACAGCTATTGTTTTTTGTACTTGACATGCATGGCTGATCTTTGTAAAAATGGTTGAATTTACACATTTAATAATTTTATTTGATTATCTCTATAAAATAATAGCTACAACATTTGGGGCTGTATTACAAAGCTGGTGCGAACTTAACCAGAGCTGTTGTAAACTTACCAGATCCATTTTGGTCTATGGAGTTGTTAAGTTTACAACAGCTCTGGTTAAGTTAGCACCAGCTTTGTAATACTGCCCTTGGAATGGTATACAAAATATACAAGTAGGCACTTGGTATCCACTTTTAATATACTGAGGGGGAATAGGCGGAGCTCTAAGAGGAGAAAGGTGGAGTGTAAAGAGGAAGGGCGGGTTTAACCAGAAAGAGGTGTGACCTTGACAGGAAGGGGTGTGTCAAATTTAAATTAGAGGGTGCATGAGTTTAGTCAGGCCTAGGGCAGCACAAACCCTAAATACACCACTGGCTCTGGCACATTCATACATTCTGCATATTTCCCTAGGTTTTATTGCTGTGGAGCTCTGGCACATTCATACACACTGCACATTTCCCTGGGTTTTATTGTTGTGGAGCTCTGGCACATTCATACACACTGCACATTTCCCTGGGTTTTATTGTTGTAGAGCTCTGGCACATTCATACATACATACTGCAAATTTCTCTGGGTTTTATTTCTGTGGAGCTCTGTGATACGCTCATACACACCGCACATTACTGTGAGTTTATACAATATACAGAGCGGAAGAGGCAGAGCTCTAAGATGAAAAGGTGGAGCCTAAAGAGGAATGGTGTGGTTTAAACAGGAAGGGGTGTGTTCAATTTAAATTAGGGGGTGCACAAGTTTACTCAGGCCTAGCCCTTTAACGCCGCAGGACGTTCCATGACGTCCTGGTGGCGGGCTTTGAAGACGCGGGGGTACAGGTACGCCCCGCTGTCTTCAATGGGGCCGCTTCGCCCCCTCCCCGCAGCCTGCGCACGCTGACTTGTGGCGCGCGTCATTGGCTGCAGAGGGACGGCATGAAATCAAGCCGTCCCCTGCAGCCAATGACGCATACCGCACTGCACGCCGGCTGCGGGGAGGGCTCAAAATCAGTGCCGGGCGACGGCACCTGTCGGCGAGGTGTACCTGTACGCCTCGCCGGCAAATTCAAACCCCTTAAGTGCGCCACCCCTGCGTCCTTAAGGGACTAGGGCAGCACAAAACCTAAATACACCAATGAATGTGCAACTGCCATTCTGAATGTTATGCACAGCCAGAACTTCAGAGAATGACACTGTGGACGCAATCTGCCGTATGTCACCTCCAAGAACACAGAAATCTTCCTTCAGCTCTGAAACCTCATTGCTAGCAAAGTCATTGGTCCCTAAATGGCCTAGTACATCCACTTCCCCCACCTGCTTTGCTTGTTTATCAATATTAAGAATACGCCTCCTGTCTCTGTACTACTGGGCAAAATGAGATGTAAATCTGCCCTTCAACCTATCCATTTTTACAAGGCGTAATGGGGGAATGGGGTTCCCAGATATACAAATGTGTTACAGAGCGGCTATGCAGGCTCAACTATTGTCTTCCACGGCCGCGCAGGGGCCACCCCTCTGGTTGAGGTTAGAGAATGCAATGATCCTTCCCTTTCGCATAAACAACCTGATGTGGCTTAAAACATTGCCAAAAGCCGATATGGCAGGGATTTTACCCGCATCTCAGCTCTCCCTTATGGCCTGGCGCCAATGGGGACGCCCCTTGCTACGCCCTTATGCTCTGCTGGGTTTGGCTCCGCTACGGGTTTTACAGTTGTGTTCAAAATTATTCAACCCCCAATGCTGTAAAGGGTTTTAGGGAATTAAATGTACATTTGTAATTGTATTCAGAATGAAATCCTACAAGGACTTTTTAAAGAACCATATGCAACTAAAAAGACATCAATTGGTTTTGTAATACAGTAGTAAATGTTTCTTTTGTGAATTCTTCAGTGACACAATTATTCAACCCCTTACAGACTACTACTCTGAAGAACAGAGGTTCATTCAAGTGTTTTCAATCAGGTATTGAAAACACCTGTGGATGTCACGGAGCAGCAATAAAGCATAATAAGCCACCATTAGGCAGCTTTAAAATGACTGTGATACTCAGCTCCTTCTAGACATTTACTGGTGTGGTTACAAAAATGGTGAAGTCAAGAGAATGGTCCAGGAAGACAAGAGAAGAGGTGATTACTCTTCACAGGAAGGGCAATGGCTATAAGAAGATTGCAAAGATGTTAAACATACCAAGAGAGACCATAGGAAGCATCATTTGCAAATTCAAGGCAAAGGGCACTGTTGAAACGCTACCTGGTCTTGGCAGAAAGAAGATGCTGACTTCGACTGCTGTGCGCTACCTGAAGCGTAGAGTGGAGAAAAGTCCCCGTGTGACTGCTGAGGAACTGAGAAAAGATTTGTCAGATGTGGGTACTGAAGTTTCAGCTCAGACAATACGGCGCACACTGCGTAATGGAGGCCTCCATGCCAGAACTCCCAGGCGCACCCCCTTGCTGTCTCCAAAGAATAAGAAGAGTCGACTTCACTATGCCAAAAGTCATGTGGACAAACCACAGAAGTTTTGGGATAGAGTTCTGTGGACTGATGAAACAAAATTAGAACTGTTTGGGCCCATGGATCAACGCTATGTTTTGAGGAGGAAGAACAAGGCCTATGAAGAAAAGAGCACCTTGCCTACTGTGAAGCATGGCGGGGGGTCAATCATGCTTTGGGGCTGTTTTGCTTCTGCAGGTACAGGGAAGCTTCAGCGTGTGCAAGGTACCATGAATTCTCTTCAGTACCAGGAGATATTGGATACCATGTGATGCAGTCCGTCACAAACCTGAGGCTTGGGAGACGTTGGACCTTTCAACAGGACAATGATCCCAAGCATACCTCCAAGTCCACTAGAGCATGGTTGCAGATTAAAGGCTGGAACATTTTGGAGTGGCCATCGCAGTCACCAGACTTAAATCCGATTGAGAACCTCTGGTGGGACTTAAAGAAAGCAGTTGCAGTGCACAAGCCTAAGAATGTGACTGAATTGGAGGCTTTTGCCCATGACGAATGGGCGAAGATACCTGTAGATCGCTGCAAGACACTTGTGTCAAGCTATGCTTCACGTTTAAAAGCTGTTATAACTGTAAAAGGATGTTGTACTAAGTACTAAGATTGAATGTCACTTGGGGGTTGAATAAAACTGATAATGATGTGAGCATAGAAAAGACATTTGTGGTTATTTCATTATAAATGTTATGTTATATTTGTCTGACCTACACGTGCCTCTTTGATTTAATTGTAAGAAAGATGACTGAATGATCAAAATCAATGTCAAACTGGCCAAAACACTCAATTTCAGAGGGGGTTGAATAATTTTGAACACAACTGTATGTCACATTGTCCCCGACTTGAGTCTAGACTCCTGGGCCTTGTGTGGTCTCAATCAGGTGTGGCAGCTTTTTATGACTCACTCATTGAAACCATTTATGGATTTGGTGCAGGAATTCGCTATCCCTTCACGTGATTCCTTTACATACTTAAGAGTAAAACATGCATTAGCCCAACATGGGCTGACCTCCTTTGACGCCGGAAACCTTATGGCATTTCATAAATTATGCTTGGGTCGAAAATGTTTGAGGAAACCCCTATCATTGTGTTACAATAGTCTCATGTCGGCAAACTTGTCCAAGAAACTACCATATATGGTTGGATGGGAAAAAGATCTACGAATATCAATCTCCAGAGACGACTGGCAATACACCACGGAGATGGTCTATAAATACCAGGGGCGGACTGACAACTAATGGGGCCCCCGGGCAATTGGAGATCATGGGGCCCCCCGTGTGCCGCACCCACACAAAGCCCCAACCATACAACGCAACATCCACATGTGCATTATTGTACTAAAGAATTTATTTCTTAACTCATGAAAATAATCTTGACAATTGTGCAAAGAAAAAAAAAATCCATTTGGACCCAGACGCGAATTGGGGAATCCACTGCGTCCCCTCCAGACGGCCAGCGCTCTGCTGCAGCAGCCATCACCCACTCATTGCAGCTAAGCCTCCACCACGGCACAGAAAGTCCCGGTGGCAAACGAGGGAAACTGCCGATCACTTTAAAAGATACTGTACATTACTGACACACTGCACATTACAGAGCTCCACAGCAATGAACCTCACAGTAATGTGCAGTGTGTATGAGCGTATCACAGAACTCCACAGCAATAAACCTCACAATAATGTGCAGTGTGTATGAATCAGAGCTCCACAGCAATAAACCTCACAATAATGTGCAGTGTGTATGAGCGTATCAGAGCTCCAGAGCAATAAAACTCACAGTAATGTGCAGTGTGTATGAATCAGAGCTCCACAGCAATAAACCTCACAATAATGTGCAGTGTGTATGAGCGTATCAGAGCAATAAACCTCACAGTAATGTGCAGTGTGTATGAATCAGAGCTGCACAGCAATAAACCTCACAGTAATGTGTCCCCTTTTTGTGTTTAGGCAGGCGTCTCCTTTTTTTGGGTTAGGCAGGCGTCTCCTTTTTTAGGCAGGCAGGTGTCCCCTTTTGTTTTTTTAGGCAGGTATGTGTCCCCTTTTGTTTTTTAGACAGGCAGGTATGTGTCCCCTTCTCACCCTCTGCGCACACACACACACACACACACACACACAAATGCCAGAGGGGGAATTTACAATCCCAACAATAGTTCAAAGAAAAAATGGACAGGCGCCAAAAACTTGTACCGCCACCAACAAACCAATGCCAACCAGATTTTTTGTGGTTTCCCCCAAACCAGTAAAAGTGAATAGAACAATAGTACGTATCAGGTGGCGCGATGGTAGCCGCTGAATGGTAGGTGGTGGTTCTCTTAGTTCACATGGAGCATATGGAAAAGAAAGGAAACAAAACAATATATAGTGCAGATGGTACTGACACAACGACTGAATAGTGAGGTGTGCTGTATTCACTCACAAATTGGAGAGCCCGAACACTGGCTCTAAGTGGGTCAAGGCTTTTGGGTGTTTTAACTTCTCCGCTTCTCAAGGTGACCCACACCTTATATTGATTGGAGTAAGCTCATGGAAAATGGACATGAAAAGACAGCAGAAAGACTTCTATGTGCAAATCTTTTAGAACCCAAATGATATAAGTAGAATATGGTTGTTCAACTCACATTTGTAGGAGCTATAGACCAAGCTCTTGGTGTGCGCGCTTCAGGGTTTATTTAAGGTAAAGCCCAAAAAAACCTATGAAGGCCGCTCACTCCCAGGACCCTCAGGCTGGATCTCCTCTCTGGATTCACAGGTGGATCTGTGGCCTCACAGGGCTCAGGACACAAAGGGCAAGGGGGATGGAGCTCTCACCCGATGCAAGCCTCCAATCAGAGCTTGCATCGGGTGAGAGCTCCATCCCCCTTGCCCTTTGTGTCCTGAGCCCTGTGAGCGGGCCAGGCATTATTCGACACGCTCGTGTCTGAGTGCACCTACGTCACAGAAATCAGCTGATCGGCCGCTTGATTGACAGCTTCTGTGACGTAGGTGCACCAGGCGCATGCGCAGTGCGGGGCAGGCATTTCTCGACACCCAGGCAATCTTCGACGGAACACCGGACCCCTGCCTGGACTGCAGGGCCAATCTGCCCCCCCCCATCGGGGCCCTCGGGCAGTGCCCCATGGCTCAGTCCGCCCCTGATAAATACTCTAGGAGTACAAATTTGCGTGAATCCCATTTTAAACTACTGTATAGGTGGTATCTGACTCCAAACAGACTAGCCCACATTTCGGGACAATCGGGACTGTGTTGGAGATGCCTTACTGGTTCGGGCTCTCTCCTTCATGTGTTCTGGCAATGTCCAAAGGGGGGGGGGGCTATTGGGAGAAGATAAGCAGGCTTATATCTCACTGCACCTCCCTCAAACTCCTTTTATGCCCAAAAATGTACCTATTACACTTGATACCCACCAATTTACAAGTTTGCCACATGGGTTTGATCTCTATGGTACTGGGAGTAGCCCGTCATTGGAAGTCCCCTATTTGTCCTATACGGGAAGTCATGACCACTTTGGAAAGTGTGTTTAAATATGAGGAAATGTTTCAAACAGTGAAATAATTCACTGAATCAGTTTCAGGACATATGGGAGGGCTGCACAGACTTTATCTCCTCCGGTAAATTGATATAACGTAACTCATAATGTAGTTGCCATACTGCTGCCATATATTGTATATTATTTGCTTTTGATAGGGTTTTCGTTTTTCTTCACTGTTTATTATTTTAGTTCCTCTTTTGTCGGATTATTGGAAAATTGAGTTTTTATGTGTAGACTATTCAGTTTGTCCCATTTCTGCAATGTATTTTGTACATGTGTGAACTCTTAATAAAAAAAGTTTATATGAAAAAAACCCATCTGATTTATAATCTTTAAGCATCACCGATTTCCTTTATTTTCCATTCACCAGATACTCGAATGTGGAATAGATTATGGAAATAGACGCCTTGGTAAATCAGGCTTAGTTCTCTGGTCAGAATCTTCAACCAGATCATGGGAGTAAAACAACATTTATGATCCTGTCGAATTGAAACCATGTGGATTTGACAAAGAGATTATTTCTTTGGCCTGAAACTTCATAATACTTCCCATAGCTTTAACAATATGAGTGCCCATAAAACCTTATCAAAATCATACACTCCGTTCTACAGTAAAACAGTAACTAGAAGGTTAAATGCCGACAGGGTCTGATGTTCCCTGTAACAACTGTGTGGCTGCTGAATGTGAAAATCACCATAAAATAATACTTACATATACCAGTACAGTTCCATTCTCTTCTATAGCTTGGTTCGGTTTTATTTTTATCAACAATTCATGACTGCACCACTGCTCCTGAGGATAAAACAACAGACAAATAATGAGAACATTAAAGCTACAGCAATAGTCACATCCCATTAAAATCAAGGATTCTGGAAAGAGCTCTGTCCAAGACAATATTTTCTATTCACACCATGGAAAAATACTCAAAACTGTCGGACAATATGCCCTTTTCTACAAACGCTCCATATATACAGTATCTCACAGAAGTGAGTACAGCCCTCACATTTTTGTAACTATTTTATTATATCTTTTCCTGTGACAAAACTGAAGAAATGACACTTTGCTACAATGTAAAGTAGTGAGTGTACAGCTTGTATAACAGTGTAAATTTTCTGTCCCCTCAAAATAACTCAGCACACAACCATTAATGTCTAAACTGCTGGCAACAAAAAGGGAGTACAACTCTAAGTGAAAATGTCCAAATTGGGTCCAAATAGCCATTTTCCCTCCCCGGTGTCATGTGACTTGTTAGTGTTACAAAGTTTCAGGTGTGAATGGGGAGCAGGTGTCTTAAATTTGGTGTTATCGCTCTCACTCTCTCATACTGGTCACTGGAAGTTCAACATGGCACCTCATGGCAAAGAATTCTCTGAGGAGCTGAAAAAAAGAATTGTTGCTCTACATAAAGATGCCTA
Source organism: Leptobrachium leishanense (assembly GCA_009667805.1). Taxonomy (NCBI): domain Eukaryota; kingdom Metazoa; phylum Chordata; class Amphibia; order Anura; family Megophryidae; genus Leptobrachium; species Leptobrachium leishanense. The sequence goes on from CM019067.1 coordinate 195,416,707, forward strand.
GGCTATACGAAGATTGCCAAGACCCTGAAACTGAGCTGCAGCATGGTGGCCAAGACCATACAGTGGTTTAACAGGACAGGTTCCACTCAGAACATGCCTCAATATGGTCGACCAAAAAAGTTCCTAAAAAAAAAAAAAAAAAAAAAAAAAAAAGTCTCTGGATCCAACTGCTCCCTCCAACTATTGCCCCGTTTCGCCGCTCCCTTTTGTCTCCAAACTCCTCGAAAAGCTTGCGTATGCCAGTCTGATCAACTACCTCAACACCCACTCTCTCCTAGACACTCTGCAATCTGGCTTTCACTCACTGCACTCAACAGAAACAGCTCTTGCAAAACTGACCAATGACCTTGCAACTGCTTAATCTAATGGGTGCTACTCGCTGCTGATCCTTCTTGACCTCTCTGCCGCCTTTGATACAGTTGACTACTCAAATCCTCCTTCAAACTCTTAGTGATAGGCCTTCAAAGTACTGTTCTTTCATGGTTTGCTTCCCACCTGTCCCAACGATCACTTAGTGTCTCACTTGCAGGAAGTACCTCCTCTCGGCAGCCTGTCTCTGTTGGGGTGCCCCAAGGTTCAGTACTGGGCCCTCTACTTTTTTCAATCTACACTGATCGGCTCCTTTGGATTCCAGTACCACCTATACGCTGATGACACCCAAATATACCTCTCTTCCCCTGATCTCCAGCTCTCCTGGATCAAGTCACTGGCCGTCTCTCTGCTGTCTCAAATTGGATGTCTTCCCACTTCCTTAAACTCAATCTTGCCAAAACTGAAATTCTCGTTAGTCCTCCCTCCAAGAAGAACCCAATACCACCTATCTCTCTACGAGCAGGGGCGTACCTAGAACATTTGGCACCTGGGGCGGATCCTATATTTGGCACCCCCCAACTTTAATTAAAATTTAAAAAAAAAAAAAAAAAACACGCACTTTTTTAATGTTTCAAAATATTTTAGTTATTGCATTCTGGTAGGACATGACATATACATAGAATAACGATGTATTAGGAATCTGCCGATGGTGAAGCATGCGTCCTCTGTGCTGTGCAATAAGAGGCGAGTGTACATTCTTTTTGAATAATTGCTATTTTTAAGTGATTTTGCAAGCTCACAACATATCCATCCTCATGCTATGAACAAAAGTACTGAAAACCTAACAATAGAGAACACTGGGGAATAGAAAACGAAGACCAGGTCTACAATGGGCATAACCCGGGAATATTATACAAAAGAAAATGGTAGACACCAACTACCCAATATCAATTTTATTAGGTGTACAAAAAGACCAACAGAATACCGAACGCATAAAACACATGTAATGGGATAATGTAGGTCACAAAATAACTCCACCCAATAAGGGATAAATTACCTCACTAGGGATTATCTTAATGATCTGTGCACTCAAAGTAGGTAGTACTGAGTATCACAATGTAGCCTGTGCAGGCATCTGAGCAGCAATTAATAATGTACTAAGTACTCATAGAAAAGCATTGTGTCAAATACACTTTTAGAACCACCTTTAGGCAGATTTGCAGATAAATCGATATTCCATTGGGGTATGCACATAAATTGTCATTCGAATGAATTATACAGATACACTTTTAGAACCACCTTTAGACAGATTGGCAATTAAATCAATATTCCATTGAGGCATACACATAAATTAGCATTCAAATGAATTGTACATAATACTATTATAAAAGGGTATCGATGCTGTAAAAGACCCAACGTTTGGCTCCTGTTGATGCCTAGTGTACACTCATTGTAAGTGCCAGGACAAAAAAATTGTATCCAACATCTAAGGTAAGTTTGCAATAGAAAAGGTATTTTGTTAAGATGTGTACACAAATTGTTGGAATGTTACCACTTCTATTAAGAGATCTAGAAACATCCATACGGAGACCTGCCCAGCACTCGCAGTCGTTAGTAATTACTGTGTACTCATTAGAGCTGCTAAAACCACAATACAGCGTTGGTTAATGAAACTGGAGTCTCCGTGCAGCACAAAGCCATACACCCAAAAGTAGCTACGCCCTCATTGATAGGGGCAAGAGTAACCAGATACCAAAGTGGGCAAATGTGACCAAAAACCATAGACAACATGTTTCGCCGCCTCGAAACCGCGGCTTTTTCAAGAGAGGAGACACTCTGTACTGCTACTCCTTAAATGATAAATCTCAGATAGCGAACGCAAAATCAGCTGTGTAAATCCACCCACTTGGTAAATTGCGTCCTCAGCCACTCCTTGAACATGCTTCTCTGATGGGAAATCCCATCGCTGTAATAGACCACTATGTTGCGCTCCAATCAATGGGTTGCGCTAGATGATGACGACGTAGCTAGTCTCATTCATAATAAAAAGGGACATAGCTTGCTGCTAGGCGACCGATATACATAATGTTTACGTGAATGTATAAAAATCGTCACAGATTGAGAGGGAAAGCGGGCGAAAAATGGACAAAACCCATCATCTGTACCCCACAATAAAAGTATTGGTAATAAGGCTTAATGCTTTGTTGAATAATAGATAGGGTGCACCGATACCACTTTTTTAAGACCGAGTACGAGTACCGATACTTTTTTCAAGTACTCACCGATACCGAGTACCGATACTTTTATTTTAGGTCATGTGACCACTTTCCAATAAGAACAGACCTCATATAAAAATGCCACCAGCTCACATGTCTATATCCCCCACGAGATATATAAATATATACAGAATGCCCCCAGCTCTCATGGATATTGCCCCAGCTCATGGATATTGCCCCCAGGTCATGGATACTGCCCCAGCACATGGATATACTGCCCCAGCTCATGGATATACTGCCCCAGCTCATGGATATTGCCCCCAGCTCATGGATATTGCCCCCAGCTCATGGATATTGCCCCCAGCTCATGGATATTCTGCCCTAGCTCATGGATATTAACCCCAGCTCATGGATATTAACCCCAGCTCATGGATATACTGCCCCAGCTCATGGATATTGCCCCCTCCAGCTCATGGATATACTGCCCCCCAGCTCATGGATATTTGCCCCCCCAGCTCATGGATATTTGCCCCCCCAGCTCATGGATATTTGCCCCCCCCCAGCTCATAGATATATGCCCCCCCCAAGCTCTCATGGATATTTGCTCCCCCAGCTCATGGATATTTGCCCCCAAGCTCTCATGGATATATGCCCCCCAAGCTCTAATGGATATATGCCCCAGCTCATGGATATTGCTCCCCAGCTCAGACCCCAGACCAGACATGGGGCAGCTGTTCGAATGCTCTATCGGCATTCGGACAGCCGCCCCTGGAGCTCTCTGGCATACTTACCTTCCTGAGCGGCGCAGACTAAGTCTTCGCGCGTGATCGCGGCTGGGGTCCTTCAACATTCGGAAGCGTGGAAACTTTCCTGGTGCCGCTCAGGGAGGTAAGTATGCTGGGGAGCTCCAGGGGCGGCTGTCTGAATGCCGATAGAGCATTCGAACAGCCGCCCAAGCCCCTCGGATGCCGGCAAGCCGGCTCAATGCTGGCTTCCAGTATCGGGGGAAAATATCAGGGGTACTGCACGAGTACCAAGTACTCCTGCAGTACCCGGTATCGGCACCGATATCGATACTAGTATCGGTATCGGTGCAACCCTAATAATAGACACAAAAAGAGTGACCTTATGGCTGATTTAATGTTCGTATAAATCGCCATCTGTTTAAGAGCATAGATTACTACTTTCCAAACGGAATAGTTCTGATCCTAACAATAATTGCTTTGCTTCATTAGATAGTAGGCACAAATAAGTGACACTGTGGTTGATTGGATGTTGATATATATGTATATAGCCTTCTATTTAAGAGCATAACTCACTACTTCCTACAGAGGGGTAGTTCTAGTTATAACAGTAATAACATTAAAGTTAAAGGGGGGAAGACGTAAATAGATAAAAGGAGTAACCATCAGCGAGATGAACAGTAGAAATGAATATTCTAGAATATGAGTGGTAGAGACCTACCTCAATATGGTGGAGAAACCATATTTGTATATAACAGCTATCAATAGCTAAGGAGTAAAAAGGCAGAATAGAGAGGATCCCAAAGCGGAGGTATAAAAATAATTACATTTACATATCTGAAATAAATGGGAGCGAAGGTGAAACCCTCATTTAGTCCTCCTGGGTATAGTGTACACACTTCATAAATCCAGAACGCCTCTCTTTGGCGTAAGCGTAAATCAAAATTTCCACGGCGTGGACCAACTGATACCTGTTCAATAGCCAGAAAAATAGAAAGAACTTCAAATCCACAAAAATAATTTCAAATGGATTTAATCCAACATCAAGAAAGGCAACGTTTCGACCACAACTGGTCTTTGTCAAGCCTGACAAAGACCAGTTGTGGTCGAAACGTTGCCTTTCTTGATGTTGGATTAAATCCATTTGAAATTATTTTTGTGGATTTGGAGTTCTTTCTATTTTTCTGGCTATTGGGGCTGTGGAGCAAGAGACCCCCACTCCATTGATCCACGTTGGGGTGTATTCGAGTGTATACTTTACGATACCTGTTCAATAACTTGGAACCTAAGACCGTCGGCATTTCCATCATGCTCGATCCGAAGGTGTCTCGCTACTGGTGTATCTCGAATGTATCTCACAGATTTAACATGTTCTAATAAACGTAATCATAGGGGTCTGATGATTTTCCCCACATAGGCCCCTATTACACTATTTGCGCAGCGCATTTGCGTGCGAGCAAATGCGCTTTTGCGCGAGGACAGAACCATTTGCGCGGAACGTCGTATTACGACGTTCGCGCAAACGATGCGCGTTATAGTCTACCGTGATTGACCCTGCGCGAACCCAGCGTGAGCGCAAGTGCGTTTGCGCATCCCATACTTATCATTGTCAGCGCGAATGCGTTGGAGCGGATGGTATTACGATCTTCGCACAACGTCGTACGAACGATGTTTGCGTGAAGTATCGTAACGTCTTTGAAAACCTGGTGTTAACTTACAATCTGAACGTTCTGGCCGAAACGAAATGAACCTGCACAAAAAAAAAAAAAATACAGCACAGTACAGTTACAAGTGCATCAGCACTTGAGGAAGACCATAAGGTTGAAACGCGTTGTGCAATATTTTTTTAATAAATAGGTCGATTGTGATCTTTTTTACTTTCTATCGGTATACATCCTTACTTCGCTTGAGGCCTGGGGAGATCGTATATCGTATTGCATTGCATTTCCTGGTGGAGTGCTGTCTCCATTGCATTGCATATTCTGGTGGAGTACCGTCTCGATTTCCATCTGTATGAGGCGAAGAGTTCCTGCAATATGTACAATAAGCTGCCAATGTATGAGCCAACTGTAAAATGGCTCTCCACCATATGAGTTGATCAGCCTAATGCAAATTGTGGTGATACATTACAATTGATATACTGCGCAATGTATTTCCCATTTGCTTTCTTTTAGGCTCCACTCCATAGGAGGATTTCCATACGCTTCATCTGAGCTACTTTTGCGCGAGGCCACATCTATATATTTTTTCACAGTACAGTTACACATTCTACACAAACCCAAACAATAAAATTAATAAATTGTTTAATTTTTAATTTTTGTTGCAGCACATATACGCAGATTGACTTTGACAGGCGCAACAACCGAAACCTAGCAAATGGTGGTTCTTAATTCTGATTGCCCACCGATTCCTGCATGCAACGGTCATTTGCACCCAGCTTTGCACGTCGGATTTGCGCTCGAAAGAAATTGAAGGCTGAAAACTTTGCTAGTTTGTGCGCGCTAGCTTTTTTTGCGTGCACAAAAAAATTGCGCTGCGCGAGCGCATTTGCGTGAAGAGTGTATTAGGGGCCATGATTTTTACTGCATGAACATGTCATTAAGTAAACCACACATTTGGAACTACAGTTGAAGAATTGTTTGGCTTTATATTCTTTTGACCCATCTGGACTGGACCATGTACCAGTTCCATGCTTAATGTGTTTCCACACCTTACATCGGCCACATTTATAGGTCCCTTTTACATTGTGATACTCAGTACTACCTACTTTGAGTGCACAGATCATTAAGATAATCCCTAGTGAGGCAATTTATCCCTTATTGGGTGGAGTTATTTTGTGACCTAAATTATCCCATTACATGTGTTTTATGCGTTCGGTATTATGTTGGTCTTTTTGTACACCTAATAAAATTGATATTGGGTAGTTGGTGTCTACCATTTGCTTTTGTATGAACAAAAGTACACATGTGGCTGGTTTTGCTGATGGGAGTTGCGTGTGTGTTGGAGTGGCTGGTTTTGTGTGATAGGAGCTGTGTGTTGGTGTCTGGTTTTGTGTGATTGGAGTTGTGCGATGGGGTTGTGTGTTGGTTGGTTGTGTGTGATTGGCTGGTTTTGTTTCATGGAGTGGTGTGTGGGTGGCTGGTTTTGTGGATTGGAGTTGCCGAGCAGAGAATGAGTGTGTGTTTTGCAGGTATGAGATACTGCTATGGTCTTTTTTTTTACTATTCCAGTTTTTTTAAGACTCCCTCTTCCCTGTCCCTGTTTACCCTGGGCTGCCTATTCCCTGGTGATGCAGTGAATGCAGCCTGGCCCCCTCTATGCAGGACCTCACCAGGAGCCAGGCTGCTCAGTGACAAATTTCTGATCACTGCAGTGCTGGTTAAGGAAAGGACCACTTTAAACAGCAGCAAGTAAACAGGGCTTCATAGTCTGCTGATACACCCCCCTTACCTGCTGTTTACTGTCATCTTCTCTGTCTGCACACAAATCACATCCCCCTCCCCTCTGCTAGAGCTGCTGCAGGGGAGGAGCTATGAAGGGAGGAGAGGGGATTTTTATTCTCCTAATGCAAACGCCCTGCTCCACTGCTCGTTGTTTGAGAACATAGCTCAAACCTGACACACAGTGACAGTGGCACCTCCTAGTATCCCCTAATGACACCCTAATAATCACTGGTACCTGGGGCAGCCCGTCCCCCTGCCCCTCCCCGAAGTACACCACTGGAGAGCTGTGATATGCTCACACAAATTTTGGAGAACTGCCAGCAAGTACAGTAAGGCAGTGCAAATCCCCATAGAGAAGTAATGGTTAGTCTATTAAGAGAACACCGAACAGCAGAGAAAGGTCAGTGAAATGCCCTGATGTCCGGTGGTTTCATTCAGCAGGTTTATGCAGGCGGACCCCATAGGTTTCAATGTTAAAAATATTCCCGTTTTTATGCAATATCTAATAAACCATTTATTATTTTAATCTGCAGTACAAAGTCTATTTACTGATTTGTTTTTAGTATCTTTTAGTCATTTTTTCTTTTTTCTGTAACAGACCTTTTTATTATCAATCATAGGACCTTATATGTAAATTCCAGACATTTTCGTTCAGTAGTTTTTTTTAAATCAGCAGGCCATGGGTTTTCGGAGTCGTCATTTGACAGCCGACTCCCTGCAATTCGATGACCCTACGGTGAATGGTGAATTCACTACAGGGTGGGGAAATTTGATTCCCCGAAGTGCAGGCAGCAACAGAACACCAAAATGTTGCAGTCATTTCGGTGCTCTGTGAGTAACTTCTTTGGTGGTGTTTTTTTTTTGCTGCCCCCTAGAAAGTGCCAGCCTAGGCCTTGCCTACCCAGAACATACTTCAAAATTATGGAAATCTCAATGTATTTTTCCTGGTAAAATACTTTGTAAAAGTAAAAAATATATATATATAATTTTATTTTTAGGTTGTCACCCTAGGGGGTGGCGTCGCCCGGTGCTGGCGGCCCCCCCTAGGGACACCACTATCTACGAGTCAATGGAACTCTCATTTGCTCAACGCCTCAAGCTCACTGTCATGGTGTCACTTTTGATTCTGACCTAACATTCTCTCCCCACATCCAGACATTGACCAAATCCTGTTACTTTTAACTCAAAAACATAGCCCGTGTCCGCCCCTTTCTGACACAAGATACCGCAAAGGTTCAGGCTCTTGTCATTTTACGGCATGATTACTACAACTCGCTCCTTATTGGCCTCCCCAACTCCCGTATTGCCCCTTTGCAATCTGTAATGAATGCAGGAGCCAGGCTTATCTTTCTCACCAACTGCACCTCTCGTACCTCTCCACTCTGCCGGTCCCTCCATTGTCTTCCTGTACACTCTAGGATACAGTTTAAAATACTGATGCTCACGTTCAAATCGCTCAATAACAACTCCTCCCAACATGTCAAGCACATCCCATCTAGACTACTCCGGTCAGCATCTCCACCTGTCATCGGTCTACACGCGCACGGCTAAACAGCTAAACTGTCCATCGCTAGAATCCAGACGCACCCTTCACCTTTCCAGCCTGGTGTTTAAGAGCATCTCTGGGAAGCTGCCACCCTACCTGAATAGACTGCTTCCCCCAGCAGCTCCCTCATCCTATAACCTCCGATCCAGGACCAGCACCTTACTTGCAATACCACAATACAAAAAGACAGTGGCTCGGTCCTCATTTTCCTACAGAGCACCACAATTATGGAATAACCTCCCAGACACCATCAAATCTTCCACCAGTCTTAAGTCACTCAAAATTTCCCTATTAACATACCTCAATACAGAATGCACCTGTAAACATGTAACCTAGTGACTATATTTCCTACATATTTATTTTCTGTTAATCTGTATATTTGTGTTGTTAATATCTTACATTGTATTACTTTGTATTTCTGTAAATGTAACACTTCAATGTACTTGAACCCAGGACATACTTGAAAACAAGAGAAATCTCAATGTATCCTTCCTGGTAAAATCCTTTATAAATAAATAAATAAATAAATAAATAACTCTAGTCTCCAAGACTTCTCAAGGGCAGCACCGGTCCTGTGTAATGACTTGCCTCACCCTATCAAACTCTCCCCTGACCTTCAGGCCTTCAAGAAATCCCTCAAAACCCATCTCTTCAGATTTGCATACCACATCACTGATGCAACTCCTCCCTCTGCTCACCTACTCACACATGATTGAAGCTGCTTCTATGGCCACATCGTTCCCAAACCACTGGCACTAATGATCCTGCTAATAAGATTTCTCTCGTCTTCCTCAACCCCAATCTCTCTAGACTGTAAGCTCCTATGAGCAAGGCCCTTTACACCTCTGGTTTCCATCATATGTCCGTTTATCTGTATCTTGTTCCCTTTGGTTATTGTAAAGTGCTGCGGAAACTGTTGGCGCTATATAAATGATGACAATAATAATAAATAAGTTGAGTGCACATGTTCAGCGTCATATCCAGAGGTTGTCTTTGGGAAATAGTCGTATGAGTGCTGCCAGCATTGCTGCATAGGTTGTAAGGGTAGGGTGGGTCAGCTTGTCAGTGCTCAGACCATATTCCGCACAGGACATCACATTGGTCTGCATGGCTGTCGTCCCAGAAGGAAGCATCTTCTAAAGGGGATGCGCAAGAAAGCCCGCAAACAGTTTGCTGAAGACAAGCAGACTAAGGACATGAATTATTGGAACCATGTCCTGTGGTCTGATGAGACCAAGATAATCTTATTTGGTTCAGATGCTGTCAAGTATGTGTGGCAGCAACCAGGTGAGGAATACAAAGACAAGTGTGTTTTGCCTACAGTCAAGCATGGTGGTGGGAGTGTCATGGTCTGGGGAGCTACAGTTCAATGAGAGAACCATGAATGCCAACATGTACTGTGACATACTGAAGCAGAGCATGATCCCCTCCCTTCGGAGACTGGGCAGCAGGGCAGTATTCCAACATGATGACCACTGCCTTGATAAAGTAGCTGAGTGTAAAGGTTATGGACTGGCCAAGCATGTCTCCAAATCTAAACCCTATTGAGCTCTGTGGGGCTTGCTCAAATGGAAGGTGGAGGAGCGCAAGGTCTCTAACATCCACCAGCTCTGTGATGTTGTCATGGAGGAGTGGAAGAGGACTCAGGAGGAGCAGTGGCAACCTATGAAGCTCTGGTGAACTCCATGCCCAAGAGGGTTAAGGCAGTTTTGGAAAATAATGGTGGCTACACAATTATTGACACTCAGGGGTGTACTAACTTTTGTTGCCAGCGGTTTTGACATTAATGGCTGTGTGTCGAGTTATTTTGTGGGGACAGCAAATTTACACTGTTATACAAGCTGAATACACACTACTTTACATTGTAGCAAAGTGTCATTTCAGTTGTCACATGAAAAGATATAATAAAATATTTACAAAAATGGGAGGGGTGCACTCACTTCTGTGAGATACTGTATGTTCCCTGGTGTAAAGCATTTGAGATCATGTAAGTGGACTATTTAAGTAGAAGGAATATTGGAGTGTGATTGTAATTGTATAAATTTCACTTACAGCTTTCATTTTGCTGAATATTTTCAGTGTCAAAGCAACTGAAATTAGAGTACAATGCCCAGCATGCTATCTGAACTAATAGGATATGCTGAGGCCTGTAGCTTTGTATTAGGAGATTGTTAGATGGGCTACCAAATGATAATAAAAGAAACCTTGATGCTGCACTACTTATCACAACATTTATACGAACATATTTCATCCATTTATGTTTAGTATAGAAATGAAATTACGCACACATTATGGATCATGAATATATGCATTTATCTCTCATTCAGCAATGAGGATGTCCTTCTATAATATATTGCACTCTTCTGGACCATCCTTTCTGTATGTCCTGAGTGTGGGATCCTTGGTAATACCGATGCTAGTAACGCTGCCAATACTGGGCATTTGTACAAGTACTTGTGCCCATGCAAATCTCCCCAATACCAAGGATAGACAGATATCCTTTTTCCAATACAGATAATCGGCTGCCTTTCATTGCGATAACCGATACCAGGTGCATTTATTCTTGCGATTGAAATTTTTGGGATATCACAATTTCTACACAAATCTGTTAAAATTGTAAACATTACAACTAAGAAAAAATAATGTGCTTGCAAAGTTACAAATAGCTTTCCAGAACAGAGAAAAATGGCAATAAATCTATAAACATCACACACACTAAACATCCCTACTAGAAAGCTAAACAATATTTTGGGTTAAAGAATCTCAGTGCTCAGTGTGCGAGTAACACAGTAATGTGAGGGGTGTGTATATGAGCGTCTCCCAGAGGTCTACAGCAATAAAAAGTAGGGATGCACCGAAATTTCAGCCACCGAAAATTATCGGCCGAAAATGGGGTTTTCAGTTTCAGCCAAAATGGTTGCCTGCCCGGCTGTCCTCCAGGCTCAGGAGAGTCACTGGCTCGGCTGGAGGGCCAACCGAGCAGGGGGCTCGCCTGAGTCTGAAGGCCGTCCGAGCAGGGGGGCTCCGGGCTCAGGCCGGCCTCCAGGCTCAGGTGAGCCCCCGGCTCGGCTCAGCCTTGAAGGCCCAGCCGAGCCGGGGGGCTCGCCTGAGCCTGGAGGAAAACTGAGCAGCCTGCGACAGCCGGAGGACGAGGATGAAGTAGGAGGATGTAGGGGAGTAGGTGTAGGCAACATACTCACCTACATCCTTCTATTTCGGTCCTGAGCTCCAGCGGTGACAGTCTTACGGCTGTCGCAGGCTGCTCGGCCAGCCTCCAGGCTCAGGCGAGCCCCCAGCTCGGCTGGGCATTGAAGGCCCAACCGAGCCAGGGGCTCACCTGAGCCTGGAGGCCGGCCGAGCAGCTTGCTCGGCCGGCCTACGGGATCAGGCGAGTCCCCGGCCTCCAGGCCCAGGTTCTCATATCTGATTTTTGGTATCGGTTTTCGGCAGAACCGATCCCGAATTTTCGGTTTCGGTATCGGCCGGAAATTTTCATTTCGGTGCATCCTAAAAGAAAAAAAAAAAATCTTTCACAGCGCACATTACCGTGAGTTATGTTGCTGTTCAGCTCTGTAATACACTCATACACACTGCACATGTCTATCACAGAGCTCTACTGTGCAGCATCATTGTTCGCTTTATAATTGCAAAGTAAACAATAGTGCTGCATTAGAAGAAGAAAAATAGAAATTTGTATTTATTTTCTTTTACATAAACACTGTTTATGCTTGATAAAAATTGACAGGCAATGCTCTGGCCTTTCCATTGATACCGTATATGACCCTCCAGCATGCAGGTTTCTGGAGAACCTTATTCCTGGGAATTTCTGGGGGGGTTGCGATTTCACCAGATCCCAAAGCTGCTCTATTAGATTGAGATCTGGTGTCTGTGGAGGCTATTGGAATACAATAAAATCATGTTCAAGAAACCAATTTGATAGGATTTGAGCTTTGTGACTTGGTGCATTATCCTGCTGGAAGTAGCCATCAGAAAATGGGTACACTTTGGTAAGGGATGGCAAAATGAATCTTGAAGAAACAGTGTACAAATGAGTAGGTACCGGAAGAGATACTGAAGGCAGTTCAGAAATAAAACTTTTACTAAATAACTTAAAAAAGACATGTACCATGTCCTGAGGAAAAAGGTCCCGCACTTGGATATAAGGGGGGGGGACAGGAGGGAGGCCCACAACAAGTCCGTAAAAACACAAAACAAGAGAGACCCTGCCAGCGTATAGCAAAAGTAAACACAAAGTTACTTTCCCTCAGAATCCTTAATGTGGTCCTGACAATATGTCCTATACAGATGTGGACAGATTAAGAATACGCAACCCTTTAGGAGGTTGAAAGTTAGTGCCTTGTGTCAGGAAGTCTGGCTAGGGAGTCGAAGCTGGCTCTCTGCAGTAGAGTCAGCGGTGCAGGCCTTCAGGTTCAGGGAGCTGTCACAAACGTTTTCTGCAAGCAGTATGCAAGATTTTAAACGCAGAATTGGTGTGGTTTTTTTTTATCTTGCTTTGCAAAGGAGTTTGCAAAGCCAGGCCACTGGCTTACAACCCTTTTATCTGATCTGCTCTCTGGAGTTGAAGGGAAACTTGATCCGGGAACCAAATGGTTGGGAAAGAGTGTGAGGGGCAAGCTTTTTTTATAGTAGACTCACCCAAAACTCGGGGTATTTTGATTGAAGACTTTGAGAGAGTAACATCCAAAGAATCTTCTGCTGGGACATTTGGAATCTGGAAATACCCATGGAAGTATCTACTCAAATTAGATTTTCTATGTAAGTCCCCTTTTATTTCAAGAACTGTATTTGCACGTTTTCGGATATTTTGTATGTCTTGTTCTATGTGATACTGGCACTGTGTAAAGTTGTATTTTTTTTATCTTCTTCCATTAAAACCAGTACTGTCTTGATCTAGATAATTCATGCTTCGCGAGTAGAATTGCTTAGGTATCGTTACCGTAGTATTTAACATATGGGAGATATATATATATATACACACACATATACATACTGTATATGGTTGGGCTCCTGGATTGGGGTTGTATACAGCTAGTGGGGTTTCAAGGGTGCCCTATTACTTTCGTGGTGGCAGTGTATACATTCGGAAGGGTGGGTACTGTGTAAGGGGGTTAGGTTGGCATAACTTGGGGCCCTTTGAGCGGGTAGAGTTAGTAAGTCCAGAGGCTTGGAGCTGTAATCCCCTTGTACGCTCTCCTTTCGCCCGTCACGATTGGCTTAGCTAGGTCTAGGTCGTGGCAGGAGCAGTTTTGCCACTGGAGGTCAGGGCAGAGTCTCAAGATTAAAAATGAAAAAAAGCCAGTGAATATGCTCTAGCTCTACACGTTTAGCCATGGTGGCGTCATCAGGAACACCAAAGAGGGTGCAGGTAGGCATAGAAAAACACATGGTCTGTCTTGTTGTATCCAAGAACCGACATTTCGCCCCCTTCAGAGAAACGTTGGTTCTGTTACGTCTCGGCGGCTGGCACGGCACCGGCATCCTTCCCTGCGGCCCAGGGTCAGCGTCTCCCTCGCAGTCCTTCCTTGTGCCCTATGCGCGCGTGCCGCCGGCCTCTCCAGGTTTAAGCTTCTACCGGCGGCGCAACGTCATTAAGCCTCCACTGTGGGTCTCCCTGCACCATGTGATCTGGTTGGCCAATCAGATTGCAGGGCGCGAGATTTAAACTTGCTTTTTGCCTTTTCTCATTGCCCTTTTTGTGGTTTTGCTTGGCTGAACCCTAGTGCTTGTTTATTATATACCTCTGATTGATTTTCTGTGTATGACCTGGCTTTTGGATATTAACTTGTGTACTTCTATTCTCCTTTGACTCGGCTTTTGGCACTCGACTTTGTATTCTACTTACTCCCTAAGACCTTGGACTGTGTTTGACCTCTCTAATTACCGCTGTATACTTAACTGGCTCCATACCAGCCACTCTAAGGACTGGTTTCTGTCCTCCTTGCTTGATTGTCCTTGCCTTATAGGTTCACTTCTCGCTATTGCGTAACCCAGCCACTTCAAGGACTAGTATCGCACTTGGGTTTAGGGTTACCTATTTGCTACGTAATATACCGACAGTATAAATCCTTTGGATTTACGTGTGCTGACCTGACAGGTTCTTGGATACAACAACCGTTTAATGGATTAATAAAACATTGTGCCGGGATGCACCGAAATTTCGGTCACCAATAGATTCTGCCGATAATGGGGTTATCGGTTTCGGCCCGAAAGCAAGACACCAGCTGAAAAAGTCAGCCGAAAATTGATGATCCCAGCTGACATTGAGCGAGCACTCTTTCAATGCTGCTTAGCTGGAGATAATTGTAATTGGAAAGAGGCAGGAGCTGCTACACATATTTATTTCTGCTCACAAAGGGTTAACTGCATGATACACACCATCAGGGCAAGCAGTAACCTCTGGCCTCTGAGTGACAAGGAACAAGTGATTTTTTACTGACCTCCTGCCAGAGGTGTCTGCTCGGAGGACAAGAGGGGGGTTAATGTTGGAGCTTACATCCATGCCTCCAAAAAGTTAATTGCATGTATACACATTCAATGTTTGTCTTTTCCTTTGCATCTTAAAAGGCAGATTTATAATGCTTTATTATTTTTTTAAAGTGCAGAAAAACAGATTAACCTCCCTGGCAGTATTCCCGAGTGTGACTCAGGGTTAAATGTCGCTACCGTGAACGGTAACCCCGAGCCACACTCGGGCTGCATACTCACCTCATCCTGCGCTCCCACGCTGTCCCCCGCAGTGTGTTCGCGGCGACTTGCTTCCTGGTAACGCTCCCTTGCGAGTCACACGATGCAGGGGGCAGGACCAGGCAGCAAATTAGCAAACTGTAAAAAAGATTTTTAACCTACAGCATGAATTGCTCATGAACGGCCACTAGGTGGCACTAACAGACCATACAAATTCTAAGACTTGACTTCACTGTAATATATATATTTTGGAGATCTTATTTACACGTATTTCAGTGAGCTATTCTTAATTTTTACAGGCTTACTATATAAAACAACACGTTTTCTGTCTGAAACAAATGAGACGCTTTTAGACACAATTTTTTAAAAAAAATTAGACCGCCAGGGAGGTTAAGAGAAACAGACTGATGTTTAGGCTCCATCTGAGCCATTATAGATTATAGATATATATCTACTTATTTAAGTTGTGTTGGAGGAAAAAAAAAAATTAGATTAAAAGCCTACACACAACAAAAAATAAACGTTATAGTTGCAGAGTTCTCTGAATTGTTGGGATATGTAAATGTCTTCTACAACTATAAAATGTGTGTGTGTGTCCAAACATTTTACACATGAATGTATGCACTAGATGTAAAATAACTCCACCAAAATAGGACAAAAATATCTTAAACATTTTAATGTGGATTAATTTAAATTCATGATATTAAATTTAATAAAGTCTAGTATTAATACATTTATACAAAAAACGATCTTAAAATAAATTGTAGGGGGAAAAAGTAATTTCCGGTTTTGTTTCAAAATTTTCATTTCTGAGCATCACTAATATATATATATACTGTATATTACATAGTTACATAGTTACATAGTTATATAGGCTGAAAAAAGACATGCGTCCATCGGGTTCAGCCTCTCCCACATAACCTACTGCTGTTGATCCAAAAGAAGGCAAAAAACCCAGTCTGAAATGCTTGCCAATATGCAACATATTGTGAACAAATTCCTTCTTGACCCCAGAATGGCAGTCAGATTTCTCCTTGGATCAAGAAGCTATTACCCCCATATTAAATATTATAACCCTTAATATTCTGTGTCTGCAGGAAGTCATCCAGTCGTTTTTTAAAAGTCTGTACAGACTCTGACCCAACCACCTCAACAGGCAGAGAATTCCACAGCTTTATTGTTCTCACCGTAAAATAACCCTTCCTATGCTTTAAGCTAAATTTTCTTTTTTCCAGTCTAAATGGATGACCCCTTGTCCTATGTATAGTCCTGTTAATGAATAGGTTATCAGACAATGGTTGATAATGGCATATTGTAACAGGGCATCATGTAGAGAGCAAGGAAAGGTCCCGTCCGGGGTTTATGTGTCACCTAGATTTCTCTCTTACACCTTCCGGAACCTCTAAGCACCTGGTTTTGCACTTTGCCTCAGTGGCAATTTAGTGCAGGTGAGGCAAACAGACATCGCTCTGGAGTCTGGGGACCAGACGGTCTCTATCTGCTGGAGCACAAGGTTGGTCATGCTAGTTTGCTGAAGCCTGACAAACAATAGGTTTGCAAAGGTTGTTAGTCAGGGCTATTGTATGTTTAGTTAGTGCCGGGACACGGCTAGGAATTTTCTTTGCTTTTGAACGGTTTATTTTGAGCAATATACAGTGTGGTGTATAACCTGTGGGTTGCTGCAATAAATGTACCCCCGTTTGAAGAAAAGTCACTGGTCTGGTCTCTGAACCTTTCAAGAGTGCTCACCCCAGAGAGCAATTGCACCCGCTACCTGTTTCCCAGCTCACAATATATATACAGTATATATATTACAGACACCAGACACGTGTATATATATAGAAAGTCATTTTCGGTATTGGTTTTCGGCCAAGCTCATCGTGCATTTTCGGTATCCTTTTTGGTCCCAAATTTTCAATTCGGTGCATCCCTAGCCAGTGTGTTTTATTTTTTTTGATTCAAGTCAACATTTTTAGATTTTTCGTCACGGGAACACCAGGCTTGAGCCAAGGTGGGCCCTTTATATGAAGTGTTGTTAAGCCCTTTAGGCAGGTTTGTTGCGGACTTCACGATGCAGAATACAGCCCACAGAATATACACAGAATGCTGGACGAGGATGACAGGAAAGAATACACACACAAGAGGAATCCCTGTAGGGTCCTTATAATGGCCTTCTGAATCTAATCAAGCAATAGTTCTGGATACTGCTCACCACTTGTTTTATGCCAGGATGGATCCACTCCCAAATTCGGACTTGACAAAGACCGGTCAGGGTTGGAAACCTCGTTTTTCTTATGCGGAGGAATAAAATCCATCATTAATACTGAAGAGTGCCAGATTTATTTATTTATTTATTTATTTATTGCTAGGCCTTCTGAATCTAGTCAGGATACAGGGCAAGGAATAAACACCACAATAACAATAGGGGTAGGCAAGAGACAGCAATATGAAATGCCCAGCAGAAAACACAGAACCCTAAACTAGAAATAAGGTCCTTAAGCTGGCCTCTAATACAAAGGAACTGGACCCATCCACGAGCAGGGAGCTAATGCTCTGCTAGCGTATTTATGGGAATTGGGCAGGTCATGTGACCACAGGCCACATCAGCCACAGGGAATCCAAGAGCGGAGAGCCTGGACTGGCTAGCCCAGAACCCCTCAAGAGCTGGCATTGATCGCTCTCACCACCAGGGGGCCTGTCTGAAAATGAGGAACTGTAACATCAAGTCCCTGTTATTTTTCTTATACATGGTCACTGGACTATGCACCTCGCCATCTTTTTCAGGGTGGCTTTTTGCAGAAGTACAGTTTAATTCTTAGATATATCTTTATCTATCTCCATGGTCCCATTTTGAGTATTTTTGGTGTTGAAGACCTATCAAAATTCGGATCAGAATATAAGTGTCTATTCATGATCATCTAAAGCAGTGTTTACCAAACCTGTCCAAGGGACCCTCAACTAGGCCAGATTTTGTAGAAATCCAAGAACCTTGGAGAAATGCAGACTGAATCCTACAATCACTGAGCAGCAAATCATATCACCTGTGCTGTACTTCAGATATCTGACAAACCTGGCGAGGCAGAGGGTCCTGAGAACAGGTTTGGGAACCACTGATCTAAAGCAATGCCAATTAAAGCTACTAGGCTAACTTAATATAGCTACATTTATTAGCATTGGTTTGTGTAATTCCTCACTCAACAGTTAGTTACCTGGCCCAAAATAGGAGACAAGCGAAATAACCATACATAAATTCCAATGTAGAACTGCTAGTCTGTATATGTGTACAGGGATACCACCCAGCACTGTTGATGCCGGACGATTGCTATTCAATCAAATGACTAAACACTAAAAGGTGTTATTCCCAAAGTGACTAACTTGCCACTGAATAGGGAATTTCATTACATGGTGCAATTTCAGGGCAGCTCATCTAGTCACTAAACTGGCGAATTGACAGTGAAATACGGTGTAGTTTGCCTTTGATCGGAAATCTTCAGGAGGCAGCGAAATTGTCCCACAGAGAAGTAATGGTTAATCTATTCAGAGAATGCCAAACTGCACAGAAATGTCAGGGAAATGCACTGATTTTTGGTCATTCAGTCGACAGGTTTAAAACCGCATAGGTTTCAAAGATAAAAATTTTAATAAAAAAAACAAAAAACAACATTTACTCTTTTCATTTATTTATTTTTTTAGAAAATCTTTTTGTATGAGGAAATTTGAGAGTCCCAATTTTTTTAAAAGGCTTTTTTTTTATTCTGTAACAGACCTTTTTATTATTTTTAAAATTATTTTATTATTTGTTAGACACATTTTAATACATTTTTATCGGTTTAAAAAACGATTAGGAAAATAGGAGAGTTGTGGGGGGGGGGGGTTCTGCAGTTCGGCAATGCACTACAGTGACCCTATGGTGAATAGTGAATTCACTTTTGAATTTCAGCTCTTTGTGAATAAGGGCCCCTTAAGGGCACACATAAAAAATATACACAAAAGAAAAGAAACAGAAAACAAATCACATATTTATTAAACCAACACATTTCACAATTACACATGCATATTCAGTCACACATTGCAATATGCAGCCAATATATCAGATTGCCAGATTCTCCATGCATTCCTTGACACACATTTCTCTTTCATGCAGCAAAGTATTTCTCCGTAACATTAACCATAACATTAACAGAACATGCTGCAGAAGGATTCCATTACCTAATCATTGCAGTTCTTTGTGATCCCTCTATGATTCATGAATTAATTTCAAACACGCAGAGTATGGATTGCGCACACTGCAGCTTGATATGTTTGACACCCTGCCCATTAGCAGGTATATTCTAAAAAGGTCCAGAAATAAAAGGAAATCTCTACTAATACAACATATCATGCTAATCTATAAAACTTAGTCACACGGAATTAAACAACTAGAACATGACAAATAAGGTTCTAATAAATCACATGTGAAGGTTTGCTCCCTTTGATGACCTGGAAGTACCTGTAACATAATATTAGCAAACTCTTTTGGTATGCAAGTCAGGAAATAAAAGCCCAGCTCTCTGCTTAACAAGCTTCAGCGTGGAGTTTCAATCTCGTTCAAGCTGTGGTTTAGGATATCCAAACGAATTTAGAGAAGTGGGACTACAGGGATAGGTTCCATGCACTATGATAACTCTAGTGAACTCAAGTTGTTATGGCATCTATAATGTCACTTTAAATATCAGATCTTCTGTTGTTATAGGTTTAATGTAGATTATAGAAATAATGAGTTTAGCTTGAATGGAAGCTAATTTAGTCCACGTTTTCCAAAATATCGTTTATATATAGAGCAAATTCACCATATTGTTGTGTTTTATTTAGTAATCTAAGATACATAGGATAGCTACTGTTACTAGGAATCTGGAAGGGGTTAAACCCTATGTGTAAGATCACTTCAAAAGACTGGGATAAGTTCATTGTCTGCATATGTAACAAGATGTTCTTATGAAAGAATCACAGAGGAAATGGAACGGTTCTGTGTCAGCTAAGTCTTGCCCTAGGGTCAATCTGACAGATATATTTGAATTACCTCATCTTGAAGTAGGGACAAATAGAACAATTGAAATGGTCACTTAATGAACTGATTGGAACACATTCCTGAGCTGAGAACATGTTCTTCTCTCATTAAAATACAATATCAATGTCAGGAAATTCCTTGGTCAAGTTTGTTTACTCATTTCCAGAGACTTTGCTAAATCTTGATATTTCAAAACCATGAATCTTTTTCACCAGACATATGCGACATATTCCTGCCTTCTCTTTAGAAAACACATGAACTATAAAAAAAAAAAATCTGATCCTTTCAATATTTTTATACAGCAGCCTCATGCTAGGGTTGCCAAATTGGCCTCGTTTTCCTGGACAAATATTACTATTTTAAGCAAAGGAGAGTACAGGTAAAAGTGCTGCCCGTCAACCTGTATAATGGATATCCTGCAGGAAGGAAATCAAAGCAGGTCACCTGGGATTCCTTTTTAAGTTCTTACATGCAGCATATGGAATCTACAGACACACACCTCACAGGCGCACACACAGAGACCTCAGACACACACATCTTACAGACACACTACTTACAGGCACACACACACACAGACCTCAGCCACGCCTCAAGGGCACACACAGAGACCTCCGACACACACTACTCACAGGCGCACACACAGACCTCAGACATATCTTACAGACACACTACTCACAGGCGCACACACAGACATCAGACATATCTTACAGACACACTACTCACAGGCGCACACACAGACATCAGACACACACACTACTCACAGGCGCACACACAGAGACCTCAGACACCCCTCACAGACACACACAGAGACATCATAAACACACAGACACATATGCTCTAATAGTATTCTGCCAGGTTCGTCAGCTGCCTGCTCTCTTTCGCTCTCAAAACCTTAAAAGGCTACACGTAATATCATAATTACCGAAGTCACGTTGAAGTTACACCTGCTTGTGGCTTCTCACTGGAATGCAGCCAGCTGGCAAACCTGGCAGAATCCTATAAAAGCAATTCTGCCACCCGGCCCCAACCCTCACCTACTGCCTGGTAAGTCAGCCCAGTGCTGGCTTCCGGTATAAGTATCGGAGGCATTTGCATGAGTACTCATGCAAATGCCCGGTACCGGCGCTTGCATCGGTATTGATGCATTCCTAACTCAAATTATCTGTTAAATCAGAAGATTCCAACGTGCTCCCAGAAAAATGAAATAAAAAATTATCTCAGCTCGATGCATTTCATTTTGATAGGACTTCCTGGGAAGCTTAAGAAAATTATCCATGAGTTATATAATTGTACTGTACTCTATGAAATTCTCCCTCCACCTTCTCTAGCCACAGAAAACAGCCTTTTATAAAGTCTAAATAGGTCATCATTAAAATAAACATTACAGTCAAAATATGGATATTTGCATACACCACGGAGCGAAGTACCAATTCTGTACTATTCATTAAAATTTGTATTTCATGGATCTGTGAGGACTTTTTATTTTCTTTTGTATATTTTCTGACAAGGGTAAGGGGGTAATACACGCAGATGGCCCCAGGACATACTTGAAAACGAGAGAAATCTCAATGTATCCTTCCTGGTAAAATCCTTTATAAATAAATAAATTTGTTATTTTTTACTCAATTTATTGATTTTATGATTTAATTATTCTGTTCCACTTATGTAGCTTTTATTTATCAGTAGTGGTATTTATTCATGTAAATGTATACACCGCACCAGAGAATGGAAGGCCATCAGTCAGCAGACACTGTCATGTATTGATATACAGATGTGTTCAAAATTATTCAACCCCCAATGCTGTAAAGGGTTTTAGGGAATTTAATGTACATTTGTAATTGTATTCAGAATGAAATCCTACAAGGACTTTTTAAAGAACCATATGCAACTAAAATGACATCAATTGGTTTTGTAATACAGTAGTAAATGTTTCTTTTGTGAATTCTTCATTGACACAATTATTCAACCCCTTAAAGACTACCACTCTGAAGAACAGAGGTTCATTCAAGTGTTTTCAATCAGGTATTGAAAACACCTGTGGATGTCATGGAGCAGCAATAAAGCATAATAAGCACCAATTAGGCAGCTTTAAAATGACTGTGATACTCAGCTCCTTCTAGACATTTACTGGTGTGGTTACAAACATGGTGAAGTCAAGAGAATGGTCCAGGAAGACAAGAGAAGAGGTGATTACTCTTCACAGGAAGGGCAATGGCTATAAGAAGATTGCAAAGATGTTAAACATACCAAGAGACACCATAGGAAGCATCATTCGCAAATTGAAGGCAAAGGGCACTGTTGAAACGCTACCTGGTTGTGGCAGAAAGAAGATGCTGACTTTGACTGCTGTGCGCTACCTGAAGCGTAGAGTGGAGAAAAGTCCCCGTGTGACTGCTGAGGAACGGAGAAAAGATTTGTCAGATGTGGGTACTGAAGTTTCAGCTCAGACAATACGGCGCACACTGCGTAATGAAGGCCTCCATGCCAGAACTCCCAGGCACACCCCCTTGCTGTCTCCAAAGAATAAGAAGAGTCGACTGCAGTATGCCAAAAGTCATGTGGACAAACCACAGAAGTTTTGGGATAGTGTTCTGTGGACTGATGAAACAAAATTAGAACTGTTTGGGCCCATGGATCAACGCTATGTTTGGAGGAGGAAGAACAAGGCCTATGAAGAAAAGAACACCTTGCCTACTGTGAAGCATGGCGGGGGGTCAATCATGCTTTGGGGCTGTTTTGCTTCTGCAGGTACAGGGAAGCTTCAGCGTGTGCAAGGTACCATGAATTCTCTTCAGTACCAGGAGATATTGGATGACAATGTGATGCAGTCCGTCACAAACCTGAGGCTTGGGAGACGTTGGACCTTTCAACAGGACAATGATCCCAAGCATACCTCCAAGTCCACTAGAGCATGGTTGCAGATTAAAGGCTGGAACATTTTGGAGTGGCCATCGCAGTCAGCTGACTTAAATCCGATTGAGAACCTCTGGTGGGACTTAAAGAAAGCAGTTGCAGTGCGCAAGCCTAAGAATGTGACTGAACTGGAGGCTTTTGCCCATGACGAATGGGCGAAGATACCCGTAGATCGCTGCAAGACACTTGTGTCAAGCTATGCTTCACGTTTAAAAGCGGTTATAACTGTAAAAGGATGTTGTACTAAGTACTAAGATTGAATGTCACTTGGGGGTTGATTAAAACTGATAATGATGTGAGCACAGAAAAGACATTTGTGGTTATTTCATTATAAATGTTATGTTATATTTGTCTGACCTACACGTGCCTCTTTGATTTAATTGTAAGCAAGATGACTGAATGAACAAAATCAATGTCAAACTGGCCAAAACACTCAATTTCAGTGGGGGTTGAATAATTTTGAACACAACTGTAATACAAGGAGGAGTCAGGTAGCTGAACAACCGATCACCAGCTGACCAAATAATTCCTTTCAATGTCCACCAATTCACTCTGCTGTTGGAAAAAAAATGTACAGAAGTCCTTCAAAAAGAAAAAGAGGACTAATGTCAATAATCAATTTAATTTCCCCACCACCTCTTCAAATATCAGCAGACTAATTTGCCCTCTTGAGTGTTACATACCTCAGGAGCTCAGTAAGAAGCTGGGGCTGCACAACAGGTAAACCTAAAGCTCCCTTTAAAGGGACATGAATGCTTTGCTATTGTGCTTTTAAAAACATGCTATGCCTTTTGAACGAGTCAGTAGTGTCATTCGACAGACATAAAATGCAAGTAAATGTGATATTTTTTTTCATATCTACCTGCTTTTCTTTCTTGGTGTTTTCCACACCAACCTCAGGAGGCATTTTAAGCGAACCAATCAGTGTGTATACGTAGGTATACATAAAAAACTCACTGAGCATGTGCGACTGAGTTACATAGTTACATAGTTATATAGGCTGAAAAAAGACATGCGTCCATCGGGTTCAGCCTCTCCCACATAACCTACTGCTGTTGATCCAAAAGAAGGCAAAAAACCCAGTCTGAAATGCTTGCCAATATGCAACATACTGGGAAAAAATTCCTTCTTGACCCCAGAATGGCAGTCAGATTTCTCCTTGGATCAAGAAGCTTTTACCCACATATTAAATATTATAACCCTTAATATTCTGTGTCTGCAGGAAGTCATCCAGTCGTTTTTTAAAAGTCTGTACAGACTCTGACCCAACCACCTCAACAGGCAGAGAATTCCACAGCTTTATTGTTCTCACCATAAAATAACCCTTCCTATGCTTTAAGCAAAATTTTCTTTCTTCCAGTCTAAATGGATGACCCCTTGTCCTATGTATAGTCCTGTTAATGAATAGGTTATCAGACAATGGTTGATAACCTTATATAAATATATACGGGGCCGTTATCAGAGTTGCTCCTCTTCCCTCCTGCAATGTGAGCTGAGGGCAGGGCTGAACTTTCACCCTCAGCTGCTGCAGAGACCAGGAAGAAATCCATACACACAAGAAGAAAAAGAGTCAGCAGAGAGAGAGGGACAACAACAAAAGCACAGAGACCTAGCAAGAAACTGTAACGAAAGACAGCAAGATAAAGCAGAGGGCCACCAAGAAAAGGTGCAGTGAGAGAGAGCGGACACAAGAAACAGCACAATAAAGATTGTGAGAGGGACTGAGTGTGTGAGGGAGTTTGAGTGAGGCAGGGAGTATATAATTCTTGAAAGAGCGCAAGTGAGTGTGTCAGTGGGTGAGTGAGTCTGTGTGTGAGAGATTGCGAGCGAGTCAGCGGGTGTGTGTTTGCTTTTACAGTTGCAAAGATGCTAATATTCAGTTCCTCGGTTTCCCCAGTCTGAGGTCCTGAGCTGCACAGCTTGTGTTTGTTCATACAGTCTGTCAGACCTTTTTAGATATGAAATTTCTATAACGCAGGAATGTTTAAATTTGGGGCCAGGAATTGCGTCACGCAAACAACTTGTCTGCGTCGTTAATATATAACAAGAACAAGAGACAAGCTAAACTCGTTAGTGTTACGCATACAAGAAAGGACATTTAACATTGATCAAAGACGGTCTAATGGACTCTGTTTATTTTATTTATTTGTTACAACCAAACAGGGTTTAGATCAAATGGTTTAAAAGTAAGGGAACACAATGACAACTAAGATAGATATCTCAGTATTGTGTTTATTTCGTCAGATCGAAACTCTGAAAGACCACGTAAACATGGAACAATAGGTTGCCCAATAAAGAAAAAAACCCAAAGAAGGTTAAATGGCTTGGGTAAACCAGCTTCTAATGCTATGCTATTCGGCAATATGTACTATATGGTATGAGAATATTTATTAGTTAGAACTGATAATTTTAGCATCTTATAAAAACAGAGGCCCTACCACATTCAGTTGATCATCACAAATGTCTGGTGTACTAACCCACATGAAGCCGATTAAGTCGGGTAACGTGTGAATGTTAAAAACGATACCACGAATCAATGAATGGATATCCCCTCACATACACATCCCTGTGGATATAAGTAAAGGGGGATGAGATGCACACACGCCGTGGCGAAGTATGCTGGCGATGCCACAATAGAAATAAATTTTGATTTGTTAATAAAATCTATGGAGTCCCGGGATATAGGAATAAAAGACCCCAAACCAGTAAAAGATTGGCCAAACACATAAATTAATTCCTGCAGAAGGTTGATGGATGATCTGAGAGCGCCATCTGCTGGCCAGGTAATATAACACCTGGACAGACCCCTGGAGTTGATGAATATATATATCCTCCAATCAAATGAGGCCACATAGTGATTGGCTAGATCTAAAACTGGGCGGAAGACCACTATATAGAGAGGACACTCCAGAGCAGATGGAACACACACTGAGAAAAGCTTGGGGAGAGACCTGAGGGACGCTTGGAGGGGAGAAAGGCAATCACCATCGGCCGCCCCCTTTAGAGACCTGACCACACCCTAATCTTCCACCACTCTATCTTCACTAACCAGATGGTAAAGTATACCTGAATAACTTGATATCTATTTTCTAATTGCATAGTCCTGACTTTAGATGTCCACCACAAACTAAAGGAATATAAATGAATTATTTTGCTGTTTGAGCCTAATAATCAGTAGAATAGAAATTCTGCCTTTACAGTCCACTGCAGAGGACTGCTAAGGAAGAGACTATCACCGGCTGAATACTTGAGCCATAATTTAATGAAATTATTTATATTCCAAGAATACTGGTTGTGGACATCTAAAGATCAATTATATACCTATAGTGAGATACGCTGGGACCGTGAAATAGCTTTTATATGTCAAGTACGTCCGCCCCATTCGTAACCTAGCATAACTCCTTCCATATCCATCTTGCAGCCCTTTCGAATGAATGCATGCACTGTAAGTCATTAAGAAGCGTTAGGTTAACGTATATCGAATGAAGTGCTGTGATTGATCTGTGGAAGAGATAGTCTCCCTATCGAGTGTGTTATGTGTCTCCCTGAAGGAAGTTGCATTTCGTGAATAGGCCCCCACAATAATAAATTGTGCTGCAGGTGATGCCCAGTAACTGAGTGTTTATCTTAGCCAGGTGGAGGATTGGTTTATAATGGGAAAGGTTTAAGTGAATAGAATAGAGTTTGGTGTTTAAGAATTGAGGCGTGTATATCTGTGGTGCGGTCTATAAACCTAAAATATCTGTCCATTAGATTATTGCGTGTCGCAGTATCGCTACTAATCACGATCTATAATCACTTGTAAATTGTATCTTGCTAATCCGTTGATAACATACGATTGTATGAAACTTGACGTGTGAATAAATTTTGGTTTGAATTGTTTTACCGTTACGCAGTCTCATATCATCTTTATTGATTTTATTGTGTTTAAAAATATCTAGAGAGCATCAAAAGAACTCGGGATAACGCGCCATATATTTGTTAAGACGTATATTCATTGATTGGTTATTAATCCCTATCTTAGGGGTTAAATACCAATTTATACTGCTGGTATTGGAGGCACTGTCAATAATATATATATATCTATATATATCTACAATAAGAAAAATATACGTCATAATTAATATATCCCTGACCTATTAAAGAAGTCAATAATCTCTAACAAGTCACAGGTATTTATAAAGCACTAATAAGCTCTGTAGCGCTGTACAGTGGGAGAGGCAGAATAACAAATGTCCATACAAGTTAAACACACAGAACAGTAGGAGAGAGTCCCTGCCCTAGAGCTTACAATCTAAGAGAAGAGGGGTGACGCACTAGGTGAGCGTAATTATTATACTTTATTTATAAAGTGCCATCATATTCCGCAGCGCTGAACAATGGGTATGATATAGACAGGGCTACAATACATTGAACAACATTTGATAAACTGATACATGAGGAAATGAGGGAGGGAGGGTGGGACTGATCAGTGTTGAAATGAAATTTGGTCTGCGTGTTTCTGTGTGAAAAGGAAATTAGTTCAGGTAAATGCCTACGTGTGAGAGGCCTTTGTAATGGGGGGGGGGCACTAGTGAAAGACTAGCTACATATTCTATCTAAAAATGCGGCAATTTAGAGGATAATCAGCCAGAAATTAATAAATGCATACCCAAAATACAATAGCGATGATAGAATATTGCAGAATGTGATGGTGGCCATCGTGTTGAGATCTGGATACCTGGGCTGTGAGTACAGAGATGTTCCTTGCAGGCTGATCAGTGTTGAAATGAAATTTGGTCTGCGTGTTTCTGGGCTGTGAGTGCAGAGATGTTCCTTGCAGGCTGATGAGTGTTGAATATTAAATTTGGTCTGCGTGGTTATAGCTGAGCATATGAAGAAGTGGGGTGCTTGGGGCTGAGGGCAAGATGGAGCAAGAAATGTAGTCCATGTGAAGATTTGATGGGTGGAGTAGTGGGCAGGGAGGAGGCGGGAAATATTCAGGAAGTATGAGCTCAAGAAACACCCCTGGTTGAGGGGCGTCGCCAGAGAAGATGAAATGACAGAGTTTAAAGCAAGAAAATAAAAATTTTTAAAACTTTTGATTTATTCTAGTTTGTCTAATAGGTATAAAAGTGTTTAAATGTCAATTTGAAAAAATATTTCTAGACATGCATATCCCTTTAAGGCCGGTGTCAGATGAGCGCACTAAGTGCGCCCGTACTGACGTGCATACCAGCGTCTGTTGCAGCGTTGTGATGCTGCAACGGGGCTGTCACAAGCCAGGAAATGCGCACGCAACAAGCTTCCGTCCACAAAGCCTCTCCGTCGAAACGCTAGACGTGCGCCGTGGGGCTGCAAAGTGCAATTCTCCATAGGAGGATCACGCTTCGCAGCACTGGCCAGATGGGCGTTGAGTGGAAGGAACGTCCACTCTCATGGAAGTTCCTTCTACTCTGAAGTGCGCTTGCCTGACCCTGGCCTAAGAGAACAATGCATCAGTAACTGGTGAGAGGCTGTAGGCCTAACAAGCTAGCTCAGGGAATTCTTTCCAGGCTGAGACACAGAAAAAAAATGCATGCCATCATGCTTTAAGGTAGGCGCATGGGCACCTGTCTGTGAGAGTGGGTGTGAACACAGAACCCATCTCTGTTCTGGATTAGATTTCCCTAATTTGGGGGGGAAATTAACTTTTCACTGAACATGTCAAAGTAGGATGCTTGCATTATCGCTCTTACTGTATCCCTCCATATATATGTCTATATATGCTATAAGTTTTCACTTTCAGGACAAAATACGAACCAAACCCTTTTCCAGTATGTAGACCAATTTGTACAATTTGTGTACAACATATACATTGTAAACCGTTCTAGTCATCTTTGTATCGCTGTTGGTATTGAAGCTGCCGAAGAACCTGTAGCAAGGTAAAGTAATAATTATTGTGTAAAAAATGCTTATTGAGGTTCACAGATAAAGACAATCAGGGTTATTCAAAGAGAATCGAAAAGTCATGGGATAGGCATAAGGCTATCCTAAATAAAAGATAAATCCAGGTAAAGTATCCATGTAATTGTACAGACTAGATGGGCCGAAAGGTTCTTATCTGCCGACATTTTCTATGTAAGTTACCGCATGTTCGTGACTTTTCGTTCTCTTCGATTTGGCTATCCCATTTTGGCGACCCTGCGGTGTATTCAGCAAGCACCACAAGGCCGCCGTAATGCAGGGAAAAGGCGTCGCAAACCCGCCGAAAATTCACCACAAAAGGAGGGCGAACGCACACCGAAACCCGCAAAAACATCTGGAAAAACCCACCGAAGATGCCGGAGAAACCCAAGCAGGAGCCGATCACAGCGCAGAGCAGCTGCCAGAAAAACTCAACACCGCAGACGAAGGAGGTGAAGAAAAAAAAAATCAGTACGCTTGAGGCTAGGGTCAGACGAAAGCATTTTTCACATCGTCCGTAAAAAAGTGCGTCCAAACGCATGGACATACTTTTTCACGGAATACGCGATAGCGGTCATACGATGCGCAATTACGGCCGGGATTTTGTACAGATCCAAACCAGGAAACTTTGAATGTCTGGACGTTATGTTTGCCGGACATGAGCAGCGTTTGACGTCTCCTAATCACGCACACACGCCGCTATGCGGCCGCAGCGCACTCTGTACATCAGTACTAGCGGTTCGACGTTCTTGCAAAAATGCGTTAGTTTCCCAAAAATGCAGAAAAGGTCTTAAAAAAAATATCTAAAGATAAAGAGACTTTTTACTGCAGAATATTATAATAAACGGTTTATTAGATATTGGATTAAAACGGGAATATTTTTAACATTGATGCCTATGGGATTTGCCTGAATAAAACCTGCCAAATTAAACCACCGAATGGCAGGGCAATTCGGCAACTTTTCACTGCTGGGTTTTGCTCTCTGAATAGACGAAGCATTGCTTCTCTATGGGGATTCACTGCCCTCGAACAGGCACCATATGTGCAGGCAATTCTCCAGGATTTGGTGAATTGCCTCTCTGGATAGCCGAATGGCCCGGAAAAGTGCTACCTTTCGCCAGCAATTCGGAGCTCTTTGAATAACCCTGAATCATACAGATAGAGCATGAACAGAAAGTGAATGAGTATTTGGTCATTCAAGATCCATCATGCTCATGTTATTTTTAAGATCTTGCATTTTATTACGTTGTTATGCTGTACTCTACTGAAAAAATTCAATCTGTTTGAACCCAGGACATACTTGAATACGAGAGAGATATCTCAATGTATCCTTCCTGGTAAAATTCTTTATAAATAGATAAAATAAATATGTTTCATGGTTTTACTGTCACCGCTCCGTTCACAATGCAACCAAAGCACTAAATATTAACAAAGAGCAGAGGATTTTCTGTAAATTGTGCTTCCTACTCTGTGGTCCCTTCAGGAAATATTTAGTGGTTGCTCATGGTAACCAGACAAATACAGGAATACAACACATAAATTGGGAACTCGCTCCAAACATGAAACATCTGGTTGTCTTGCAAAGACCTTACAAAGGCCTCCGTCCACCACTAAACTAAAGAGGCAGATACGAAGATCATTTATGAAAAAGTAAAGAGGAAGGGTGTAAAATCTGAGACACATGTCAAGTGAAAACACGTGAGATGGCAATATGCTTATCTAAACATTCACTGACATTATAATGGCCTAAGTGTTCCCAAATCTTGCACAACGTACAGAGTCTCTTGTGGCAGTGTTTAATAAGAGAACAAGAGAGAACGAGAGAGAAAAAGGGAAAAAAGAAAGAAAAAAGTTAAATATATTTAGATATGTTTATATTCGAACCAGTTAGCAAATTTGAAAAATGCTTTGATTTTCAAGTATCAAACTGTCAAACACGGTTACTCTACTAGGCGGATTTCTATAGGTTTAAGATATCCAGGGACACAGTCCATGTTGGCAGACACAATGAGGGGTTACAGAATGTCACCGAAGAAACAAGGAGGTGGAGAGTAGACAGCCTCATGACCTCCGTTAAAAAGTAATCCTTATTTCATTCAAAGAATTCTGGGATTTGTTGGCAATAAACATCAGGGGTCCAGAAATTGAGATCGCTGTGTGTAGTATATAGCAAGCCAGATAGACATACAGATGGATTAATAGACGGGTGCCGGACAAAATCCCTACAGCCAGGTTCCCTAATGCCAACATCCTGACGGCCAACTTCCAGACAGAACAAGTGCCGGACATCCCAACTTCCCTACACGGCCAACTTCCAGACATCCATAATCCCAGCGGCTAACCCTAATACTAACACCCTAACCCTAGGTTTAAGGGGGTTAGGGCTAGGTTTAGGGGGGGTTAGGGCTAGGTTTAGGGGTTAGGGTTAGGTTTAGGGGGATAGGGCTATTGTTAGGGGGTATGGGCTAGGTTTAGAGGGGTTAGGGTTAGGGCTAGGTTTAGGGGGTTAGGGTTAGGGCTAGGTTTAGAGGGGTTAGGGCTCGGTTTAGGGGGTTAGGGCTAGGTTTAGGGGGCTAGGGTTAGGGCTAGGTTTAGGGGGTTAGGGCTAGGTTTAGGGGGTTAGGCGGTTAGGGCTAGATTTAGGGGGTTAGGGTTAGATTTAGGGGGTTAGGGTTAGATTTAGGGGGTTAGGGCTAGATTTGGGGGGTTACGATTGGGTTTAGGGGGTTAGGGCTAGGTTTAGGTTTAGGTGGTTAGGGAGTAGGGTTAGTGTTAGCAGCTGGGATTTTGGATGTCTGGAAGTTGGCCGTGTAGGGAAGTTGGCCGTGTAGGGAAGTTGGCCGTGTAGGGAAGTTGGCCTTAGGGAACCTGGTTGTAGGGATTTCGACCCAAACCCTTAGACACACAGACTTGCTCTTGTATTTCTCTGTTAGGGGCATAAGCTATAAATAGATTAATGATGCATTACAAATAAAACCACTGCTGTTTTTCCCCCCCTTTGAAGTAATTACAAGTAAAAAAAAAGGAAAAATAAAAAGTTTTTTTATTTCCGGTTTCAATTTTTCTAGATTTTCCCATAATAAAACAATTCCAAAAATCTGTGCAAACACTTTACTTCTGTAGTTTATCTTCTACAGTATTTAAAAGTTAATAAAGTGCTTAGATAAGGCTGCAGGAAGTCTATTGTGAGCCAGGCTACCCAAGATAAGAGATTTAAGCTGTCTTTTCTCTTTCAGCTGCAAAGACTTTGACCCCTAGTGATGTCCTTTAAATACATCACACACAATACAAAGATGTGAGCCGGTGCCTGACCCATAGACTCCATTCTAATGGCCAAGGCCACACAGCGAGGAGTAATAATTTAGCTAGACAGCTATAGGGGTTAGGCTGGCGGCACACAAGCGCATTTGGTGCTCGTGTGCGCCCGCACTTCCCTGCGTCCGTGCTGTTGTGATCGGGAAGGCCAACCACCGGGCGTGAAAAAGTCCTCGATGTCAAAAATCTAAACGGACGCTGACAGGAATACAAAGCGCGATCCTCCATAGGAGGATTGCGCCTTGTACACTGAGCGCACAGAATGGAAGGAACGCCCACTCTCACAGACGTTCCTACCTCTCTCTGTTAACGCTCGTGTGCCGCCAACTTAACTCACTAATCACCAGTGTTTTCCGTTGTTGCACATCTTGAAAATCACTGATATTGCAGTGCTGACAAACACATCTTACAAAATCATAATCTATTTTAGAGCGCTGAAGGCTGGTGTCCGACGAGCGCACCACGTGCGCCTGTACTGACGTGCATCCCGGCGTCCGTCGCAGTGTTGTGACGCTGCAAAGGGGTCCGGCCACAGGCTGCTGCGTGCACAAATTGCGCATACGACATCGGTCGTGCTGAGGCCTTGCTGCAAGCCTCCCCGTCGAAGCACTGCAACACTCGTTCGATGGGGGTGCAAAGCGTAATCCAGGAGGATCGAGCCTTGCAGCGCTGATCGCACTAACTACGCTCAGCAAGGTGGCCAGACGGGCGTCAGAGTGGATGGAATGGCCACTCTGACGGACGTTCCTTCCGCTTTTAAAAACGCACGTCTGACACCAGCCTTAGAGAACAGCACTTTCTGTTGATGTTTGAACTTTAGTATTGTTAAACGCCAGCGGTTGTTATCACTGCAACATTGGCAATTTTCGCCAGCAAACACCATTGCTTAGTGAATTAATCTTTGACCAGGATCATAACAGGAAGAAGACATATGCTCCAGCTGGAGATATGACTTTTAACAAAATAAAGTGACTAACATGTGGAAACATTCTTTGCTTATTTATTAACGGTCACTGTTGCCAAATAAATGTTAGGACTCTGGCTAGTCTGTAGAATTAACCAGGTTTTTTTTTTTTTTAAATAACTGGATCATAAATGAGCAAGTAAACTCTTAATTATATTTAAAACACTAGGACAGAATAAGGGAATGGCCTCATCTGCTCCTCTGCTTCTATGAAGAGTCTCTCTGCTTGATAATAAGGTTCAATTAAATGACTCCAGACACTCCAGTACAGGTTCAGGTAATTTAATATACAGGGTTATTCAAAGAGATCTGAATGGCTGCCGAAAAGGTAACCGAACACTGAAAATCAGCGTTCCGTTAGCAGGCAATTCGCCAAATTCGAAATTGAATTAAAACGGGAATATTTTTAACATTGAAGACTATGGGATTCGCCTGAATAAACCTGTCGAATGAAACCACCGAACAGCAGGGAAATTCGGCAACTTTTCACTGCTGGTTTTTGTTCTCCGAATAGGCGAAGCATTGCTGCTCTATGAGGATTTCACTGCCCTCAAACAGTTAACGAACAGGCACCGTATGTGCAGACAATTCGCCAACATTTGGCGAACGGTCTGCTCTCTGGATAGCCGAATGGCCAGGAAACGTAACCGTACGCTGAATTTCACTGTTCGGTTACCTTTCAGCCACAATTCGGATCTCTTTGAATAACCCTGCATATTATTGTTGGTGGCGTCTTCTGAGTGGGATCAGGTCGTCTTTCCATGACTGTAGAGAAGCAACCTGGTGGTTAGGTTGAACCTGCTTCTCGTAAAATCGAGTCTTCTCCACAGTTGTATTGGAGGAATGTGCTGAGTGGTAGTTTGACTTGCTTCTCCACGGTCAAAGGGACTCCACAGCCGATATTGTGTGGTAGGCAAGTATGTGCCATTAGGTGTCTTGCCCAAGGACACTTATTGGAGAGGTGCGCTGACCGGGCTTCGAACCTGGGTCTCCACGGTTATAGAGCAGGGATGTTACCTCTACTCCATATGCCAGACAGTAGCTGAGCCATTGGTAAACACTATGTTGAGTAGATGGTGGTTTATTGTCATTATAATTCATGTATGTGTTGTAGAATAAAATAAAAATCCGACAATGAATTGTGTATATCTACATTCATAAATAAATATTTTTCGGGCGTGGTCGGCCACCTGAGGGAGCAGACACGTTTCCAGAGAGCTCCGCTAGATCCTGCTGATATCAGGGATTTCTACCCAGATTTCCCCGTGACTTACCCTCTACAGGAGTCCCTGCAACGCCAGCCACTGGGTGGAGGACTCCGGAGCTCATTTTGGCCCCCCTCCAGAATCTAGAGAAGTATAAGGCCCCCGTTTTCTGCTGGACGCGCCCGGCCATCAGCCACCTTGAGGCCTAAACCTAGACTTATATGTGGCCTGACTCACGCTCAGCCCCCTCATCCGGGTATGTAGCTGCTGCAGGCTGCGGAGATGGCGGGCCCCCATCTTCCAACTGCTGCAGCTGTCCCCATAGCAGAGAAGGCGGGGGATGGTGTGGACTGGGAGCAGCTGGCTCACCCACCCCCCACCAGGAGCCTGGGAGCCGTGCTGGAGGGCCTCGAGGTCTGTATGGAGCTGTGGTCCGGGGACGAAGAGAGCTTGTACTGGCATTTTTCTTGATTTCAGGCCTGACCACATTTTGTGACCCCCCCACCATGCAATATTTTCCTTTTGCCCCCCTTCCTCTCTCTCTTTGAGACAGTTTGAGGACTCTAGTTTAGCCCACTGAGGACACTTGTCTACTTTTTTTGTGCACGGTTTTGTTCCCCCATTTTATGGGTCGCCTCCTGAGCAGGTTTTTGATTTTTCGCACTGTTAACTTTTCCTAGCTGACATTTTTTCTTTTTATATTATTTTTATTACGATGTGCTTATGTAGATGACTATCCGTGGCCCTGCCTGGCCTGTATTTTTCCCCGTCTGATTGTACGAAGACTTCTTTACAGAATAAAATTGTAAATTTTAAGAAAAATATATATATATATATATTTTTCATGATTTATTTTTTAGAATGCCCCCAAAAAATTGTATATATTACACACACACACAAGTATTTTTTTTCCTTCTAACCGAATAACTATAACCATGTGACCAGTACAAACAAATGCAATTTCAAATGCATAGACAATAGACCGTCAGGGTTATTCAAAGAGATCCGAATGGCTGCCGAAAGGGAACCGAACGCTGAAAATCAGCGTTCGGTTACCTTTCTTGGCCATTCGGCTATCCAGAGAGCAGGCAATTCGCCAAATCCTGGCAAATTGACTGCACAACAGGTGCCTGTTCGGTGCCTGTTCGAGGGCAGTGAAATCCCCATATAAAAGCACTGCTTCGACTATTCAGAGAGCACAAACCAGCAGTGAAAGGTTCCCCTAATGCCCTGCCATTCGGTGGTTTAATTCGGCAGGCTTATTCAGGCGAATCCCATAGGCTTCAATGTTAAAAATATTCCTGTTTTAATTCAATATCTAATAAACCATTCATTATAAGATTCTGCAGTAAAGAGTCTCTTGATTTATAGATTTTTAGGATATTTTAAGCATTTTTCTGGATATATTTGTTTTTAAAAAAAAGTCTGATTATTTTTTTTTTAAGTTTACTTATTTTTTCTGTAACAGCCCTCTTTATTATCATTCATTGGACCTCATATGTAAATTTCAGACATTTTCACTCAGTAGTTTCTTTGCAAACAGCGTTTCACTTTTCAAACATTCAAGGGAACTGTTTTGCTAATTTATTCACTCCACTCGTCTGCGGTGTCGACTTTTTCCGGCGGCTGCGTTGTGTGTGATCAGCTCCTGCTCGGATTTTTCCGGCGTCTTTGATGGGTTAATCCAGATGTTTTTGCGGATTTCCGGCGTGCATTTGCCAGGTTTTTGCGGTGACTTTTCGTCGGGTTTGCGGCAGCTTTTCCCTGCGCTTCAACGGCCCTGTGGTGCTTGCTGAATACACCGCAGGGTCGCCGAAATGGGATTGAATTGAAGAGAACGAAGTCACCGAACATGCGGTGACTTTTCGATTCTCTTTGAATAACCCTGCGTATAAATAAACTTGGCCAAATAACATCCAATACTTCATTACAAAATAGCATATGACAGGGCTGAAAACCCGAGGTAAAATTCCAACATCCTCAAAAACTGCTGCCTTGTATAGATTTGTTCTTAAATATTTGGGTTATTTATCTATGATCAACAGGGTTATTCATAGAGCAGTGAAATGTCACGGACATGCTGCCGCCAACCCACCGGACAGCCGTCAAATGCAGCCGAACAGCCGCAGAGAAAAGCCGGCAAGCAGCCAGACATGGAAAAAAAAAAAAGATTGAAAGTGTCAAATTTGAAATGCTGTTTGCAAAAGAACTATAAGACGTAAATGTCTGGAATTAACATATAAGGTCCTAGGAATAATATCAAAAAGGTCTGTTACAGAAAAGAAAATAAACACTAAAGAAAAAATAACTGGAAAAAAAAATCCAATAAAAATAAAATATTTTTAACACTGAAACCTATGGTATTCACCGGAATAAACCTGCCGAATGAAAGCACCAAACATCAGGGCATTTCGACAACTTTTCACTGTCGTTTGGTATTTTCTGAATAGATTTAACCATTGCTTCTCTATGGGGAATTTCACTGCCGCCGAACAGCACAGTCTTTTGCTTTGGCGAATTGTCTGCTTTGTGAATAGCCACGAAAATGCACCATATGGGGAAACTCCCTGTTCAGTGTATTTTCGGATCTCTGAACAAGTTTCACAAGGTCTTACACGACTGATTTGCCAGTTAAATAAATTCCTCGAAAATATTAAATTATCTAATTCCCCTCCCCCCCCCCCTATGCAAAAGAATATTGTCATGCCCCATGATTCAGGGTTTATATGTATATTTTAATGTTATGTGTTGAATCTACCTTTTGCTGCTTAGTTATTATTTAATAGCTATTTTGTTCCTGCTGGGTTTCCTTAGCCTTGCTGCATCCATCTAGCTCTACCCCTTTTTGCTCAGTCTAGTTCGGAGTTAATTACTGGTCACCTAGCAGCCATCTTAGCTCAATGCTGTACAGAACTAATGTCTTTTCACCTGCATTGCTGTACACTATTACAAAGATTGTCAGTCTGATCATTAAAGTTTTCAACTGGATTCATCTTTCTACGTGTCAGTTTGCGGAGATGACACGGTCTGCTGAACTTTCATCATGTGAGCACTGGTCAATACAAACTTAGTTAGTCTCAAGCACCCACGCTCACAGCTTTGCTAGGGAGGCAGAATAAATATTCTAGCCAAATGCCATAAACGCTCAGGTTCATTGCTCGGCTTCTCAGCACCTATACGGTTTACAACAAAGAACTCACACAGTTTTATATTCTGCATCTAATGTACTTTATTCTAAGTTAGGAATTCTATTTTAGAGACTTTCAATGCACTTACAGCATAAATTTTAGATCTTCTGTTTCAAAGAAAAGAAGTCTGAGACCTGTGTTCTACAATCACCAGGTCAGCTGGGGCCACTTACATAGAGATTATTCAAAACACACACATTAATGAGAAAATGTTACTGATAACTTGATAACGCAAGTATGTATGTATGTAATTGGGAAGAAATAAGGAGGGACAAATGTGTTTGCATCATAAATGACATGACAGCACAAAATTGGGGTATGGCCATTTGACGGTTTTGTTTTCATGGTTTGACACCATTGCACACTAGCCCCAGGCAACCCCCCATTGTAACGGATTGATCCACTGTTTTATTTATTAAACTTCCCCTTCCCTTTTGCTCATTCCCTATCTGTTGCCACACAATCTAATTAGCAAGTGTGAATCACCTGCTATTCAGACTGCCAGCACCAGATGTGAGAGCTTATATTCCTTGATTGCAAGCAGTCACCCCCATATAACACCAGGGGCAGGCTCTCTTGAGCTGGCTCTCGTGGCCATCTTCCAAAGTGGCCATCCAAAGTGGCAGTGTGGAGTTACTAGCTGGAGTTGTGGAACTGCAGGGTCCATGTGTTAAACCTGGTAATTACACAGCTACATTATGCACGCAATTACTCTTCTACTCTTTACTTCTGCCTTTCTTTCTAAAATGGAACTCATGCCCCTCTACCACCGACGCCTCCACTATCTGCAGCTCTCCCTCACTTCCCACACAATGCCCTCCCATAAGCTCCTTTGTTTCCTCAGAAACTAGTCGCTCTCTAATACTCTGGCTTCCATTCACCCCCACCCCCACAAATACCATTCCCACCTTCTCTTTCTCGTGCTGTTGCTGTTACTTTATGCAGGTGACATCTCTAACCACGGCCCAACAACAAATCCACTACTTCCCTCTCCTATCTCCAATGGACATAACGCAACTCCCTGTAACCTAAACTCATAGCTATTCACGACCTCTTCCTTTCCAAATTCCTTCAACCTCCTAGCTCTCACTGAAACCTGGCTAACTCCCTCTGACACTGCCTCCGTTGCGGCTTTCTCACATGGTGGTCTACACTTCAGCCATACCCCCAGACCGGGTGAGAAACATGGTGGCTGGGTCGGAATTCTGCTCTTTCTCACCTATACCTACCAGCTCCTTCCTCTACCCCACCTCTTTTTCTCCTCCTTCGAAGCACACTGCATCTGCCCATCTTCTCCCCTGGCTCTTAGGGTGGCAGTCATCTACCGCCCACCGCCCACCGGGACCAACCCCCAGTTCCTTGATCACTTTGCTACCTGGCTTTCTCACTTCCTGTCTTCTAACCTTCCATGCCTAATTCCTGGGAATTTCAACATGCTTATTGATGTTCCTTATGCCTCGGCAATCTTCTTTCGCTCACATCCTCCCTTGAACTTACGCAATCCTCCCTCCTGCCTACCCACCGTGAAGGTCACTCTATTGACCTTGTTTTTTCCAACCTCTGCCCAGTTTCTGAGTTCACCTGTCGCCCTTTCCCCATCTCTGACCACCACCTTTTCTCTTTCAACCTATCTGGACTACCTAAACACCCTGCTCCCCCACCCCGCACCTCGCAGAAATCTGAATGCTGTGGTTCCCCATCAATTCTCCAATCTACTTCAACATCTCCCAAACACCTCAACCATCACATGCCCTGATGGTGCCACAAACCACTATAACGCTACACTTATCTCTGCTCTAGACAGGCTTGCTCCTCTGCGACTCTGTGAGGCCCCACTCTGACAGTTTCATAAACAAATGTGTAAAAAGGAACAAATTTTACAGGATAATATTCTTACAGCAAAATTTCAATTTTATCCAAAGCTACGTTTTAACTATGGATTCAATGTTTCAAATAGGGATGCACCGATACCACTTTTTTAAGACCGAGTACGAGTACCGATACTTTTTAAAAGTACTCACCGATACTGAGTACCGATACTTTTATTTAATGTCATGTGACGCTTTCCAATAGGAACAGACCTCATATAAAAATTTGTATGAGATTGACCGCAGCTCACATGGATTTGCCCCAGGTCTCATGGATTTGCCCCCAGGTCTCATGGATTTGCCCCCAGGTCTCATGGATTTGCCCCCAGGTCACATGGGTTTGCCCCCAGCTCACATGGGTTTGCCCCCAGGTCTCATGGATTTGCCCCCAGGTCTCATGGATTTGCCCCCAGGTCTCATGGATTTGCCCCCAGGTCTCATGGATTTGCCCCCAGCTCACATGGATATGTCCCCCAGGTCTCATGGATATGTCCCCCAGGTCTCATGGATATGTCCCCCAGGTCTCATGGATTGGCCCCCAGGTCTCATGGATTGGCCCCCAGGTCTCATGGATTGGCCCCCAGGTCTCATGGATTGGCCCCCAGCTCGAACGCTGGGGAAGCTGGCCGTGTGCATGTAAAGCACGCGGCCAGAGTTCCCCTCCGGCGCGCCAAATACTCACCCTTCCTGAAGTTCGGTCTCTGGGCAGTGATGCGGTCACGTGGCCGCCGGGCGCATCTGTGACGCTGCCTCCAGCCGAGAGGCAGCGTCACAAGAGCGCCCAGTGGCCGCGGGAACGCATCACTGCCCAGCGACCGGACCTTCAGGAAGGGTGAGTATTTGGCGCGCCGGAGGGGAACGCTGGCCGCGTGCTTTTCATGCACGCGGCCAGCTTCCCCAGCCCCGCGGATACCGGCAAGCCGGCCCAGCGCCGGCTTCCGGTATCGGCGGGATGTATCGGGCCGTTTGCACGAGTATCAAGTACTCGTGCAAATGGCAATATCGGCCCCGATACCAGTATCGGTATCGGTGCATCCCTAGTTTCAAATAATTGTTATAATATTTTTCAACAAAAATTGCTTGCCATTTAAGTTAAGACATCCGAGCTACATACATAAACATTTTAAGACTTCATTAATTTGTAAAGCACATGTTTTGAATGATAAAGTCACTATAATTTGTATAACCTTTCAACACCAACATGGAAGAGCAAATACATACTACAGATATAAATACTCAGAACCATTATTTCAAGCACTGCTATCATTAGTACATCTTGTGTCCATGACTGTATGTGAGACCTAACACCGAATCACAATACACTGTTAAAAACACAGTATATCGCTGAAATATAATTAATCGCTGACGCAAACCTAGAGCCATGGGAATCATGCCTTTGCGAGATTGCTAGCTAATTAAATTGTGGCAGAAAACTAAAGAGGAAGGCTAGAACGTAATTCCAGGAACAGGAGAGGAATATGCATTCTGTGAAACAGAGGACTGGTGCCAAGTTCTTCAACTGAAATAAAATGCATATAAATGAAAATGTAATTGTACCTGTAAACATGGCTCTAGGGGCAATACATGTAATTAAAGTCAAGCTGTTGTAAAAGTTACATTTTGAATGACTTTAGACCTTAATTACGGTAATCATAGTGACTGGACAGTCTACATTGCGAATGAAAAGGCATTTAACATTGAGCACTTCTGTGTTTAGGTGCGGTGTATTAACCCAAGCACATAGAAAAGGCACGAGGAAACTGGAGACCAGCTGTGTTACTAACCCCCCCCCCCCCCCGCCGTCACATATTAAAGAAATTAGCTAAAGTTATGGGGACAAGTGCACTCCAAAAAAGTAGAAACTTTGTCTTTCACCTCAAAAAGGTAGCTGTGAGATTTGAAATTCCTTCTACCCTGAAGCCGTGTGGCCACCTCACGGAGTACATTTTTTTGTCCAAGATAGATTGTGTAGGGTTAAGAATAAAATAACGGTCTCTAATGGGAGGGATGGCATTTTATTTGAGGCCAGACTATACAATATTTAATCTGCTTTATTGTACTACCTATTTTTACATCAGTGTACATCATTTGCAAACAAACATCAAAAATCTGCTTGCTTTCTTTTCTCCAGGGTGAAACCGGTGATATGCATAAATACATAACAGACTGATACTGGTACTAAAATCTGCCGGAAGAGGAGATGGAAACTAGCATGCCTATTTGTTTCTATTAGATGGCATGTAAATATGATTACGCAGCAGTGGAATTAGATTATACATAACATAGATTCTGTGATTTCAGTCTAATGGCTTCACGTACTTGGACAACATGTTAATTAAATAAAAATATGAC
Organism: Leptobrachium leishanense; assembly: GCA_009667805.1. NCBI lineage: Eukaryota > Metazoa > Chordata > Amphibia > Anura > Megophryidae > Leptobrachium > Leptobrachium leishanense. The sequence continues at coordinate 195,458,449 of CM019067.1, forward strand.
AATTGTGAAAAACAACATATGAAAATGTTTATCTATACATATGCCAGGACACGATGAGGTATGTGGCATCAATGGGGCAAGAGTACAAGGGGCAAATCCAATAAAATAGTGAGGGACAGTCCGAGGTCGAGGGCAGGCGGAAGGAAACAGAATCCAAGAGAAAAGCCAAGGTATGGTACATGGGAAATCAATATGAACGGCAACCACTGGGAAAACAATAACAGGTAGGAGCACAGAATGTCTGAGCACCCTGTTTTATGTAGAACAAGTGCCATAAAGATAAATCATAGAGTTGCATATAAACAAAACATAACACTCCTAACACACCCTAACTGTGGGCTGGAGGGTTTAAATAGGGTGCACTGGGGTAGTTGGGCCCCTTCTGGCTCCCACCCTCTATGCTACAATTAGGGAGCTTGATCTCCCTCCCCAAACACTCCAAGGCCCTGCTCACGTTCCTCCTGTATGCTGCAAGCTACCTTGGCAATGCCCGCAGTAGAATATAGAAGCGTGCCCAGCTCAGACCCAAGCAGAAGACAACAGGCACCGACCAGCGATCCACCGTCTGCCCTCCCATATCAAGGGTGCCCGTCTCGCACGGTGGCTAAAACTGAGCCTGCACTGCTTGGGGAACAGTAGCTGGATTTATTTAATTATTTATTTATAAAAGGATTTTACCAGGAAGGATACATTGAGATTTCTCTCGTTTTCAAGTACGTCCTGGTGGATTGGCACCCACGTGGGAGATGTGAGCTAATGCCAGGGTGCTGGTCTACGGAGTCACTGACAAAATATTTAACCAATAGAGAGACATTTCATTGTGACAAAGATACAAGCAAGAGAATATATTTGGGATTAATAACATACAGAGAATTTTGGATAACTAAAAGGAATATTTGAGGCTACAAAACATTGAATTTTAAAAATTCTCAACTGTGCTTTTCATAGCCTTAAAGGTATCATTTTTTGTCAATGTGTCAGTTTTATCGCAGTCCTCCATTCATGGAACAAGTCTAATTGTGAGTGCTCTAAAGCCCATGTGGCCAATTCTACAGCTACTACATATGTATTTTATGTTCTAAATATGGCTCACCAATGACCTAGGCATAAATTACTATTTATGCAGTTAATAGCAGACATACAGGGTTATCCAAAGAGATTCGAAAAGTCACCGCACGTTCGGTGACTTTTCGTTCTCTTCAATTCGGTTCCTTTTGCCGATCCCATTTCGGTGACCCTGCGGTGTATTCAGCAAGCACCACAGGGTCCCCGAATTGCAGGGAAAAGCTGCCGAAAACCTGACGAACACTAACCGAATGCACACTGAAAACAAGCAAAAACATCTGGATTAACCTTTGAAGAAGCCGAACAGGAGCCGAACAGGAGCCGAACATGAGCCGAACATGAGCCGAATCACACAGAGCCGAAGCAGCTGTGACGTAGAGGAGGCAGTGAATAAATTCGAAAAACCATTTGTATGAATCTGGGAAAATGAAACGCTGTTTGCAAAGAACTACTGAGCGAAAATGTCTGAAATTTTTCACAGGAGGTCCAGAGAATGATAATAAAGAGGGCTGTTACAAAAAAAATAAGTAAAGTGAAAAAAAAAAAAAAAAAATCGGACTTTTAAAAAAAATATCAGAAAAATGCTTAAAGTATCCAAAAAATCTATAAATAAAGAGACTTTTTGCTGCAGAATTTTATAATGAACGGTTTATTAGATATTGAAATTAAAACGGGAAAATTTTTAACATTGAAGTCTATGGGATTCTCCTGAATAAACCTGTCGAATTAAACCACCGAATGGCAGAGCATTAGGGGACCTTTCACTGCTGGTTTGTGTTCTCTGAATAGCCGAAGCAGTGCTTCTCTATGGGGATTTCACTGCCCTCGAACAGGCACCGAACAGGCACCGTATGTGCAGGCAATTCGCCAGGATTTGGCGAATTGCCTGCTCTCTGGATAGCCGAATGGCCAGGAAAGGTAACCGACACTGATTTCAGCATTCGGTTACCTTTCTCCAGCAATTCGGATCTCTTTGGATAACCCTGAGTGCATCCATTTCAGATCCTCAAGAACACAACCATAAAACTAAAAATACGCTACAATATACATAAAACATGAAGAAAGCGCCAATGTACCATTTGCATAAATAGAAATGTGCATAAAATTGTACTGATCAACATATTGTATGATATATTAAAGAATACATGTATACATGAACAATCCTTCTTCTCATCCCTTATATCTACGCTGTCCTCCAACCCTAAACGGCTCTGGTCCACCTTCAACACCCTCCTCTACCCACCTGCACCTCCCCCCACAGCTGCCTTCAGCGCTCAAGACCTGGCAGACTACTTCCTCAGTAAAACTTTAACTATCAGAAGCAACATCCCAACACAATATAGTTATCTGCCACCTCCACTCCCACAGGTCCCCTCTGCCACCCTCTGCCGCTTCCTTCCAGCCACTGAGGAGGAAGTCAATTCCTTATTGTCATAGGCGTGCGCAGCCTATTGCATTAGGGTGTGCACCCAAAGGTTCAAAACACACACATATATATATATATATATAAAATATACTCACGCACCCTTATGCGAACATACACACACACACACACTCACACATTCAGCCAAAATATATCATTACTATAGGGGTCATTCACAGAGCATTGAAATGCGGCTGACTTGTTCCCTGCACTTCGGGGAATCAAATTGCCCCACCCTGCGGTGAATTCACCATTCACCGCAGGGCCCCCAAAGTGCAGGGAATCAGCCACTCGCAACAGGAACCAGGACGCCGTGATCGGCCGGAGGTGACTGCGAGAGGACAGAGAGGGAACGCAGGGACAGGTATGTAACAGCCCAGGTGTGGCTCGGGGTTACTGCTTTCAGCATTGAAATTTAACCGCGAGCCACACACGGGAAAACAGCCAGGGGGCTGAATAAATGCACTGATTTTGACGTATAAAAATGTCAAAATCGGACTGCCAGGGAGGTTAAGGTCTTGTTGCCAAGCACCAATATTTAGTCTCCTACCTGTATCTCACGATGCTTTATTCACTATTCTTACTTTGTGCAGTGCAGGCAGAAGATATAGCAGCGATTCTAGCAGCAATACCAGCCTTTTGGATGCAGGGCAAGGGGCAACGCCGGGCTGAGACAAGGACACGGGTGCCGAATTTTGCACACAGCAGCCTGTTTAAAGACAAATACCTGCATTTACACACACAGCCATACGTTCACATAACTATATATCCCCTACACCCCGGGGTATGTAGCAATAAAACTCCCAGTAGTGTGTGGTATGTGTGTGAGCGTAGCAGAGAATCCACAGCAATAAAAATGCACAGTAATGTGCGGTATCTATGAGCGTGTCACAGAGCTCCACAACAAAACTCACAGTAATGTTTGCTGTGTATGGGCGTATCAGAATCCACAGCAATAAAACTCACAGTAATGTGCAACGTGTATGAGCATATCATAGAATCCACAGCAATTAAACTCAGCAATGTGCTCTGTGTATGAGCGTATCACACATTCCACAGCAATAAAACCCCGAGCAAAGTGCTGTGTGTATGAGCGTATCACAAAATCCACAGCAATAAAACTCCCCAGTAATGTGCTCTGTGTATGAGCGTATCACAAAATCCACAGCAATAAAAAAAAACAGGAATGTGCTGTGCGTATCAGCGTATCACAAAATCCACAGCAATGAAACCCCCCAGTAATGTGCTCTGTGTATGAGCGTATCAAAATCCACAGCAATAAAAACCACCAGGAATGTGCTGTGTGTGCGAGCGTATCACAAAATCCACAGAAAAAAAACACCAGGAATGTGCTGTGTGTGCGAGCGTATCACAAAATCCACAGAAATAAACCCCCAGTAATGTGCTGTGTGTATGAGCGTATCAAAATCCACAGCAATAAAAACCACCAGGAATGTGCTGTGTGTGCGAGCGTATCACAAAATCCACAGAAATAAACCCCCCTGTAATGTGCGGCGCCTATAATATATAAAAGTTGCCCCCTCTCCTGCTTACTTTTTTTTCTCTTCATTTGCAGGGAGGGGGTTGAATTTTGGTCCAGAGGGGGGGGGTCAAGGAGGGGGAACCCGGCTGGCCGCATCCGATGGATAGCCGCCGGGACCTCTCACCCCCGCAGGCCTGGCGGCAGCCTCCGCTTCCCTGGTGGTCCGGTGGATGTGGGTGCTGTACCGTGATCTGTGCTTACAGACCGCAGTGCACGTCCCACAGGGAGTGACTGGACTCGAGCTGAGCGCCCGATCGCAGGTGCCCTGTCACCTGACCGCCAGCGCTCTGACACAGTCAGTAAGCGCCGGCGGTCAGATGACAGGTCATCAGCAATCACCGGCGCTCAGCTCGTGGCCAGTCACTCGCTGTGGGACATGCACTGCGGTCTGTAAGCACAGATCGCGGTGCAGCACCCACATCCACCGGACTACCAGGGAAGCGGAGGCTGCCGCCAGGCCTGCGGAATTGAGTGTCCCGGCGGCTATCCGTTGGATGCGGCCAGCCGGGACCCAGAGTGTTCCGCGGGCCTGCAGGGTGTGCCGGGGGCCGGCATTAGGGTGTGCCCAGGCACACCCGGCACACCCCGTGCACACGCCTATGCTTATTGTCCTCCTCACATCTCACCACGTGCCCGCTCGACCCCATTCCCTCACATCTAATTCCTCCCCTATCCTCCTCCCTCACCCCTGCTCTCACACACATCTTCAACCTATCTCTCTCCACTGGCTCCTTTCCATCCGCCTTCAAAACACGCGCTAGTTACCCCTTTACTAAAGAAACCATCCCTAGATCCCAACTCTCCATCCAACTACCGCCCTGTATCCCTGCTTCCCTTCACATCAAAGCTTTTAGAAAAACTAGTCTTCAACCGCCTCTCCCTCTTCCTGTCCTCCAATTCCCTACTTAACCCCCTGCAATCTGGCTTCCGTCCCCTACACTCAACTGAAACTGCCCTCACCAACGACCTCCTAACTGCTAAAAAACACGGCCACTATTCTATTCTCATCCTGCTTGACCTCTCGGCTGCTTTTGACACTGTTGACCACCCCCTCCTTCTACAGACCCTCAACTCTCTGGGTCTCGGTGACACTGTACTTGCTTGGGTTGACTCCTATTTATCCAACAGGTCCTTCTGTGTGTCCTTTGCTGGTAACTCCTCCTCCTCATTGCCTCTATCTGTTGGTGAACCTCAAGGCTCTGTCCTTGGTCCTCTGCTCTTTTCCATCTACACCTCCTCCCTGGGCAAATCTCTCTCCCCCTGTCCTTTCAAAAGTCAGTGACTGTTTATCTGGCATCCCCTCCTGGATGGCCTCCCACCACCTAAAGATCAACATGTCAAAGACTGAACTCCTACTTATTCCTCCCTCCAATGCCTCCCCACCTCCTGACTTCTCTATCACGGTGGAGGGTATCACCATCTCCCCATCAAACCAAGTTCGCTGTCTTGGAGTGACACTTGACTCTGCTCTTTCCTTCATCCCCCACATCAAGTCGCTTTCCTCCTCCTGCCGATACCAACTGCGTAATATTTCCAGAATTCGGCCATTTCTTACCGCTGTCACCACAAAACAACTCATACACGCCCTGGTAATCTCCCGACTCAACTATTGCAATAATCTCTTATCTGGCCTCCATCTGTCCCGCCTCTCCCCCCTACAATCCATCCTGAACGCCTCCGCCAGGCTAATTCACCTCACCCGCCGCTCTGTCTCTGCCGCTCCCCTCTGCGAGTCCCTTCACTGGCTCCCCATCCACTGCAGAATTAAGTTCAAAATCCTTATCCTTACCTACAAAACCCTCACTAACTCAGCTCCCCACTACCTGTCCTCACTAATCACCAAATACACCCCAGCCCGCTCCCTAAGGTCAAACAGTGACCTGCGCCTAGCTTCTCCCCGCATCACCTCTTCCCATGATAGACTGCAGGATTTCTCACGCGCAGCCCCCACTCTCTGGAACGCTCTCCCTCGTACTGTCAGACTTTCCCCTAACTTCTCTTCCTTCAAACGCTCCCTTAAAACATTCCTATTTAGGGAAGCCTATCACCCAACTCACTGACGCAACCATCAATCACTCTCACCTTACAGTCCTCTCCTCCTGTTTCCAACCCCAACCCTCCCAGATTGTGAGTTCCTACGGGAATAGGGCCCTCATCTCCTCCTGTACTGTTTGTCAAATGTTGTTCAATGTATTGTAACCCTGTCTATACTGTGCTTATTGTACAGCGCTGCGGAATATGCTGGCGCTTTATAAATAAAGAATAATAATATAATAATAATAAATTTCAGTTAATAATTGTAACCGAAGCTCCCTCTACATTTGTGCCCTCACCCTCCTTGGCACACTTACCCACACTTTACATGACCTCTGTGCCTGTTGGAGAGGTGTTGATGCTGACCTCCTGCCAAGAGATCGTGGACCAATTTGCCAAAGCCAGTTCTCAAGGACAATGGGCATAAAGGTTACCTAACGGTTAATGAGTTAGAAATGAATTTATTTTGAAACTGTATTTTAGGAGTTTGTTTGTGTTAGAGATACAATGTAGACGTATTGTTCTCCTGTTCACAATTAGATTGATCTGATGCTCTGTTTGTTAATCCCATCTATTGTGTAACGAATTAGGTTTCTGTGTCGTCTCTAGGAATTCAACTCCCGCCTCATGTAGTCTGCTGATTGTGCCATGTTACCTCCCCCTCTCTGTTGCCCATATAACTGCTCTCATTTCCATTACAGCATATATTCATTTCCCCCTGCATTACGCTGTATGTCTGGTGTTTGGGGAGAGATACAGCACTCCCTCAAGTTCTGGCTGAGGGTTGAGAGAAGTGAAGCTGCTGCAAATCAGCTTGGATGAAGAGAAGTGACGTATGCTGTAACAGGTTCGGGACTGGTCCACAAGCCTGAGACCAGTAAAACCACAGTTGCGGTTACAATAATATCCCCAATTAATCATTTTTTTTTTAATTAAATTAACAAGATTCTATTTGTAGTATATGTGGGTCTGCTAATGCTGAGCAGAGAGGACAGAGTTCCATAAAACCATTGCATGCAGCTTTGAAAACCATTGGTGGGAAGGGTAAAGGCATAATAATCCTGCTTACTGGAATCTCTACTGGAAACCATCCCTTGCATCTGTTTTCACATTTCAATAACCGTGTGTTTAACCCTATATCAGATTTCAATACCCTAGCCTTAGCCCATTTTACTTTCAAGACATAAAACAATAAGGGGTCCTGTAATCTGCACCTGGGCATCAGACTGTTGATTTATTATCTATTGTATTCAAACAAACAAAGTTCTTAGAACCACTAGATGATGGCAACGGCATATATCCAATTGGGCCTAACCCGCCTATGTTACAAACCAAAACAAAAATAGAGCACCTATGCATCCACAATGGTGCTCACAGGAGTAAAGGATCCATGTCCCCAGTGTATACACAATTGTACACCTTTATTAATACATACAAATTGACAAGTAGACAAATAAAACCACATAAATATTGTAAAATGAGTAGTCAGAGTACCTGGTTCATATCCTCATGGCAGGGGGAACAAGGTGTGGTGTATGAATTTGAGGAGTTCAAACCAACATCATGGGTCTGTGTATCCCATAACAGTTGCAATGCATTTGCCTAAGGGAATGGGTTAAAAGGCATTACCATCCCATATCAGCCATTCAGGGATAAATTCAATGTTTTGAAGCGGATAAGCAATCTGTTGTCAATATGCCCAGTATTACTAATCCTCAACATCCCTACAATGTCAGGGTAAAACAAACGGTCTATAAAAGGGCCCCATGGTATAGGTCACAATTCACAATACCTGGTGATTAACCAGACTCCTCTGCATAGTAATAAAAGCACCCACTGACAACCCTACCAATCCAAGCATCTCTTTCAAAAAGTCATAACTGTTAAAATACAAACACCCAACTAGTTTCGCCTGTATACCAGGCTTTATCAAGAGTGAGTGATCATAGATACGATGAGTCAATATATACGGTACATTACTATCTCTGGTCACATGTGTTCATTAGCCAATCAGTGAGCATAAGCATGGAGCCACCTTCTGGTGCTTGTTAATACCTCTATTAGGTTTCAGCTGTGCTGTAGTTTTTGTCTGATCTAACACGCAGGCAAGTAATGTCTGTGGGGAGCGCCTCCAACCAAAAGCCTGTCATTATGTTCATCCACCAAACACTGCCTGATAGTTACAACCTTAACCAAATATGCTCAATGATCAACTACTCAATCCTGAACTAAAGGACCCACAGTGATTTAATCAACCTACTAACAGGGTTATTCAAAGAGATCTGAATTGCTTGAGAAAGGTAACCGAACACTGAAAATCAGCGTTCGGTTACCTTTCTTGGCCATTCGGCTATCCAGGGAGCAGGCAATTCGCCAAATCCGGGCGAATTGCCTGAACATACGGTGCCTGTTTGGTGCCTGTTCGAGGGCAGTGAAAACCCCATGAAAAAGGACTCCTTCGGCTATTCAGAGAACAAAAACCAGCAGTGAAAGGTTTCCGAAATGCCCTGTCATTCGGTGGTTTAACCCTTTCGCTGCTGAGGCTTTTCCCGCCTCTGTGCTGAGGTCATTTTTACCGGTTTTGCTCATCATGTTTAAACGTGTTTTGAAGGCTTATTTTAGTATATGACCCAGACATATTATATATCGTTCTTTCCGTCAGACTCGGCAGATTCAGAATATGTCATTATTATATGTATACGTCATGTACTGTCTGTATATTATAACAAAAAATGCAATAAAATATGAATTTTCAATAATTTACAACGTGTAAAGTGGTTTTTTTTTCACATTTTAACATGCAAGCAATTGCGGTTATATTTTGTATGGGGTGCGCTTGTTAAAAAAAATTAGAGATGGGGTCTCGTTACATTTTTTTTGGGGGAAAATTACGCGATTTTTAACAAACGCACCGCATACAAAAAAAAAAAATCGGTAGTGCAGCATTATTGTTCACATTATAATTGAAATGGGAACAATATTGCTGCATTAACGAACCAAAAAAAGAAAAAAAACTTATTTAAAAAAAAAATAAACATTTTTTTATTTATTTTTTAAAAACTTTTTTCATACTCATGTTTGGTATTGTTGGAACGGCCATGCTCTGGCCGATCCAACAATACCAAACATTAACCCCTAACTGCCACGGATCGGGAGATAGAGGGTTCATTATCATTCCCTGGACCTCATATGTAAATTTCAGACATTTTCGCTCAGTAGTTTCTTTGCAAACAGTGTTTCACTTTTCAAATTTTCAAGCAAACGGTTTTCCTAATTTATGCACTTCACTCTGTCTGCGGTGTCGGCTTTCTCCGGCGGCTTCGCTGCGGGTGATCGGCTCCTGCTCGGGTTTTTCTGTGGTTTTCGGCAGGTTAATCCAGATGTTTTTGAGGGTATTTGGCGTGCATTCGCTGGGTTTTGCGGTTCGTTTTCGTCGGGTTTGCGGTAGCTTTTCCCTGCAATTTGGGGACCCTGTGGGGCTTGCTGAATACACCGCAGGGTCACCGAAATGGGATCGGCAAAAGGAACCGAATTGAAGAGAACGAAAAGTCACCGAAAGTGCAGTGACTTTTCGAATCTCTTTGAATAACCCTGTAAGTGATGCTGTACAAAACAAATCAAAACAACTATCATGACTAAATATGTGTAATTATCTCTGTATAGAATGAAATGTATAGGCCATCTCTTTAAAGGCCCAACCAGATTATGAGGGGGGGAATCCTTTTAACACTTTTTTTTTTTATCCCTTTTTCATTTCATCATCCCAGTCCCCATTCATATTGTTGCTGTATAGATGTAGATGTATCTATTTCCTGTCTATGATGTATCTGTCTGCTGAGTCTATACCATATAAGGCAGTAATATATATTATTAATTAATTATAATTGCCCATGGAACAGCTCCATACATCCTGCAGATGATAAGATAGAACCTTCATATCTGACAATACCTTTGAATATCTCTCTTTAGGGACTAATAGGGAGACCCATTAAAAGGGTTCTGGGGTTACATTAATAATCAATCACTTAAAGTCCACTTATCATTTAGACATTATAAGGTATATCCAGGAATTCCATATTGATGTAACAGGTGCCTATGTATTCATCTCTAATAAATGGGGTATATGTAAATCCCTCATTTACTCCTCTTGGCGCTAGGACATCTAACCGTTCTATCCATGCTGCCTCTTTTTTCAAGAGTACTTTATCCAGATTGCCCTTTCTAGGGCCCAAGTGAAATTTTTTCCAAACCCATAAGTCTAAGGTCTTCAGAAGAACCTTGATAGATCTTGCATGTTCCAAGAGCTTCACTTTTGTGGATCTTGGAACATGCAGAGATATATTGAGAGAAATTTAGATAGTTTTATTTGTCTACTTGTCAATTTTTATGTATTAATAAAAAGGTGTACAATTGTGTATACACTGGGGACATAGATCCTTTACTCCTGTGAGCACTATTGTGGATGCATAGGTGCTCTATTTTTGTTTTGGTTTGTACAATAGATAATAGCCTGATACAACGGTCTGTCACAGATGTAAACTTATTCTAGACAGTAGGGATGCACCAATACCACTTTTTTAAGACCGAGTACAAGTACCGATACTTTTATTTTATGTCATGTGACCGCTTTTCAATAAGAACAGACCTCATATAAAAATGCTCCCAGCTCACATGTATATACCTTCCGAGATATATATATATTCAGAATGCCCCCAGCTCACATGGATATTGCCCCAGCCTCACATGGATATTTGCCCCAGCCTCACATGGATATTTGCCCCAGACTCACATGGATATTTGCCCCCAGACTCACATGGATATTGCCCCCAGCCTCACATGGATATTTGCCCCCAGACTCACATGGATATTGCCCCCAGCCTCACATGGATATTTTCCCCAGCCTCACATGGATATTTTCCCCAGCTCACGTGGATATTGCCCCAGCTCACATGGATATTTGACCCAGCCTCACATGGATATTTGACCCAGCCTCACATGGATATTTGACCCAGCCTCACATGGATATTGCCCCCAGCCTCACATGGATATTGCCCCCAGCTCACCTGGCTTGCCGGACTCCGAGCGAGCGACGTCTGCTCCACGGATGCCGGTCGCAGGGCTGTGATGCGGCCGCCGGGCCGTGGAGGCCTTGACTCTGCCTCCAGCCGAGATCTTGCGGGAGGCTCCTACGATCTCGGCTGGAAGCAGCATCACAGCCTCCACTGACCGGCGGCCGCCGGACCCATCGCAAGGTAAGTATTATGGCCACCGGAGAGGAACGTTGGCCGCATGCTTGTCATGCACGCGGCCAACTTCCCCAGCCCCGCAGATACCAGCAAGCCGGCCCAGCGCTGGCTTCCGGTATCGGGAGGAGGTATCGGGCCATTTGCACGAGTACCAAGTACTCGTACAAACGGCACCATCGGCACCGATACCGATACTAGTATCGGTGCATCCCGACTAGACAGGGGGAGTTGGAAACGGCTACAGTGACCCATACAGTAAATCACAATAGCCATAATAAAAGTAACAGATAGAGCATGGACAATAACAATATTCACACAACACAGACACCCTGTATCCTTATAGGCACAGGGCAACTTGGACATAGACCCCCCCAGAACCCATGGTCTCACATCTCCCACCAGTCATGCAAAGTCCAGGTACCCCTGGTTTAGAGTGACTCATGTCAAAAACACCTCCAGGACTTCTCAAATATAACAAACCATTAGGTCCAATATGAAGTATTCACAAAATTCTTTGTTTTGCATCTTATGACAACCAAGTACCACATATGGAGGCCTGAGAAATGGATCTCAAGATTGAGGTTACACACCAGTTATGGAGAATGTTAATCAACAACTGTCAGCTACTTTCAGTATGAAATTTACTGCATGAAAACAAATTTAAATATCTTATGAGACCTTGCCCCAATATGCCTAGTCAGAATGTTTCCAAATGCTTCTGATATAGGTTTTATGAACTATGTAGAAAGAGAAACATTGCCATTATTTTATGGCATTTGTCCACAATTACTCTCCATATGGGAAGACATATTCCATTTAATGGCCAATCAACTTCATCAGAATGCTAAAGGTTATACTTTTTATTTATGGTAATCTGGGTAATCACATTTGCTCAGGAAGTACAGAAGATAAATTCTTTGCATAAGGCAATTTCTCTCTAAGCTATGATTAAATAAAGATACAACATGTTTGACTAAAGTGCAAAAAGGGGGGTTTATTTAATTCAAATATTTATATTTGTCTGGAAAAGTTAGTATGGATAAAATATACAAAATAATGGAATATACATAAACATATTTTACACAACAGCACCTCTGGTTAGTTGGGTCCTAACCCAATGAAACCAAGAGTTACGTTCTAGCTTAGGACCCACCTAACCAGAGATGCTGTGACGTGGCAAGTAAGCTTACACTTTAATGGCCATCCAAGTAAACCAAAACCCCCTGTTTTGTTTTGCAAGGAGCCACAGTGGTGAGCACAAATGACAACCTTTTTTTCTCGTTATGTTTTATACATGAAGTGGGCTGGATACTTCTGGTCTACGTAGCCGTAGGGAAAAGGCGCAAACAAGGTTCAGAAAATTGAGAACTTCTTTTTTATCTTTAGCTTGCGAGTAGGAAATCAGAAAAACAGTAATTGTTAGATATTAAAAAATATGGAGAGAATTACTGCAAGCAGATATACCGTACACATTCTGCAAGCATTTGCCAAAGAGAACGCTTGAATGCCAAAGCATTATAAATTTGCATTAGAATCCAATTTATTTCAATATTTACATTAGACCTGAGAGGTAGTTTCTCACAGACCTCTGGGAATGCCTAGAACGCTCTATAAATGGACTGAGCTGTCATACCAAATGTTGACCCCCCCCCATGTGTCATCTCAGTGCCAAATTTCTCATGTCATATTCTTGCAAAACGCTGTTTCCCAAGCCTTATTTTATACTGCAACAATGCCAATTCTAAAATGGTACTTGTTCTTTTTTTAAAAGAAAAAAATAGCCCCCTGAATTCCAAAAGACGTATTTAATATTTAACAGTCAAATAAACTTGCAGCTTTATACATAACCTTGCAGTGATGTATAAAGAGCTGTTCGGAGTCAAAGTTCTGGCCATGAAGAAGAACCAAGAATAAATTTGAGTATTCCCTATGTATAACCCTACCCTTAACCCCTTCACTACCTACTGATTTTCCAAAAATCCACTTTCAGGAACCAATTTTTTTTGCATGCAGTAAGAAGTTTTTTGGGAATATTCCCAATGTATTCCTTACAGTAATAATCTATTTAGCAGGCAGACATTGCCATCTTCTGGTCAAATGGAGTTCCTGCAGTTACAGCTGCAGCTTGAGGTTCCGTGCATCGGCTGGAGAAATCTAGAGATATTAGGCTTCTCCTATACGATTTTGATCAGTTTTAACACCTTGGCCATTGTGCCCGGCAGAGGGATAAAGTGTTGGGGGCACGTTCTGGAGCCCAAATGGAAATGATAATCATATGTAGCAAACAAATTAAATTTTTTTCCCCCGATCACCTGCAGATCATGATAATGCAATATTTTCACTTGATGGTGGCTTTTAAGACCCGAGTTAAGTGATCTTTATCATTGTACTTGATCCCGAACTGTACCGCTGGCTTGGTATGTTATGAAATGCAAAAAAAAAAAAAAACATTTTTGAAATCTATCAGGGTTATTCAAAGAGATCCGAATTGTGGCCAAAAGGTAACTGAATGCTGCATTTCAGCATACGGTTACCTTTCCTGGCCATTCAGGACAGAGAGCAGGCAGTTTGCCAAATGTTGGCGAATTGCCTGCACATATAGTGCCTTTTAGAGGGCAGTGAAATCCCCATAGACAAGCAATGCTTCGTCTATTCAGAAAACACCAAATAGCTGAGAAAGGTTGCCGAAATGCCCCGCCATTCAGTGGTTTCATTCGATAGGCTTATTCAGGCGAATCCCATAGGCTTCAATGTTAAAAATATTCCCGTTTTAATGCAATATCTAATAAACCGTTTATTATTTTATTCTGCAGTAAAAAGTCTCTTTATTTATAGATTTTTTAGGATATTTTAGGTAGGGATGCACCGATACCGGGTTCTGCACGAGTACTTGGTACTCGTGCAGATGCCCCCGATACCGGAAGCCAGCGCTGGCTTTCTGGTCGGTATCCGAGGGGCAGGCGCGGCTGGCAGAGACCTCTAACGGCACTCTGCCAGGCCCCATCCAGGTGGATTTGCAGCTCCAAGCGGCCGCAGGCAAAAGATTCAGCCCGGCCACTCACATCACTTGGGAACTGCCTGGTGAGATTGCGCAAACTCCCGGAAGTTACTATATATACCCCACAGACCTACATATACTATATATATATGCCCCCCAGACCTACACAAACCATATATACAGTTGTGTTCAAAATTATTCAACCCCCAATGCTGTAAAGGGTTTTAGGGAATTTAGTGTACATTTGTAATTGTATTCAGAATGAAATCCTACAAGGACTTTTTAAAGAACCATATACAACTAAAATGACATCAATTGGTTTTGTAATACAGTAGTAAATGTTTCTTTTGTGAATTCTTCATTGACACAATTATTCAACCCCTTAAAGACTACCACTCTGAAGAACAGAGGTTCATTCAAGTGTTTTCAATCAGGTATTGAAAACACCTGTGGATGTCACGGAGCAGCAATAAAGCATAATAAGCACCAATTAGGCAGCTTTAAAATGACTGTGATACTCAGCTCCTTCTAGACATTTACTGGTGTGGTTACAAACATGGTGAAGTCAAGAGAATGGTGAAGTCAAGAGAATGGTCCAGGAAGACAAGAGAAGAGGCGATTACTCTTCACAGGAAGGGCAATGGCTATAAGAATATTGCAAAGATGTTAAACATACCAAGAGAGACCATAGGAAGCATCATTCGCAAAATTCAAGGCAAAGGGCACTGTTGAAATGCTACCTGGTAATGGCAGAAAGAAGATGCTGACTTCGACTGCTGTGCGCTACCTGAAGCGTAGAGTGGAGAAAAGTCCCTGTGTGACTGCTGAGGAACTGAGAAAAGATTTGTCAGATGTGGGTACTGAAGTTTCAGCTCAGACAATACGGCACACACTGCGGAATGAAGGCCTCCATGCCAGAACTCCCAGGCGCACCCCCTTGCTGTCTCCAAAGAATAAGAAGAGTCGACTGCAGCAGTAGTGTATTTAGGTTTTGTGCTGCCCTAGGCCTGACTAAACTCGTGCACCCCCTAATTTAAATTTGACACACCCCTTCCTGTCAAGGGTACACCTCTTCCTGGTTAATCCCCACCCTTCCTCTTTAAGCTCCACCTTTTCCTCTTAGAGCTCCACCTTTTCCTCTCTTTATATTAAAAGTGGATACCAAGTGCCTATTTGTATATTTTGTATACCATTTCAAATGTATCTATTGAGATAAAGAAAATTATGAAATGTTTAAATTCAAGCATTTTTACAAAGAACTGTCACGCATGTCAAGTAAACGGGATCACAGCCGCTCTAATTGGTTGAACAATAAAATCCACAGAAACGTGCACTGCATACAGTATGAGCATATCACAGAGCTGCACAGCAATAAAACCCACAGAAATGGGCACTGTGTATGAGCATATCAGAGCTGCACAGCAATAAAACCCACAGAAATGTGCAGTGTGTATGAGCATATCACAGAACTGCACAGCAATAAAACTCACAGTAATGTGCAGTGTGTATGAGCGTATCCCAGAGCTCCAGGGCAATAAAACTCACAGTAATATGCAGTGTGTATCACAGAATCCACAGCAATAAAACTCCCAGCAATGCAATGTGCGGTGTGTATGAGTGCATCAGAATCCACTGCAGTAAAACTCCCAGCAAACCGAGTGTATATGAGCACACAGCAATAATGCTGTGGAGCCATCTTGTCAGCAGTGGGGTGACACTGCTAGAGGGTGCACTGTAGCTTTGATTCCCTTCCCGGTGGGTGTTCAGTCCAGAATAGAGTCTGTGTTAACGAAAGGGCGGGCAGCTGCACACGTGCGTTTCCCGTGGTTCAGCCAGTCATGTGGTACTGAGACTCAGAAAAATGGCAGTGAAATGCCCTGATGTTCGGTGGTTTCAATCGGCAGGTTTATTCAGGCGAACCCCATAGGTTTCAATGTTAAAAATATTCCCGTTTTTATGCAATATCTAATAAATCATTTATTATTTTAATCTGCAGTAAAAAGTCTTTACTTATTAATTTTTTTTTAGTACCTTTTAGTCATTTTTCAGATTTTTTTGGCAAAATTCCCCCCCCTTTTTTTAAAAGCAGTTTTTCTTTCTTCTGTAACAGAACTTTTTATTATCAATCATAGGATCTTATATGTAAATTCCAGACATTTTCGTTCAGTAGTTCTTTTGAAAACAGCAGGCCACGGGTTTGCGGTGGCAGCATTCAGCGGCCGACTCCATGCACTTGGGGACCCTGTGGTGAATGGTGAATTCACTGCAGGGTCGGGAAATTTTATTCTCCTAAGTGCAGGGAACTACAGAACACCAAAAACGTTGGCGTCATTTCGGTGCTCCGTGAGTAACCCATTTAGTGGTGAGGTTTTTTGCTGCCCCCTGGAAAGTGAAATTGAAAGTGTAAATTAGTGAAATCTCAATGTATCCTCCCTGGTAAAATACTTTGCAAAAGTAAAAAAAAAAAAAAATATTTTTTTTTTTTTTTTTTTTAGGGGTGGGGCCACCCAGTGCGGGCCACCGCCCCCTGGAAAGTGCCGCCCTAGGCCTGGGCCTAGTCGGCCTAGGCCAAAATACACCAGT
Organism: Leptobrachium leishanense; assembly: GCA_009667805.1. Taxonomy (NCBI): domain Eukaryota; kingdom Metazoa; phylum Chordata; class Amphibia; order Anura; family Megophryidae; genus Leptobrachium; species Leptobrachium leishanense. The sequence continues at coordinate 195,475,341 of CM019067.1, forward strand.
GGACTGCAGTATGCCAAAAGTCATGTGGACAAACCACAGAAGTTTTGGGATAGTGTTCTGTGGACTGATGAAACAAAATTAGAACTGTTTGGGCCCATGGATCAACGCTATGTTTGGAGGAGGAAGAACAAGGCCTATGAAGAAAAGAACACCTTGCCTACTGTGAAGCATGGCGGGGGGGGGGTCAATCATGCTTTGGGGCTGTTTTGCTTCTGCAGGTACAGGGAAGCTTCAGCGTGTGCAAGGTACCATGAATTCTCTTCAGTACCAGGAGATATTGGATGACAATGTGATGCAGTCCGTCGCAAACCTGAGGCTTGGGAGACGTTGGACCTTTCAACAGGACAATGATCCCAAGCATACCTCCAAGTCCACTAGAGCATGGTTGTAGATTAAAGGCTGGAACATTTTTGGAGTGGCCATCGCAGTCACCTGACTTAAATCCGATTGAGAACCTCTGGTGGGACTTAAAGAAAGCAGTTGCAGTGCGCAAGCCTAAGAATGTGACTGAACTGGAGGCTTTTGCCCATGACGAATGGGCGAAGATACCCGTAGATCGCTGCAAGACACTTGTGTCAAGCTATGCTTCACGTTTAAAAGCTGTTATAACTGTAAAAGGATGTTGTACTAAGTACTAAGATTGAATGTCACTGGGGGTTGAATAAAACTGATTATGATGTGAGCACAGAAAAGACATTTGTGGTTATTTCATTATAAATGTTATGTTATATTTGTCTGACCTACACGTGCCTCTTTGATTTATTTGTAAGCAAGATGACTGAATGATCAAAATCAATGTCAAACTGGCCAAAACACTCAATTTCAGTGGGGGTTGAATAATTTTGAACACAACTGTATATGCCCCACAGACCTACACCACACACACACACACACACACACATTTTATTACCCGAGCCTTTGCGGATATATTCTATGGGGTAGACTTGTTAAAAAAATTTGAACAGGGAACCCAATTTTTAATTTTTTTTTGGAGAGAAATTACGTGATTTTAGCTAAACCCCCCAAAAACATCATTAGTGAAGCATCATTGTTCACATTATATTTGAAATGTGAACAATAGTGCTGCATTAAAAAAAAAGCACGTTTATTTATTTTAATTTTTTTACACTTTAATTTTACTAGTAATATGGTCATGTTTGATATCATTCGAAAGGCCATGATCAGGTCTTTCAAACGATACCTCACATGACCCCCTAGATGTCACCGATCATGAGATAAAGGGGTTCAAAGAACCCCCCCATCTCCACCATGGAATTTCCTTAGGAAATCCCTTGGCAGCTAGGGGTTCCCTAGTTAACTGACGTCATAGGGCCATGCCCGATGACATCGGTGGACGTGGGGAGTTCCGGAGGTGGGGCTGCCATCCAAGATGGTGGCCCCCACCGGAAAAAGGCTGTGACCTGGCACCGATTGGTGCTGGGTCACAGCCTTGCCACCAAGGGGTTAATGCCATACATCCCTGGAAAGGCCAGACTGTGTTAGAGGGATCCAAATGATTCGCCCCCATCCCCTCCAGGCGCTTCCCCAGCTCCGGCTGGGGGGACGGGGACGCCTGAAACTAACGTCATCGCGTCCGGCACGATAACGTCAGTGTGCCGGGAGGCGCCAAAAGTGCGATCTGACTCCGTGGGAGTCAGCAGCGAGGGAGCCGCCGGAGGTGAGTATCGCCTGCCGGGGGGCTGCAGGATCTAAATAGGGGACAGCCAGTGATATTCCAGCCAGCTATGCCTGGAGAGCCCAGATGAAATCCTTGTGCACACCACTGTATATATCAGATGCAGCTGTTTGGGGTGCTAAATATCACAACTGAAAAGTTACACCACCTGCCAAATGAGAACGTATAGAAATTTACATGTTTGTATTGCAAAAATTGTAACGCTCCCTTATAAAACAGATTTGGGACTTTAACAGGTCAGGCTTTTGCTTCAAAATCCTCATGCATGCCATGTATGCTGGGGTGTAGTATGTGATTGTTATTTGTCTTGCAGATCAAACCTGTGCTTTGCTGTTCATGTGATCGTTCAGAGCTCTCCCTGTCTGAATGACATGGTGTGCCAGATCAAGCAGGAAGGAGCATGGTGCGGCTGAAGAAGGTGCTGCCATTGAGGTACTCTGTCCTGCAAGCGATGGTGCTCTGGGCCCTAACTTGTAGTCTAGCACCTACTTAGCAGACATGGTATTTTGTAATTATTTTTTTTAGAACTCTTGTTCCAAGCTATAAAAATGGGATAATTGTACATTTGTTAATGCATCACTTCACATACATGTTTTCTTTTGAAATAAACAACAAAATTGTGTTTAACACAAGATAAAATACTGCTATAGAAATGCTTTTTTTTTACTTCACCCTGCTGGAATGACAATGTCTCTTTATGATTAATGTATAGATCTTTGTAATGCCACCAAGCTCAGGTTAACCCTTGTGTGAAGGGCAAAACCACCAGGGAAGGGAAACAATAAATGCAGCAGTGGCAAATAACAATCCATAACGAGACTATTATTGTGTTTGTCAGAATGAGTTAATGAGGATGGTAATATGGGGGGGGGGTAAAAGAGGTTTGCAAGGGTGGTAAAAGTGGAGATGTTGAGACAGAAGCTACTAAGGACTTAATGAATAGGAACGTTTGTTAATAAAGGGCTATGCTAATACAAAGTAGAAGAGTAGATTAATCAGATTTTTAAACAATGAGTGTGAAGCTAAGTGGGATAAGGGGGTAATGCAGTGGGAATTCTGGTGGAGCGAAGGTTTGACAATGGGGATAATAAAATGGATTAATGCAGGACAGGAGAGTTTTTTTTTTATAAAGGGAATAAGTGACACTGTGGCAAAGTGAGGGTTCATAAAGCAGCATTCTCAGCAAACAACACTCCTATAGAAACAGAATTATGGTTACCTGATCAGACATTTTTTTTAGGGCATCTATTAACTTCAGCATCTATGTGATTTTTTTCCCCCATTCCCATGGAGAGCTTATGCAGGAATGAGAAATGAAAAATTGTTCTGGCTCAGGGTGAAGTATGCTGTATAGATAATACTACATCAATGTATCTACATGTATATATGCACAGCTTAATTTGGAGAATGTGCCTCAGACATTTCAGAAGATGGATGTATAACTTATCCTGTCCCAATTGTCACGGGAATGGCAAAATGCAGACAATTAGAATGCAGTAACAATCATACAGAGACAGCCACAGGAAACCTTACAAGTCCAATTGGACTTCCTGTACTATCCCTCAAGCTATAGTAATTTTTGCTCTGCAAACGCTATCTTCACAGAGACTACATAGAACAGGTACAGAAAAATCAAAGTTGATAAATACTGGGCATAGAATCCCATCAACACCGCAAGCCAAAATAGTATACTGCTAAAACAAAAATCAACATTCTTCAGATGTGCTCGACGCACGTTTTGCCGTCAATACTATACGGCTTCTTCAAGAGCTAATGGCATCTCAAAGCTCTCGCCCTTCATATATTGTGCATTTCCCCATGGTGTAACCAATCAGATCGGACTGGAATGCCTAACACCTGAATTATTAAGCCTTTTCACCATTTATAACCCATCTATAAAAATGTTTTAACATAAGGCTTAAGAAGTTCTGCCTTATGCTTAGGTCTTTGGTTCTGGGGATGTCATGTGCTTTGGAGTGTCGCGGGGAAGGAATACAATGAGGGTACAGTTTCCCAGCCCAGATTAATATATTACTATCATAACAGTTATGGTTTGGATGTGTAGCTGTGGACTGTTATGCAAGCCCTTTTGTGGAAGGTGGCCCCGTACTGGATTATCTTTCATTATAAAATACTGATAGCTGAAAGAAGGTCTTCTTGTTCGGTTTTGAGGGCTGCTACGCTAATACCCAGACAGAGGTGTGTGTGTTCACGTGTTCCCCAAGATTACATCATATAGACAAGCGACGCAGGGATATGATCGGCCGGCGTGAGACTACAAAGCGCAAGCATATGAGAATACCTGTATCTATGGTGTAAATTGAAGGGTTGTGAGATCAGGCACTCTGACTAATAGGAAGGCACGCTCTCCCATTGGGTAGCATTAACCCCTTAGTGACTGGGCGGTTTTACACAAATCCGTCTTTTAGTGACCGCTGCTGTTTTTACGTTTCTGCGCTGTTAGTGTTTAGGTCAAATTTTCCTCTTACTCGTTTATTAAACCCACACATATTATACACCCTTTTTCCCGCCATTAAATGGACTTTCTAGAAATACCATTATTTCCATCATATCGAATAATTTACTATAAAAAAAATATGAAATATGATGAAAAAATGGTAAAAACACACTTTTTCGTAATTTAATCCCCAAAATCTACAACCACCCAAAAAGACTCCGGCTAAATAGGTTAAAAATTTTGTCCCGAGACTAGAAACACCCAATTTTTACAAGTGTATGCTTTTTAACCCCTTCACTGCTGAGACAGTTCACCTATGTGCGCTGCGCTCATTCTGACCCTTTTGTGGTAATTATTTTGAGATGACAGCTAGGTCCTATTTAATTAAACCCCCCCCAGACAAAAAAACTTTAAAAAAAAAAAAAAATTATTTTATTTAATTTTTTTATTATTTTTTTTAAATCTTTTATTTTTTTTAATTTTTTCTTTTAAACCAAACCTGGTCATGTTTGGTATCATTGGAAAGGCCATGATCAGGCCTTTCAAATGATGTCAAATATGACCATCTAGCTGCCATGGATCGGGAGATATGGATCCCCTTATCTCTACATGGCAGCTAGATGGTTAACTGGCCCACTGACATCCTCACACATATGGTGAGGTTGTCAGTGGGTGGGGGGGGACCTGGAGGCTTGGCTGACATCCAAGATGTCAGCCCCCCTCCAGGTTCGAATCGCGTTTTGGCGCCAATTGGCACCGAAACGTGATTCGGCGGCGAAACGGATAATGCTATACACCGCTGAAAAGGGGAACCACTGACCTCACCGCGGGTCCCTGGTATGCAGGGAGGCCGGGATCAGGAAGCGGTGTGATTCTGCTGAGAATTCTCAGTGTATATTCTAGTTTTCTGCAGAGATTATCACGTCAGGAGGAAGACAGGAAAGGAAGTGACAGATTTATAGAGTAAAAGGGAGAGAGTGATAGAGGGAGAAAGGAGAGAGATGAGGAGAAATAGAGAAATGAGAGGAGAGGAAGACATAGATACAAGGCCAGATGGAAAAATAGACAGACAGAATAACAGATATTCATAAAAAAGGATGCATAATGCAGTGGCACCTGGTGTTGGCAGCCAGTGGTAGAATGCTCTGAGTCTGGTCACATGTCAGTCAGTCCCTGTTGGGAGTACAGAGCTGCTGCCAGTCACTGAGTCCCAACCCACACCTTCCCATTACAGATCCAGCCCCCCCACCTTGCCATTACAGAGTATCTTACCTGATGCAGCAGGTCCCAGGTGGACCGTGGCTACTAGACCTGTAGCTGAGGGGGTGGGGCTATCCCTGCTTCCTTCACTAGCAGCTGTGCGCTGGAACTTCCTTCAAGCAGGAAAGTTCTGGCACGCGGTTGCTGGTGCGAGAGGCAGAGGTAGCCACACCGCCTGGGACCCGCTGCTGCAGGTAAGATGCATCAGCGGATCCCAGGCATTAGAGAGGCCTGGGGGCACTTGCCCCGCGACTCAGTCCGCCCCTGTTCGTGACCCACTTTTGGGTCGCGACCCACTACTTGAGAAACACTGTTATACATAGTCATATTGTTCATAAAACACCATCCTCCAAAACACAAGGGAAATATTACATTTTTTTTTAGTTAAAATTGTATATTTGCTCAGAATAAAGCATTAACAGGTTCCGCTATCAATTTTTTTTTAACAATATTTCCCTATTGAATACATAAGCACAAAGGCTTGGATGATAAAATTTGAAAAAAATTAATTTTAATTTTACATATTGAAATCTGAATGGAAATTTCCTCGCACAGTATCTGCCTGGTTAGATATACCCGCACTATTAAATAACCTAAAATATGTTTTCATTTCACTAAATTCCAAAAAAAGCCCAACAAAATATTCAGTTCCAGGCCCTTAGAGATCTTAATCAGGCCCTGGTTACACCATGGGGAAATACAGAATATATGGAGGGTGAGAGCTATGAATTGCAATTAGCTCTGGAGGAAGCCGTGTAGTATGACGGCGAAAGGTGCATCGAGCGCATCTTAAGACTGTTGATTTTGTTTTAGCAGTATTCAATTTTGGCTTGTGGTGTTTATGAGATTTTGTGCCCAGTATTTATCAACTTTGATTTTTCTATACCCCATTCTATGTAGTCTCTGGGATGATAAAGGTTGCAGGGTCAAAGCAGAAACTCCTATAGCGTGAGCGATCGTACAGTTAGTCCAATTAGACTGAAAGGTTTCCTGTGGCTGTCTCTGTATGATTGTTACTGCTGTTATAATGGTCTGCATTTATGCCATACCATTGTCAATTGGGACGGAATAAGTTGTACATCCATCTTCTGAAATGTCTGAGGCACATTTTCCAAATTAAGCTGTGCATATATACATGCAGAATGCAGATATCTTGATGTAGTATTATCTATACAGCATACTTCACCCTGAGTCAAAACACATTTTTCCTTTATTTTTTCCATATTTTTATACGTGAGATTTTGTTAACGTCTGTGCATTTTTCTAATAAAATTGTGATATAAACTGTATGTATATACTTTATTTGTAATTCATGTGTGCAACCGCCAGTAGGGGGACGAGTGTGAAGGCGCTATATCTAGCCTCATTCCCCCTGGCACTCCCCTTTTTTTGTAGTTTTCTACATAGATTTCTTGTTATAGGGAATTTCAGGCTTGCAATGTAATTCGAAAGATAGAAGGTAACCAACAATCATGACTAAGGGGGCACAAAGCAAACCCAGGGCATGATCTGATCATTATATCATTATTACTTTGTATTTGGATTAACACAATGTGCTATTTATCTGCAGAGCTGGTAGATGGAATTCAATAAAACGTAACGAAGCATCAATAGTCTTTGGAATCTTGTGTTTTCGTCAATGAAATAGAAGTTGTTTATTGTTGTTACTACAAAACAACGTTAATTTTTATTGATACAATAAGCACTCTATAATGTATGTACAAGGTACCTATTGTTTCGCAATATGTGCTACAGATAAACCACAAGTGGCTTTAATGACACTGTGCCAAAAGAAAATTGAGACGAGCAGTGACGTGCGGTGAGGTCAGTGGCTGGTGAGGTACTGGCTAGTATCAGAGCCAGATATACACAGGGTTACGCAGTCGCAATTTATGCATTTGATTATCGTTAAATAGGAGAATAGAGTTTCACTATTTATAAAGTTTGCATCTTTTTTTTTTATTTTTTTTTTACAGCCAAGAGCATGCACTTACAATACTGACTAATAGAGGGTGCTATTACACACATGCTGATTGCTGAGCTCTGCCTGCCCCCCCCACGACTGACGTGGACAGTCACATGACTGTCCTGCGTCAATCAATCCATGGGGAGCTCTGCCTCCCCTGCCACACCTGACTGCACGTCCCTGGAGACAAGGGAGATGTAAAGGTTCAGTTAACAACATGATAAAGAATCTTTACAGCCCTGTAGATTTCAAAAAAGAACATAGATGTCTGGGTACAATGATAAACAATGAAAAGATACCTTGAAATAGCTCCTTCTATTCCGAGGTGCAAATCAATGCTTCCTAGACAATGTATAGGAGACAATAATATATAGAGTAAGGAAGCACTATACTCATGGCATAGGCGTAGCTCATGTATAACATCATGAGAGATTATCTTATCCGCTGTCCATTCCTGAAAGTGTTTCTCTGCAGTATGTAAAACTCAGTTTAATTTTTCCCCGCTGCGTTTGAATCCCTCATACTGCAGGGAAGGCAAATCATTTTAGCCAGTGAATTGATTTCTATACCTGTAGGAAAATGCTACCCTGCAGAATTCAAGCGCTGCAGGAAATCACAACATTTTTATTGGCAAACGGATTTCCCCCTCTAGCATATGAATTCTACATACTGTAGGGAAGAACTTCTTTACAGGATCTAGTAAACCATTAACGGATTTATACTGTATGGATTATGGAGAAAGCACAGAAAGGTCAGCAAAATTTCAGTGCTTTCTAGTTCTGCGCACTTCAGCGATTCAATTTTGCGTACCCTGTAGTGAGTTCACTATTCACCAGAAGGTCACTGAAGCGCGGAGAAGATGGAGTCACCAAAGACCGCCGAACTGCAGGCAGAAAAAAAACAAAAAAAACCATACCTTTTAGAAGAATAGCAGAGTTGTTTTAAATAATAAAATACGTATAAAAGAGGTCTTAAAATAAAAATAAAAGGTCTGCTACAAAATAATTTTGAAAAAAAAGGAATAAAAAAACAAAACAATGCAAAAAGGAGTTCTAAAAAGAAAAATGGCTTTTTGCTGAAAATAAACAGTTGAATAAAAAAAAAAAAAAGGATATTGTTTACATTGAATCTTATGAGATTTGTCTGTTTAAACCCGTTGAACGGAGTCACTCAAAATCTGAGCATTTTCCTGACACGTCGGTGCAGTCCGGCGTTCTCTGAATAGATTTTCCATTACTTCTCTATGGGAAAATGTCACTGCCAACGAAGATCACTGATCTGTGCCATATTTCGCTGTCAATGCGACAGTATTTGGCCAATTGACAGCTTTCTGAATCGAAGAACAGTATGGCGAAATTCAGTTTGGTGCCCCTTCGGTGACAAGTTCGGTCATCCTGAATAATCCATCATGTGATTGCTTGCAGGATATGAATTCTAGATACTGCAGGGAAGCACTCTTATTAAATAAGATCACAGGGGCTATTCGCGATTTTGGTGATTTCCTTTCCTTGCAAATTGCCGCATTTCAGTGATTCTATTTCGCCGAAAGTACACTGAATTCCCTGTTTAGCAAATGGTCACAGTGTTTTGCCAAAATTAGAGTCGCCAAAGCAGTTACCAGACCCCTAGCATTCCATATTTTTTGATTCTTATGGATTCTAGAATCCAAGAGAATCCAAAGTTTTGAGTTAAATCGTGGCTCTCCGGGTTTCCTTTCCTGCTGCAGCCCCCAGCATGTACACAAGCTGGGAACTTTGTGCGTGGTTGCCCAGGGGCTCCCAGCATGCACAGCAATGTTGTGCAGTGCTTAGTAGACGTGTTCCCGAGTGGCAGCACCAGTCTCGAGCACCCTTAATCCGGCGATAACAAAATCCAGATGGCTTCAAAAATTCTGGTTGTCAGAGTCTTCCAGATTTTAGAATTCCTCGTAAGGGGTGTCTGACCTGTAGTTTCTTCTCTCACAGCCCTAAATGTGACTAAGCATCATGGGACATTTAGTTAGAAAACATGGAGTGCCAAGGTGCACCATCACTGAACTAGAACATGGGCTGAAAGGACTTTTCCTAGATTTCAACAGTCTCAATTGGGTTCACTTTGGAACTTCACTGGATGGGATATTTGCTCAGTTTCACCGTAGTTCTTCCACCAAAATTAAACAGCCTTTACAGAACTTAAAACAACAGTGCCTAATCAATTTACTCCTAACAGAAATATGCATTTTGTGCAGTTTCCTATTTACTGCATGCTAGAACAGGTTTCCCTTTCCCAGTAGCAGAGGAGGATGAGGAAAAGATTCCTGGGAACAGGAAGGAAGCTGCACACAGAGAGTACACTAAGCCGCCTCTCGGAGCTAGACAGCCAAATGACAGAAATGCATTGTTTAGCACAGCTCTTTGAAGAGATGTAAATATAGCCACAAGTGGAAAGAATAGCACAAGATTTATTCTAATGCCAAACCATGTCTTCAGGAAGAAAAAAAACGTAGATGCATGGAAATTCCCATTATTATAGGGATTTCCTCTACGAGAGGGGATCTCAAATCTCTGTACTAGAAGTCCCCAGGAGCTGTGGGTAGTTTTACTTGGTAGAAACTATAAAATCATTATTAAACTTGGAATTGTAGGTTTCAGAATGCGTGTGTTCGTATATCCCCAAATTCTTAGCCATTTTTCAGTAGGATGCCTTGGCAGAGGTATGTACATATCAACTTTATCCACTTGATTCGATTATGGTAAGGGCTTTCACTCTCAATTTCCTACAGCGAAAAGATTTCAGCTACCATTATAGCATGATAATATGTATGGAATATAAAAGCTTTCCTCATATCCACTTTCTCCACAGGACCCAATCGTTGAGCATCACATGCTCCAACACAGTGTAGTGTGGGAACCAAGGGCACATCATGGTCCTTATCCAGTGAGAACCAGCAATAAACTGGTGAGGAAATTGAGCCATCACCTAGCAAAATATTAGACAAATATAAATTATAGTCACATGTCAAAAGTCACAGAAGAATGTCCAGCCTTTCTGTCCAAAAACTGAAAGCTTACAAAATCTAGTTTATATTAAAAATTAAAAATCTAATTAGAAAAAAAATAGTTTGAGTCATTGATTTCACCTTTGTTTTTGGTAGACTCTATTTAGTCACACTTACCACAAGTCAGAATGCAGAGAATGAAACTAAAGAGTACTTTAAAATCATTTGATGGTTGGGCAGCTTTTTCCACAATGAATCTTTAGCACATCATATTTATAGAAGTTAGTTACCATGAGTCGGAGTGGGTAAATTGTATTATGTCATTCAAAACTTCCCATGGGGGATCTAAGGTCACTAACCCTCCTACACTTCCTTTAGGGTTTCCAACGGAAACATACCACTTACTCTCTCGCTTTGCGTACAGTAAACCAAGTAAAAAAACACTCTCACTGGAGACAGAAGGTAGAAAAATAAATTATGGAATCACTCTGTTAATAGGAAACTAGTTCTAAATTAATTGTAAATACGTATCGGAGCTTTGTTCATAATAAAATAAGTAGATTAAGAATACTGCCATTAAAAGATCTAACTCATTGTAACGGTTTCAGTGGAGGGCTGGTATTTTGATGAAAGTACAGACATGTGGACTAAAAATTAGGGATAGACCAATATCGTTTTTCTGGCACTGATAATCGGTCACCTTTACGGCTGATAACCGGTACCGATATTCTGTACACTTTCTGATTTGAAGAATAAACCCAATGCAGCAGGAGCCCAGTGTCAACATCGATCAGTGCCAGCTTCCCTTGTACGCGCAGTACTGACTCTGTAGTCAGGGAGCAGGAGAACCCCCTGCCTGCTAGCTGGCCTAGGTTTTTTTCTGGTGGGGGCAGCAGTAGATTTCCACTGTGCAAGGACATGTAATCCATCCCGGCGAGCACGCAGCCACAGCACAAAGAGTTAATAATTATTCATTACCCACCGCGTTCACCACCTACCTCTGGTGAGCACCCGAGAATTCTGGTATGGAGGGAGGTGGATTCACAGTCAGGCTGGCACTGCTATGTTGGGGGTGTGGTAGGTGGGCTATCCAGGAGGGTTTGCACTAGAATTGCCCTGGGTGCAGGTGATGGGGCTGGCAATGCCCTGGGTTCGACAGCACATCATAAGGCAGGCAGAGTGCGAGACAGCCTGAAGAATGTCGACAGCACAACTGTTCATCGAGAACTGTAACCGCGTCATAGCATTGCAATGTGATGCATGTGATCGCGCAAGCGCGATCCTGCTAATTAAGTCACAACACATTCCAACACTGTTACACCTCAATGGAACACCGGTCTGGTCACTAGAAAAGTAAAGGGACATCTCAGCAACCCAGAGCTCAGCCGGACGTCAAACAGCACAGGTGTTAACCCTACATGTGCTGTCCTGAAACCACAGAACCCTGAACCTGCAGGTGAAACAAAATGGCCTATAGCTGTGTGTGCAACACCTTTACAGATTTGTGTACAGGAGAATAGCAAGGAGAGGGGTTAAAATAAAATAAAACACTAAACTGAAACTGGTAAATAATGGAAATTTAAAGATGTGTATCTTTACATTTACATTATTTTAGGCCAGTGTCAGATGAGCACACTATGTGCGCCCGTACTGATGCGACTTACGACGCCTGTCGCAGTGTTGTGAGGCTTCGGTGGGGCCGGCCACATGCTGTACGGCGGACGTGCTGAAAGCCTTCCCTTCAAAGCGCTACAACGTGCGTTCGATGGGGCTGCAAAGCAAGATCCTCCGTAGGACATTCCTTACGCTCTGAAAAACGCTCGGCAGACACTGGCCTTCGTGGATTTATCTAGCGCTCTATGGTTTACCTGATGTCCGGCTGAGCTCTAGGTTGCTGTGATGTCCCTCATCTTTGTTAATGACCTGACCAGCTGAGGGACACAGGGGGAAGGGTAACTGTTATACAGAAAGAAAAAAACAAAAAGGGAGAAGCTGACAAGGACCCAGGGGCAGGCGATCAGAGGTAACAGATGGGGCTTTTAAGAAACGCATTAAAAGAAGGCGTTGAGGGAGCAGATTGAGCTTCTGCAGCTAGTGGGTGGAGGCAGTGCTGAATGAAGGCAACAGAGCAGAGCAGAGCATCAGCACACTCCTGAGCATTCCTAAAAAAATTAGCCAATAGATTTTAAAATATACTTTGATATGTAGGTTGCCGAGTTAGGCAGGCAACCAGCCAGCACATGCTGAGCTGCCTGCACTATATTAACGGGCGATGGGCGCACTGCTTAGAGTCTTAACTAAAGCTCTCCCACAACTTCTGCATGCAGGGCTTCCTCAGGAGGAGTGATATGATGACGCGAGAACCATGTGGCGAGGGCGCATCTCCTCATTGGACGGCTTCTGCTCAGCAAAGGAATCAGAAACAACATGTACCTCGCAGTGACTGGGAGAGGCACATATTATTATTATTATTATTTATTTATAAAGCGCCAGCATATTCCGCAGCGCTGAACATAAGCAAGGAGGAGCATAAATATTGGGAATATCGGTGAATTGAACACAGATAATTAAAAAAAAAAATAGCCATAATTATCCACAGATCCAATAATCGGTCGAGCCCTACAAAAAATTATTTGTTTAGTATAACTAAAGTGCAAAATTTTGTTTTACGGACAACGCATTTATAACATGTGTCTATTTAACACATTTTACCACAAAAAGGAAACAATTCCAGGTTGCATTCCAACCTAGCAATTAGTTGTGGCTTGCAAATGGTCAAGTCCAGCACAAGTTGTTCTTAATTTATGCTTCGCTATTAATGATTCTATTCCAACCAACCACTCTTAGTGGCTAGAGACGGATCATTTGTGAGCTTGTACCGGCTCCTGGAGTCCATTGGATTCCATGAAGCGAAGCATGACCTTGCATGAACTCACGTGAGCAGGATCACCCAGGAGTAAGAACATGGGTAACCATTTCTTTCCAGGGTTTTGCTGCGCATGGACCGAGTAATCAGCGGATCATGCTAAAGTCTTAATGATTTTTGCAAAATCACTTAACAGGCTCTGAGAGCTGGTATTTTGTCAGGAATAACGGTTATAAACGGGAAACACAAGCAACTTTGAAACAGCTCGTTGTTCTCACTTGGAGCGTTTATTTATTAATGGGTTACTTGGAATTAAGACCCCCTTGAATGCTATATTATTCTATCTAGTCTCTTTCATAGCACATATCAAAAATATTTAAATCAGCATTGCAACAGTATCACCCACAACAGTTTAAAAATGTAGGTTTTCATTGCATTGGTCAAAACATAACTGCATTTCTAGCTAATAAATAGAGACTAATTCCCATTCATGTACGTCATAATACTGTAATTATCCTTGCATAAAAAGAAAGAAACAATGTTGAAGACACTGTTTAACATAGACACTTCGCCACAAGTATACAGTATCTCACACAAGTGAGTGCACCCCTCACATTTTTGTAAATATTTTATATCTTTTCATGTGACAACACTGAAGAAATGGCACTTTGCTACAATGTAAAGTAGGGAGTGTACGGTTTGTAGAACAGTGTAAATTTGTTTTCCCCTCAAGATAACACACAGCCATACTGAAGCAGAGCATGATCCCTTCCCTTCAGAGACTGGGCTGCAGGGTAGTATTCAAGCATGATAACGACCCCAAACACACTCCCAAGATGACCACTGCATTGCTAAAGAAGCTGAGGGTAAAGGTGATGGACTGGCCAAGCATGTCTGTAGACCTAAACCCTATTGAGCATCTGTGGGGCATCTTCAAACGGAAAGTGGAGGAGCGCAAGATCTCTAACATCCACCAGCTCCGTGATGTAATCATGGAGGAGTGGAAGAGGACTCCAGTGGCAACCTGTGAAGCTCTGATGAACTCCATCCCCAAGAGGGTTAAGAGTGCTGGAAAGCAATGGTGGCCACACAAAATATTGAAACTTTGGGCCCAATTTGGACATTTTCACTTAGGGGTGTTCTCACTTTTGCTGCCAGCAGTTTAGACATTATTGGCTGTGTGTTGAGTTATTTTGAGGGGACAGCAAATGTACACCGTTATACAAGCTGTACACTGACTCACTACTTTACAAAAATGTGAGGGGTGTACGCACTTTTGTGAGATACTCATCAATCCACACAAGCTGGAGACGCTGGTTCAGTGTGTGTATGTTGGGATGTAAAATGATGATGTCATTACAATCCTGCAAGCAATGAATATGAATAACAAATTTACTATATTTAGCCCACAGGCTCATATTACACTGGGGTCTATTTGCTAAACGGAAACCCTCCCCCTCAACCGACAAAACACTTTCAGTTTTAGGCTAAAAACACACATTGGAGGAAAAAGGTGAAGCCAGAGTTAGTTTTGCTGAGGAATATTTTGTGGAAGGCATGAACATCTCTGGGCAGGTCAGAGATTGCTGCAATATTTTGCATGTCTCAAATGCAGAGGCGGCTCTCCAATTAGGCAGTTAAGGCGGCCGCCTAAGGCCTCACCCTCCCTGGGGCCTCGCAAGGTTGCTTTCCCCCACAGTGACCTCAGACTCACTGGTCAAGCTCATGTCAGCAGCTCCAGGTAGTGAAAGGAGCTGATGCCACCAGAGTTACTCCTCCCAGTCCCTCCAGGCAGAGAGTTCCAGGGGCCCTGCTCCTGCACTGTCAGATTAGCAGTGCACACACAGCCCCCAGTGAGTGGCTGCTCTCAGCTGCTGATGAGCTCCGGAAGCTGCAGGCTGTTACAGACCAGCGGGAACATGGCATCCTGTCCTCTTGTCCCACATGTGCTGAGTGAGGAGCACAGATTCCATTCCACCAGGCTGCCAGGTGAGAAACTATCTGCTCTTTGCACTGTAAACTCTCATATCTCAGCACTCCCCCTACAGAGACCCCCCCCCCAGCATAAACTGTAATGTGTGAGGGGTCTGTGTCCAGGAGCAGACATTCCTGCCATACTACAACCCATGCTGGAAAGGACAATTTTAATCCCCTGTGGTCTTTAATCCCTGCAAGGCCATTGATTTGAGCAGCACAAATGTTTTTAACACATATATATATATATATAATTTCACACTTTCAATCCTCACACTCAGCTTAAATTGTATTCCATGTTAACTGACACGGTGCTCAGTTTATATATATATATTACACACACACACACACACACACACACACACACACACGAACACTCCATATCAATGACCACCTTCTTCCAACATTTTCTGTGGCAAAAAAAGCACAGTTTTAAAAATGTTCCTAAAACCTGACTGAGGGAATAAATGATTGGGATTCAGTTCACAAAGTATGATCATAGTTTGCGTAAACTGGTCACAAACGCCAATGTACCCCATCGTTGAAAAGGTCCTATCTAACTTGACCGAATCTGCATTTACAGGAACAACTCACCCTGGAGCTCCCCAGCAGGCTCTAGGCCTTTACAGACAGCCACGCCTTAAAGGCCTAGCGCATGCTGGGGAACTCCAGGTTGAGTTGATCCAGGCCATGTGATCTCACTTTAGCGAGATCGTGCATGGCCACGGAGAGATCGTGGAGCAGGGGTCTCAAACTCAGGCCCCCCCTGATGTTTCTGAACTACAACTCCCATGATTCCCTGGCCATCTATTGGATTCAAAGCATTCTGGGACTTGAAGGCAAAAACATCTGGGGGGCCGTGAGTTTGAGACCCCTGTCGTGGAGGGAGACTGGGGACTATTTGTGGATTTGGCCGCCGTTCTCGCCGTGGGATGAGAGGTGATTTTTTGGGGGGGGTTCAGCTGGTGATAGCCGATGCCGCAGAAGCACAATCACTTAGCACCAGTTTGAGCTGGTGTCAACTTGTCAGTTAGCTGCAGGGGTGAGTAATTAGCTTTGTGATCTAGCCAAGTGATCATAACACTAATTACTCTTTGCTTACGCTTTGTGCTCTCCATGTTAAGTATAGGGAGCGCAAAGTACAGTAAGCTGACACTAAAAAGCGCTAATACCGATGCGCTAATGGATTTTTTAACCCAAGAGTGTTACGCTCGTATCACATCCCAATGCGCTATCACCTCTTTTAACCTAGCACTAACCTTCATTTATGTGAGCACTAGTGTTAGGGCCCATGGTCTCTATAAGTGTTTTTTTAGAAATGTATAGTTGTGTATGAAATGCAATCTCTTGTAAAATATCATTTACTGTTAGTGTGTGTGTAATCCCTATTTTGGGCCCAAACTACTTTGCCCGTCTTTGTATAATGATCCTCCATATGTTCAGGGTGTCCTCGTGAATGACAGAGCTGCATTGCAATAAGAAAGGAGTCTGTAAACTATAATCAATGTTAGAAATTGCTCCCTGTAAATAAGATTCTTTGCATTTAAAATTACAGTTATTATTGATATAAATGGCCCTGCTAGGTTATGTCATTACCTTTGTATATGGCCTCGGCTATGGTCCTGTGTTTAATAGGGGCCTCACATCTTGCCTTCGCCTAAGGCCTCAGCAAGTCTAGAGCCGCCTCTGCTCAAATGCAGCTTGTAATTCCGAGTAAGAAATGCAATTTAGATTCAAAACAGCTCACTTTTGGTTCAAAAATCCACTTAAGTTAATGCAATGTTGTAGTCAATCTTGAGCATAGTTTGGAGATGCAGCAATGCAAAATATCTCCTGGCAGGTCTTCCAGACTGCTTGCCCTCCAATTTCTCATAGTTATACGCAAATGTGCAGTCACTATATGCTGGATGACTCAAGAAGCTGTCAGGATGTGATGATTGTGCCCCCCCCCCCGTTCCACCAATCCGGTGAAAATGCTGCTCCTCTACCTCACCCAGCAGACAGGATTTTTTAATTTTCTGGCTCCCGATTACCAGATCGGCCAGTAGTGATGACGACCTGCAGGTCGCATGTTGACATCACTCTCTGAGACCAAGCGTGGTAGTGATCGGTCGCAGACAGGCATCCGATGGATCGGACGCGCACAGCTCTGAACCTTCATTCTGCACAGGCACTACTGAAATTGCGTACGTAAGGAGCACAAGTCCCGTTGCAATGCGTGCTTGGCAGTTCCTACACTACTCAAGTGCGTAGAAGCCCAAATTGTGTGGAAAAGCTTCAGGGACTTCCACATTTGGGAATCCCTGAGCCAAAAGAGGAGGAACTGCGTGCACCAATGGACACCCTTGCCTCTGCCCAATTATTTAAGGAAAGGAAAAAAAATAAATTATAATATATATATAATTTTTAGTAGTGTTCCTTTAAGACCATAATTAGAGGAAAAGTATACACCCAGAGCTATTCCACTCTGTTTCACGCACAATATTTGGAGGGGGACTAATAGTTGTCTATAGATATTGAAACTACACCTTGCATGTCCTTGATCCAGAAAAAAAAGGTAACCTGTACTTGGGTACACACAATCTGCCTTGTATCAAGCTAGCAGATATATTAATCTAATAAGGCAAACAGCAACACAATAAATGCATGCAGTCACAAGCTCAATAGAATGTAGTAAATTGTAAACTTAAAACTTGGCAGCAAACTTAGAAAATCTGGTTATCTTCATGCAGCAGCTATTGTGACATGCAATATTTTATAGCAAACATTGTAGTTGCTCTGCACTGTTTATATGCCTAATGACTGCGCAGGGGGGTACTGTAAGTTTTCAATTTAGCAATACAGAAAAAAAAATCCAAAAGATTTTGTTACCATTTTGTACTGAAAAGTAGCGAGAAGATACAAAATGTGGTTGAAAAATATTCAGCTATAAGCAAGTAACCCAAATAAATAATATTGCAATTTTTAAAAGGGACAATCTAGGGTTAAAACAGGAAGGGGATGGTGTTTAAACATTAAACCCAACTGACCTCCACAACCTCCCTTCCATTAAGATCACTCTAAAAAAACTCCCCTTCTTTCCAATACAGCACTGGTTCTAAAATTCTCTGAACATGACATGCTGCCAGCTTAGGGAGTCTGGATGCTCTTCACATTGGGTGCAGCTCCAGAGTGCGATGTATCACGGATGCATGCTCACAACTTCAGGTCATGTAACGACCAAGAGTAAAAAGGGACACACTGCTTATTCCTGACTGCTTTATTGATTTAAAGTGTCTACGATGTGAGGCGTGCTCTCCCACACCACCAATCTGGTGAAAACACTGGGTGTAGTGTTGGCTTCTACCCAATTATTTAAGGGCAAAAAAGAACTTGACTTTTCAATAGAGTATCCCTTTAAGTGCTGCTAATGCCAACCTAATAACTTGAGTTACAAGCCTATCTATTTTGTCTAATTTGAGGGATTTCCAAACTTAGCAGATGTTACTCAACTTTCAAAACAGTCATCAGAAGGGCAAGTGTGGTTTAAAAGCAATAAAAGGGCAATGGCTACACTCGGGAACAAACTCTATTAACTGTAACAACAACTGCTCATCCATGAGGTTATTTCTTCATGTTTTGGCTTTATTCAATCAAGATTGAGGAAATCACTTTGGAAATGTCAATAAAATAAATAAACACCACAACAACATTTAGGTTTATATAAACAAATGAAAACTTATGCAAGAAAATTAACAAATCTTAACGGAGTTCAGCATGGGTTAGAGGAGTTGATACACTGGGGAAGCTAGAGTGATTACATAGTTACATAGTTGAGTTGAATGTCCAGAAATCCTATTTGAAGTAGCTCAAGTTTTCAATCTCAGCACTCCAGTTGTTTTGGAACTAATCTTTCGATGATGCTCAGTTAGCCAACATAGACTTTTGACTGTAGCCCCTTAGGGGTCTATACAAAGCACCAAAATTTAACCAAATTTGGCTTACTTCAGCGATTCAAGTTCGCCAAAAATACGGTGCATTACTAATAGTGGTGCACCGAAATGGAAATTTCCAGGCGATCCCGAAAATTCGGGATCGGTTCGGCAGAAAACAGATACCGAAAATCAGACATGAGAAACTGGGCCTGGAGGCCGGGCTGAGCCGGGGACTCACCTGATCCCAAAGGCCAGCCGAGCAAGCTTGAAGGCCCAGCCGAGCCGGGGGCTCGCCTGAGCCTGGAGGCCGGCCGAGCAGCCGGCCAAGCAGCCTGAGACAGCCGGAGGACTGTCACCGCTGGAGCTCAGGGCCGAAGTAGGAGGATGTAGATGAGCATGTTGCCTACACACTCATCTACATTGGCCCGAGTCCTCCTGCATCCAGTGCCCGCTCTCTGTGTCAGTCACTGGGATGACGTCACAAAAGCCTTTGACCCAGGGTCAAAGGCTTCCGTGACATCATACAAGCGACCAAAGGAGAGAGGACACGGGACTCGCCTGAGCCTGGCCGAGCAGGCAACTCGGCCGGCCTCCAAGCTCAGGCGAGCCCCAGGCTCGGCTGGTCTCTAGGCCCAGGCCAAGCCAGGGGCTCGTCCGAGCTTGGAAGACAGCCATGCAGGCAGCTCGGCTGGCCTCCAGGCTCAGACGAGCCCCCGGTTCGGCCTGGTCTCCAAGCCTTATTTTGTATTTCAAGATTTTTATTTTATAAAGAAATAAGGTTACAAACCATCCAATAAACGTGGCCGCGCAGGGCCAAACAGCACATTCGCATATAGACAATAAAATGGAGGGGAGAGTGAATTGACGTCAGAAAGAGGGCGACAAGATAACAAAAGAGGTACGAATAAACATAAAAATAATATTAAGATAGGCGGCCTCGCAAGACCAACATGTCAGCCTGCAATTCGCATAACAAAATAAAGAGCATAGATAATCCCTGCTAAAATGACCCCCTGTGGAGCATTCACACCTCGTGAAAGACAAAAAATGCCAAGGTGGGAAGTCTCCACAAACAAATACAACTTCTGCACATATTCAAGAACTACATCGGAAACAGATACCACAAAAATACTGGTAGTGAAATTTTTTTAAAAAATAAATAAAAATAAAAAGGGGGGGGGCCAAAATGGGATGACAGTGCTGAAATCACCGAAAAAAGGAACTGAGAGTGGGGGGTACAATAGTATCATATAAATCAAACATTCCAGGAGTGTAAAGAAAAACTCAGGCTCCAGAGTCTAACCCGGGTCCATCGAAACAGTAGAGGGGCCTCGTGAGTCAAGGTCAGAGGCCTTCGGGGCAGAAGAAAGACCTAGGGAACTCAACAGGCGCCAGGCCTCATCCAGGGAGGACACCAAGTGAGACAAATTGTCGCGGCAAACATACAAGGTACCCGCCACCCCCCAGCGATAACGCTCCCCAGCGCCCCTCAAAAAAGCCGTTATCTCACGAAACTGCCGCCGGGCTAGCAGCGTTATGAAAGGCAGATCGTTGAATAGCACTAAAGAAAGGCCTTCAAAAAGGTATTGAAGCCCGGGGACGACAATAGACGACACTTGTCCGGTTCTTCCGAGGCAATGGCGAGCACGTCACGTGGGGAGTCCACAGGGGCCATCGCCGATTTCCGCAGACGGATGGCATGTCTGAAAATAAGTCCCGGTCGGTGACCCCAGAACATGTAACGCAAAACCATTGACAAATGACAGCAGGGCGTCAGCGGCGACCGTTTACAGGATCCCCCGAATCCGTACATTTTTCCTTCGGTGACGGGTCTCCGCAGCCTCCACCGCTCCAGTAAGTAGTGATACTTGGGCTTTGAGAGATTCCAGTTGCGGTTATTATTATTATTATCATCGTCATCATTTATATAGCGCAACAGTTTCTGCAGCGGTTTACAATAACCAAAGAGAACGAAATACATATAAAATGGACATAGGATGGATACAAGAAGTGTAGAGGGCCCTGCTCATAGGAGCTTACAGTCAAGAGGGTTCTAGGTGTGCTTGCGATGCCTCGGTCTCCTCCACACGCGTTTCCACCGCCGTCAGCCGCCCCTTAATAGATACCATTTCCGATGACAGGGACGCAAAGTCCGTTTGCCAAATCATCTGCATCTCCTCTAGCGTTTCTCCCAACAGGCGTAGGATGGCACCCTCCGTGAGGGGCAAAAGGGCGGCGCCTTCCGGTACTCTATGTGCAACCGGAGGTACCGTCGTCGTGTCACCAGAGGGCCCGGGCATCACCTTGAGCTTGTGTGTCGCCGTCGGCTTTGGAGTATTGGGGGCATCCGCCATCCGTTTCGCCATCTCCACTTTCTGGGGTGTCCCCCTTGCAGCCAAAGAGGCCTCCGACCAATAAGGGTCCTCACCTTCCAAAGAACTTGTCGTTGGAGACATGCAAGTCTGCGGGGAATCCTGCCGCCTCCGTCGGGGGTCCCCCAATGAATCCCGGATGTCTCTCTGCCTGGGGCCATCTGGCGATTGGGGTTTTTTGCCCGACTTTCTACCCATGGGTATGGGGATAGTAAGAGAAAGCCGCCGAATGGGACGCAGCATGGTACTGGAGAAGCGCTTCAGTTATGGCCGCTAGGTGTAGGCCGCAGCTCTCAAAATCCTCCCAGATGTCACCAAACAGCCCTTAAACCTCAGTCCGGGAAAAAAAGGTGCTGGGTCAGTGGGGTTCTGTGCGCCCGAGATGTAAGTTACCCGTGAGTCAGTCGCAGTTAAGTCTTTCGCTGCGGAGCCTTTTCACACCTCTGTGCTGAGCTCATTTTTACCGGTTTCGCTCATCATGTTTAAATGCGATTTGAAGTCACATTTTATTAATTGACCCACACATATTATATATCATTCTTTCCAGGAGACTCGGCAGATTCATAATATATCATTTTTATATGTATATGTTATGTCCTGTCTGTATATTATAACATAAAATGCAATAAAATTAGAATTTTCAATAATTTACAAACGTGTAAAGTGTTTTTTTTTCACATTTTAACATGCAAGCGTTTGTGGTTATATTTTCTATGGGTTGCGCTTGTTAAAAAAATTAGAAACGGGGAATCGTTACCTTTTTTTGGGGAAAATTACGTGTTTTTTGGCAAACGCACCCATAGAAAAAATCGTTAATGCAGCATCATTGTTCACATTATAATTGAAATGGGAACAATATTGCTGCATTAATAAAACAAAAACAAGTTTTTTTTTTTTATTGTTTTTTTTTTAACTGTACATAGTCATGTTTGGTATCATTGAAAACGCCATGCTCTGGCCGTTCCAATGATGTCAAACATTAACCCCTAGCTGTCACGGATCGGGAGATAGGGGGTTCCAATGCACCCCCTATCTCCACCATAGGTGGCAGCAAGGGGTTAATTGCGGGACTGGCGCCAACGCGCTGTGCGCGATAACGTCAGTCATTAGGGGGATATCCCGGAAGCTTGGCCGACATCCAAGATGTCAGTCAGCTCCGGGAGGGGACCGCGATACTCGCATGTTAGCGCCATATCGCGATCCAGTCCCCTAGGGGTTAAAGACAGCCGCCGCTTGGAAGAGCAGGCTGTGCCCTTCCAAGCGGTGTCTGCCTTTACTGGCTGGCCTGCACGGATGGGGAGGAGGAGAGGACCTCCCCCCCTCCCCTTCAGGCACCTTCCTCGCAATGGCGGGGGGGGTGCCTGAAATAGAAGTCATTGCGCATGTGCGATGACGTCTACTGTGCCTGCAGGGGTCCCGGAGGCTGGGCTGACATCAATGATGTCAGCCCGCACCGGGGGGACGCCGCGATCGGCCGGAATCCAGGCTGATCGCCGCTGGTTAGGGAGGACGCGCTCAGCGTGTCCTCCGCAGCGAAGTAGCCATGCGGCAGGACGCGCTAAGCGCGTCCTCCACATGGAAAGGGATAATCACAAACTTTAAAGATATAGTCTGAGAGCTCTTCAGAATGCGACTGCACCCGCCAGAAGTCAGCTCCGCCCCCCCCCGGCCCTATTTTAAAAATGGAAATTTTTGGCTGAATTTTCCATTTCGGCCGAAACTGAAAACACCACTTTCGGACGATAATTCTCAGTGGCCGAAAATTCGGTGCATCCCTAATTACTAATCACCATATTTTGCTGATAATGGAGTTGCCGGAGCAGTTGTTGAAATTGCCTCAGCAAATTCCACAGAAGTTTAGAAGAAAAAAAAGTCTTTAAAAAAAATAATAATAATAGATGGTCTTTAAAAATACTATTAGATTCGGCTGTTTAAACTTATCGAGTTGAAGCACCGAACGTCAGGCGGTTTCCCTGAAATTTTGATGCAATTAGGCATTCTGTGAATAGACAAATCTATAGTTCTCTAGAAGACATGTTCAGTGCCGCCCACGGCCACTGAATTGCAGCGAAATGTGCCATATTTGGCAAATTGATAACTTTGGGAATACCAACTGCCCTGAATTGCACCTACAAGGATATTCACGGTTCGATGCAATTTGGTGGCAATTCGGGAGGTTAGTGAATAACTCTCATAGCAGAGAGATTCTGCATTGTGTTACCTTGCTGACTGACCACAAGTAAAGTGCCACATGTTAGGCTGGCGTCAGACGTGCTTACCCGCGCCCGTCGCAGCGATGTGACGATGCAACGGGGCCGGTCACACGCTTGTGCACGCGCACGAAATGAGCGTACAACAAGCGACCGTTATCAAAGCCTCATCCTCGATGCGCTAGGACGTGCGTTGACGGGGCTGCAAAGCGCGATCCTCCTATGGAGGATCGCGCTTTGCAGTGCTGAGCGTACTGTGTGCGCTCAGCGAGGTGGCCAGACCGGCGTCGAGTGGAAAGAACGTCCACTCTCACGGACATTCCTTCCGCTCTCCAATAACGCGTGTCTGACCCTAGCCTAAATGATCGTTCAGATTGAAGCCTTTTAAAATTCCCAAATACAAAATCAGTTTATTTTTCAGAGCTCATTTTTAAGTTCTACATTTTTTGTCATGTAGAAAAATTAACATGGCATTATTTCTAAACACCAATATTTTTGATATTATGATCACTAAAGACTCCAAAGGCCGTAGTCTGACTCAGTGGTTAATAGGGAGCCGCAAAGGAAAAATATTAGTGCAAGCTCATAACCTTTATCACAGGGATGTTAAACTCTGCCCCCAAGATGTTTTTGACCTACAATTCCCAGAAATCCTTGAATGCATTAAGATGGCCAAAGAGTTATGGGAGTTGTAGTTCAGTAACATTTAGGGAGGCAGGTTTTGATATCCCTGCCTTAGAGGCTCCCTGTTATCAACTGTATTCTGACGGAGCTTCTGTATTAGAGGCTATAGTTGGAATTTTTCAAAGCTGTAAAGAGATACCAGCTGTAGTCCAGGAAGCCAAACGTGACCCTGATCAATAAGGCTGGGGTCAGACGAGCGCAGTGGTAACATCCGTGTTGCTGCACATAAGTACGTCCGTGATAGCATACAATTGTGTTAAATGGAGCCCCACACACAAAGTACGTGCGCACAGAAGTGCGGGGGCTGACGGACGCTGCAAACGGACGCAGGTTAGCAAGAACGTAATACTGCTAGAACGAACGTGCGGAGTGCGCCACGTCCACAACGTCCGCATAGCTTTGTGTGTGAGTGATGGAGCATGGTCAGACGGACTGCATTTATACGTCCAGCATTTTTGAGGGACAGATGTTTTTCATTGTAATTTATTTCCCTCCTACATCCGTCAAAAAATAACTTCAGTGAAAAAACGGACTGTGTGACCACTACTGCGTCATCCGTACTGACGATGTCCGTACTGCACGACGTACAGTCCGTAGAAATCACGCTCGTCTGACCCTAGCCTAACTGTCCAAGTTCAGGTATAGGAGGTCGCAGTGAGGCCATGGAAGCACGCTGGAAACTGTTTGTTCTCAGTGTTCTGCTGCATGCAGCCAGAGGCCTTGGCAGGCTGGGATAAGTATGGAACTTTTTTAGTCTAGTTTAACCCCTTCGCTGCTGAGCCATTTCACTCCTGTGTGCGGAGCTCATTTTTACCGGTTTCGCTCATCATGTGTAAGGATATAGAGTCACCCAGCACGCAGACAAAACCCAGAAAGGCAAGAAAGAACCCTAAACTGAGAAGCTGGTCCTTAGAAGTACAGATCAGGCACAGGAGAGATATCGTAGTAATAACAAGCCAGAGGTCGGTACACGAGATAAACATATGCCAAGGGATAATCACAGAAAACACAGTCAATATACAAGCCAGAAGTCAAACCAGAAAACCAATATGCATAAGCTATAGACACGCGCTGAGGGCTAGAAATAACCATGTCAGGGCCCAGAGCACAGTCAGTGACTGATATTTAAAGGCCCAGATCCCTGACCAGGTGCGGCATTCAACGTGGCCTGATTCAGAGACTGGCGCCCTCTCTGTTGGGAAGGATGCACTGCAGGAGCACCAGCAGGCATGACATCATGTTTAAACGCGATTTGAAGTCACGTTTTATTATTTTTCAACCCAGACAAATTATATATAATTTTTTTCAGCAGATTCATAATATATCATTATTAGATGTATACGTCATGCCTTGCCTGACTATTTTAACAAAAAATTTAATACAATTTGAACTTTCAATCATCTTCGGTGTGTAAAGTGATTTTTTTTTTACATTTTATCATCCGAGTGTTTATGGTTATATATTCTATAGCTTGTTAAAACAATTACAACTGGGAACCCATTACTTTTATTTTTTCTGCAAAATTGCGTGATTTTATATAAATAAAAAAAAATTGTGTTAATGTGAACAATGATGCTGCACTATCATTGAAATGTTAACAATAATGCTGCATTAGTAATAAAAAAGTATATATTTCTTATAAAAAAAAATCTAAATAAATTAAAAATATATTTTTTAAACATAACATGGTCATGTTTGGTATCATTGAAAAGACCATGCTCTGGCCTTTGAAATGATACTAAACATTAACCTCTAGTTACCACGGATTGGGATATACGGGGGGTCATTGGAACACACCCATCTCCACCATAGGTGGCAGCTAAGGGTTAACTCCCGAACTGACGTCATCGTGTCCATGCGCGATGACACCAGTAGGCGGAGGGAGATCCCAGAGGCTTGGCCAACATCCAAGATGTCGGCCAGCTCAGGGAGAGGACCGCAATCCGGTGCCGAATCGCGATCCAGCCCCTAAGAGATTAAAAGGCAGACACTTCTTGAAAGGGCAGGCTGTGCCCTTCCAAGCGGTGCCTGCCTTTCGCCTGTGTCCCTTACGGAAAGAGAAGGAGAGAGGTCAAAAGGACCTCCCTTTCAGGCACCTTCCCTGCTCTGGCGGGGGGGGGTGCCTGGAATAGACGTCATCACGCTGTAATGGGAGGAGTAGCGCCCACTAGATAGTAGCGGAGTTGAGATCCTTAAGGCCTGAGAAATCTTTGACGTTTAAACACCGATTGTCATTCACAGAATCAGACACTTGAGGCAACAAGATTGAACAATAGACTGAGTCGCTACTAAGCACTAAAGGTTGAGACCAATAGACTACTTAGAGCACA
Source organism: Leptobrachium leishanense (assembly GCA_009667805.1). Lineage (NCBI taxonomy): Eukaryota > Metazoa > Chordata > Amphibia > Anura > Megophryidae > Leptobrachium > Leptobrachium leishanense. The sequence continues at coordinate 195,502,048 of CM019067.1, forward strand.
TGCAGAGAAACACAGATAAATCAGACAGTTGGTGAATTGCGGGACTGCAGGGCAGTCAGTTGTTTTAATGATTGCTGATAATCGGCAGTTCAGCGGTACCTTCAGATGGTAATAATAAACAACACATACACTTCGGGGTCTGTAGTACATACAGTAACGCGTATTGTTGCTGGTAAGCGCACACTGACCATGAGCCTTAAATAATTCAGTCCTTTTCGATCGCAGATGTAAACAATATATGTGGCTGGAGAACGTGAGTCCTCGGTTGGGTATCGGCACTTAGAGAGACCGCAGACAAGACCCACCAATGAGAAGGAACACTTCCCCAGTAGCGTGTAAACACCCCAGCGGCAAGCATGGGGTTAAACCACCAAAGCACCACACAGGCGATCGTAATCATTCAGCAGAGAATAGTCAAAAATCAGACCGGGTCAAATAACAGGAGCAGGGATCGTATACAAAAAACAGGTTGGCAACAGAGAGGCAATTTCAAAGTATAGGTAGCGACGCTGGAATCAGACTCCACGACAGGGCGACGAGGCAACTCCTCGCGCCCTGTTTTAAACCCGGCGGCTTCTCGTGACCAGCAAGGCCCCGCCCCCTCGGACTCCGGTCGGCCATTCCCCAGTGCTGGCTGGCAGCCGGCCAGCTCCTGGCACAGAACCTTGTCCAGACCCCCCAGGCCGCGCCTCAGGGGCTGAGGACATGACACACGCCCAGCGCGATGACACTATTCATGCCGGCCGGGGGTCCCGGAGGCTGGGCTGACATCAAAGATGTCAGCCCGCACCGGGAGGTCACAGTGATCAGCCGAAATACCGGCCGATCACTGGCTGCAAGGATAGGACGCTCTCAGCGTGTCCATAGCACAGGAGAGCCACTTGGCTGGATGTGCTGAGCGCGTCCTTGGCAGCCAAGTGGTTAAACATGATTTGAAGTCATGTTTTATTAGAAGACACAAATTATATATCCTTATTTTTCAGCAGACTCGGCAGATTCAAAATACAGCATATCATTATTATGTCATGTCCTGTCAGAATGCGATAACATAAAATGTAAAATTTCCAATCAGATTTCAACCATTTACACCTTGCAATATGATTTTATCATCCAAACCGTTGGGGTTATATATTCTATGGGGCATGCTTATTATAAAAATAAAAATAAAAATTTTTAACAAAAAAATTAGCAATGGGAACCTACCAATCTCTATTTGGCTCTTGTCAAAGTGACTCCGATCTTTTTACTTGCCCATATTTCCCAATATACCCCAGCCCTTGGCAGGTGCTTTTGTAATGATATAATTAAGGTTATTCACATCACCTCTCAGTGGTTTTAATGTTGTGGCTTATCAGTGAATGCTTGTTCAATACACTGACTTGGAACCATTAGCAATTTGTATATGATGCCTTCATTCAAACACCAAACAATCAGGGCCGGATTTGCATCTCAGGAGCCTGTAGGCACAGAGATGTGGAGCCCCCTCCCCCCTACAAATAAAGGGAAACATGCCAAAATGACTTTTTAGGGGCAAAATAAAAATTGAAATAAACTGCTTCTCTCTGCGCTCAAATCAAAAGAAGTTGCAGAATCTGTTGCCTTAGTGCAGTGGCATTGTTTGTTTTATATGTAAAAGCATATATTGCCTCTACGGTACAACAGAAAAAAACATTAATTTTGAATTTACCTTTTTCTATTTTTATACATTGCATACCATGTTTGGTATCATAAAAACCAGATTCTGACCTTTCCAATGACACCTCACTTAACCTTGTGGTGTACAATTCAGAGATACAGTGTTCCAAAGTCCCCCTGTCTCTCCTCACTGCAGTGCCACAGTCTAGGTTGTCAATTAAACAATGCAGTGCATCATCAGCTCCATCCACAATTGCTGGCAGTGTGGGAAATGAGAAGGTGAGCTAGTGCAGCATCACTGTTCACTTTATAAATGTAAACATAATAGAAATGCGTTAAAAAATAAATTGTTTTTTATTCATTTTGTCCTCTTATTTTTACATAAATCTAACCTGGTTATATTTGAGATCACTGGAAAGACCATACTCTGACATTTCCAATGATAACTCATATGTCCCTCTAGCCCTTAGAGCTCCAGAGATAAAGTGGTCTAAATGATTGTAAAATAAAAAAAATAAAAATAAACAATTTATTTAACAAAGCAAGGTGCCCCCTTGAGGCAGGCACCTGTAGACACATGCCTACTCTGCCGAGTTATAAATCCGGCCCTGCATACAATACAAATAAATGTGCCGGCACTTTTACATTTACATTTGGTGTATTCAATCCATAAAAGAAGTGCAAGAGTTTATACAATACCACCTGATAACATCTGGGAAAAGTTGTTACAGCTATCAGGAATGCACTCATTCTGCGGACCATCTGATGTTGATCCAAGTGCCAAGTTGGACCACGTGGAAGCCTTAGTATACTGGAGTATGGCACAATAATTAGGCCTACAGAAATCGTGTAGGTCTCAGAAGTTTACCATTTGAATGCTTAAACTTACTTCTTCATAGACCACTCAAAAAGTAGGGAACATGACACTAGTTCAAACATGGAAAACAACATGTGGAACAGAACAAAGATCATCTATTTCATCTTTACAGTTGGTCTTCACCACCTGTATTGTGGGCCATTTCTATTAAACCATATACGGTTCAGCTCAGTGTTAAGGTGTAAACTTCCATTGTTGTGATGATCTAAAGATCTATGACTGAGTAACACAGATTCACATCACCCACTCTATTTTGTAAAGGTGCTAATATTATGTGCAAAGGTCACGTCTCCTTGAATGCTAAAGAGCATCAAAAAAATTCATGTAACATCTGCTGAACCACTAACCGCACCAGATAAAACTTAAAATTCCATCTCCCAATATTCTGCCTCCCTAGCAAAGCTGTGAGCAGGGTGCTTGAGACTAACTAAGTCTGTATTGATCAGTACTCATACGATGAATGTTCAGCAGACAGGGTCAACTCAGCAAAACTGACACGAAGAAAGATGAATCCAGTTGAAAACGTTAATGATCAGACTGACAATCTTTGTAATAGTGTACAGCAATGCAGATGAAAAGACGTTAGTTCTGTCCAGCACTGAGCAAAGATGGCTGCTAGGTGACCAGTAAGTACCTCAGAACTAGACTGAACAAAATGGGGTGGAGCTAGCTGGATGCAGCAAGGCTAAGGAATCCCAGCAGGAACAGAATATCTATGAAATAATAGCAGCAAGTAGCAAATGGCAGATTCAACACATAACATTAAAATATACAAACAAACCCTGAGTCATGGGGCATGACACCCAATATGTAAAACAAAATAAAAAAAATAGAACATTTAGCAACAAATGCTTGCTCAGGGCACAAAGGGCAACCAAATCACTATTGAGGAAAATTGTACATTGTAAAGTGCACCTGCCATGCGCCACACAACCCAAGAAACACTGTATTGCTGCACATATCTTAGACAACACATCAATATTCATTAATACTGGGAATTCTGACTTAGAAATATTTCTATCTCAAGAATCTACTCTGGGGCTCATCATTAAACAATATTCATCTTAGACCCATTCTGACCTCCATGGCCCACAAAGAACACGGAAGAGCACACTCACTATAATGATGTATAATATTATTGTTCGCTTTAGACAGTTTGGTTTCCAAAAAGCAACAAGTATTTGGTATAACACCATTCAAGCAGACAAGAGGATGTTGACCATCGTTGCCTGTGTGAGCGGAGCTTTGGAGCTCTGTACAACTGAAAGGCATCACAACTAAACATTCAATGCAGAAAATGAGCTCAACTATTAAAATAAAGAAGGATTATTCCATTTAAAGAAAAGAAAATGACAGATAAACACATTTCAATAAATAATAAACAGATAAGGAAAAAGATACCTAGAAAAGAAGAAAGTTCTGCTTTACTCATCCGTTTACCTTGGAGAAAACCTTGAATTAATTTCCAGGTGTCAGGTAAATCCTGCGCTTGCACTTATTGCAAGACACACACGTTTGTAGATACTTTTTGATTACACAGTCAGATCAAGTAGCTCACAGCCCAGGACTCTAGTAAAATAAATAAAGTACACTTTACAGTTAACATGTTGCAGAGTAATATCAAATGCTGTGATGATCACCATGAGCTGATCTGTGATAACTCATGTTTGGAGAATGGGTAAATCTGGTCACAGACACAATTTTCGGGAGAATAAATTGCATGTGTGCTATATCCATTTTTTCCTTCAACAAGCCAAGAGCTGGTGTTCAGTTTGTAGTAACAGTGAGAGACAGAGCAGGCACCGGATCACAGGCTGCGCTCAACGCACTCACTCACCCCTGAACATTGCTGCACATAGTCTGTTCTTCTGCTGCACAAGTGACACCTGACAGAACCCAAAGAGCAATATTTTACAATCTGCAATCTAGCACATGTTCTGCTTGTCACCGATAAATCGAAAACCACCAGCAGATCCAGATACCCATTTATATCCAAATAATGCTGAAAGAGACACAAACACATACATATACCATTTATGTTAGCTGCTGGGAGGTGGGCTCAGAAACTAGGCACCCAAATACTGTGTACAAACATCCAGGCACACACAAAAGATAAACACTGCTATATATACATTACACACCCATATAAATGTAACTATCATGGCATGTCCAAATGCAGGGGGGGACAAATGGTACGGCAAGCAGTATCCAGTGGAAGTCAGAAGCTTTATTTACATGGATCTCACAATACAAGTATCACAGCAGTGCAGGTACAGGACACGCACGTAAAGTAGGTACATATGGAGACTCACAGAAAGACTTACACATGTCAGGGAACTCGATGGAGAACAAAGGAACACAATCAAAGGCAACAAAGTGTAGGTAGGGCTAGGAGTTCAAAAGGCAGGAACAGTGCTGGTAAGGGTTAGTTCAAGACAAATCCAGCATGGGCCCGATCCTTCCGTCCATTACGTGAACCTGGCATAGGTGCATGACATATACACACCCACATTTAGACATAGTTACACACTATAGAGTTGCATGGATTTTTATTTTACTTCCCTCTTTGATTTTTACATTTTACATGGTAATGTTTGATATCATTGGAAAGGAGGAACTCTGGCCTATCCAATGACACTTCTCTTGACCTTGTGGGATGTATAAAACCAGAGATTCAGAGGTCCAAAATAGGGACAGACAGATTATCGGTGGCCGTTGTTCAGCACATTACTGATATCGTATCAGCGTTTTATTTGCAGATATTGATGATAATTGGACAAGCTGAGTCACTGCAGCCGCGACTCGAGAATTCCAACAGAAAGGACAGACAACTGTCTGACAACTCTTGCTGTAGTACTTCCCCTGCCAACTGACGGTATTGCACATAAGCGTGATAGCAACAGAAATTGGGCTTCCCCCTCATCTGACATGGAATTCCCTATACATGAGATGCAGGGGTCTATTGTTCCCCCGTATTTCTGGTACCTATTTCCTTCAGCAGGGGTCAGCAACCTTGGCTCCCCAGACCTTTTGGAACTACATTTCCCATGAAGCTCTATGAACCTAAGGAGTAGATGAGCATCTTGGCAGATGTAGCTCCAAAACATCCAAGGTTACTGATCCCTTAAGTACAGGGTGTGATGTGCATCACTTTGGTCTTGGAAAGGCATGAACATGGAGAGGTGTTTGGGAGGTACAGGCCTGAGGTTCTTTATTATTTCCTTGCCCGCTCGTGTGCAGAATGTTGGTATAATCTGTGATTATACAAGAATGCTATTGTCTATCTATTGTCTGGTTCATGTGTATCCTGTTCTCTGTTGCTGAGGATTAACCTGCCAGCCTACCCTAGTCTCAGGAATGTGTTGTTATCTGTTTAGATTTGAATAGTTTGCATGTCTACTGTCTGTAATCTGTTATCCTGATTACAATTGTCCTGTCTCAATAGAAATGTTACATAAGATTTCATTTAAATGTCTAAGAAGTAAATGTATGTCCAATTATCTGTTTCAGTCTTATTAGGTTTCCCAACAGTTTCTGGGTAGGGGGGGGGGGTTGTGTATGTAAATGACCCATGTATGGCCATATAAATGTATGTGTGTGTTAGTGATTAAAAGAGAGTTCCATTCTAACCCTGAAAGACCTCAGATCTACAGCCTTGTCTTATTTCTGGGGGATGCTCGTGGGCCTTCTATGTGTCCCAGACGTTAAGCTTCGTCTGAGGACTGGAGGAAGGCATGGGAGTCTGCCTGGGTAGAACACAGGAGTTCCTGCAAGGAAGCGGCATTGGTAGATGTGACCCTGTCGGGGTGCGGAGATCTTTCACACAGGGCCATATGGGGGGGGGGTCATTGCAAAAGCCAGAGACTGGATACGGCCATATTGAGTGTAAAAATAAAAGCTTAAATAAAAATATTTATTTTATTAAATTGAATAAATGAAGTGGACATGGTACAATGTTTACAATGTTATTAAACACATTATGTTAATGGCATAATGTCAGATTTGTGTTGTTTTTTTCCCCACAACTTTAAATTTACAGAAAATCAGCATCAGATATCAGCTATCAGCCAGAAAGGCTCTCGATAATCGGAATCGGCCTTGAAAAATGATAGTCTATCCCTAGTCCAAAATACCTGGGTATCTTCTATAATAGGAATGCTTCTCGAAAGGCACGTGCCTCCCCCCAAGATCTGACAGTGCTGACGGGGTTGGGTGCTGTATGAGTTTGGTGTCTAACTGAAAAGGGTGTGGACTTGTGGAACTGAACATGAAGGATTTGAAAAGACTTGTCATACGAACTGGGAAATAATTTATCTGATATTAAAAGATGCAAGGATCACCAGATGACTATGTACACACGGATACTCTTTCACTTACTCCACACAATCCAATATGCTCATAATCCTCACATCCTGGCTATTTACAGTACTGATCAGTTCTCAGTAAACCTGTTTGAAACCAGTTTTTTCCACTATCTTAATTTTACCTGTTTAAACTTGTTCCTATTTACCCAATATCTGAATATATTGATAGAATGGCATTCTCAATGTAACATAAAACTGAAAATATAAAAACACACCCAAAGGGATTTTTAAGCCATACTCCTTTAAAATGATGTAGAACAATGTCAAACACAGCACATACTTTAAGTATCCTTAGGGTAAAGGAGTTCCTGGGAATGGAGATGACCATTTTTCTAATGCATTATTAAGACAACCCAGGACAAACTGCAGTAGAATGAAGAATCCTGGGTCAATATTTAGCAACCAGACAAAATATTAAACGTCCCTGATTTCTCCATGAAACGTATCCAGTCTCAGTACAGCACAGTGGCGTAGCATGGGGGGGGGGGCTCAGGGGCGTTCGCCCCGGGCGCAATTTTCTTAGGGGCGCAAAATTTCAATAGAAATTTTAACCACTAATATTTTACAGCAGGGATCAGCAAGGTGTCTGCTTTAAAATCCGGTCTCCACTAAGCCCCCTGGACAACTCCCCCCATGGCCACCAGCAACTGCACGCAGATAGGCGACACAGTGTGACACCAAAACAGCGTGACCAACACACAGTGAGGGGGTATGGGAAGAGGGTGACTGGAGTTTCAGGGAGAGAATGACTGGGGGTACTTGGAGAGAGAAATAGAGACAGAGAATGTGGGGGTAATTGGAGTGAGTGACTGGGGTTACTTGAGGGAGAGAGAGAGTGAGTGACTGGGGTTACTTGAGGGAGAGAGAGAGTGAGTGAGTGACTGGGGTTACTTGAGGGAGAGAGAGAGAGTGAGTGAGTGACTGGGGTTACTTGAGGGAGAGAGAGAGTGAGTGAGTGACTGGGGTTACTTGAGGGAGAGAGAGAGTGAGTGAGTGACTGGGATTACTTGAGGGAGAGAGAGAGTGAGTGAGTGACTGGGATTACTTGAGGGAGAGAGAGAGTGAGTGAGTGACTGGGATTACTTGAGGGAGAGAGAGAGTGAGTGAGTGACTGGGGTTACTTGAGGGAGAGAGAGTGAGTGAGTGACTGGGGTTACTTGAGGGAGAGAGAGTGAGTGAGTGACTGGGGTTACTTGAGGGAGAGAGAGTGAGTGAGTGACTGGGGTTACTTGAGGGAGAGAGAGTGAGTGAGTGACTGGGGTTACTTGAGGGAGAGAGAGTGAGTGAGTGACTGGGGTTACTTGAGGGAGAGAGAAGTGAGTGAGTGACTGGGGTTACTTGAGGGAGAGAGAGTGAGTGAGTGACTGGGGTTACTTGAGGGAGAGAGAGTGAGTGAGTGACTGGGGTTACTTGAGGGAGAGAGAGTGAGTGAGTGACTGGGGTTACTTGAGGGAGAGAGAGTGAGTGAGTGAGTGGGGTTACTTGAGGGAGAGAGAGTGAGTGAGTGACTGGGGTTACTTGAGGGAGAGAGAGTGAGTGACTGGGGTTACTTGAGGGAGAGAGAGAGAGAGTGACTGGGGTTACTTGAGGGAGAGAGAGAGAGAGAGTGACTGGGGTTACTTGAGGGAGAGAGGGAGAGAGTGAGTGACTGGGGTTACTTGAGGGAGAGAGGGAGAGAGTGAGTGACTGGGGTTACTTGAGGGAGAGGGAGAGAGTGACTGGGGTTACTTGAGGGAGAGAGGGAGAGAGTGACTGGGGTTACTTGAGGGAGAGAGGGAGAGAGTGACTGGGGTTACTTGAGGGAGAGGGAGAGAGTGACTGGGGTTACTTGAGGGAGAGAGGAGAGAGTGACTGGGGTTACTTGAGGGAGAGGAGAGAGTGACTGGGGTTACTTGAGGAGAGAGAGAGAGAGTGACTGGGGTTACTTGAGGGAGAGAGGGAGAGAGTGACTGGGGTTACTTGAGGGAGAGAGGGAGAGAGTGACTGGGGTTACTTGAGGGAGAGAGGGAGAGAGTGACTGGGGATCCTTGGAGAGAGGGAGAGAGTGACTGGGGTTACTTGAGGGAGAGAGTGACTGGGGTTACTTGAGGGAGAGAGTGACTGGGGTTACTTGAGGGAGAGAGTGACTGGGGTTACTTGAGGGAGAGAGAGAGAGAGAGAGAGTGACTGGGGTTACTTGAGGGAGAGAGAGAGAGAGAGAGTGACTGGGGTTACTTGAGGAGAGAGAGAGAGAGAGAGAGTGACTGGGGTTACTTGAGGGAGAGAGGGAGAGAGTGACTGGGGTTACTTGAGGGAGAGAGGGAGAGAGTGAGTGACTGGGGTTACTTGAGGGAGAGGGAGAGAGTGACTGGGGTTACTTGAGGGAGAGAGGGAGAGAGTGACTGGGGTTACTTGAGGGAGAGAGGGAGAGAGTGACTGGGGTTACTTGAGGGAGAGAGGGAGAGAGTGACTGGGGTTACTTGAGGGAGAGAGGGAGAGAGTGACTGGGGATCCTTGGAGAGAGGGAGAGAGTGACTGGGGTTACTTGAGGGAGAGAGGGAGAGAGTGACTGGGGTTACTTGAGGGAGAGGGAGAGAGTGACTGGGGATACCTTGGGAGAGAGGGAGAGAGTGACTGGGGTTACTTGAGGGAGAGGGAGAGAGTGACTGGGGTTACTTGAGGGAGAGAGGGAGAGAGTGACTGGGGATCCTTGGAGGAGAGGAGAGAGTGACTGGGGTTACTTGAGGAGAGAGAGAGTGACTGGGGTTACTTGAGGGAGAGAGTGACTGGGGTTACTTGAGGGAGAGAGTGACTGGGGTTACTTGAGGGAGAGAGTGACTGGGGTTACTTGAGGGAGAGAGTGACTGGGGTTACTTGAGGGAGAGAGTGACTGGGTTACTTGAGGGAGAGAGTGACTGGGGTTACTTGAGGGAGAGAGTGACTGGGGTTACTTGAGGGAGAGAGTGACTGGGGTTACTTGAGGGAGAGAGTGACTGGGGTTACTTGAGGGAGAGAGTGACTGGGGTTACTTGAGGGAGAGAGTGACTGGGGTTACTTGAGGGAGAGAGTGACTGGGGTTACTTGAGGGAGAGAGTGACTGGGGTTACTTGAGGGAGAGAGTGACTGGGGTTACTTGAGGGAGAGAGTGACTGGGGTTACTTGAGGGAGAGAGTGACTGGGGTTACTTGAGGGAGAGAGTGACTGGGGTTACTTGAGGGAGAGAGTGACTGGGTTACTTGAGGGAGAGAGTGACTGGGGTTACTTGAGGGAGAGAGTGACTGGGGTTACTTGAGGGAGAGAGTGACTGGGGTTACTTGAGGGAGAGAGTGACTGGGGTTACTTGAGGGAGAGAGTGACTGGGGTTACTTGAGGGAGAGAGTGACTGGGGTTACTTGAGGGAGAGAGTGACTGGGGTTACTTGAGGGAGAGAGTGACTGGGGTTACTTGAGGGAGAGAGTGACTGGGGTTACTTGAGGGAGAGAGTGACTGGGGTTACTTGAGGGAGAGAGTGACTGGGGTTACTTGAGGGAGAGAGTGACTGGGGTTACTTGAGGGAGAGAGTGAGTGAGTGACTGGGGTTACTTGAGGGAGAGAGAGTGAGTGAGTGACTGGGGTTACTTGAGGGAGAGAGAGTGAGTGAGTGACTGGGGTTACTTGAGGGAGAGAGAGTGAGTGAGTGACTGGGGTTACTTGAGGGAGAGAGAGTGAGTGAGTGACTGGGGTTACTTGAGGGAGAGAGAGTGAGTGAGTGACTGGGGTTACTTGAGGGAGAGAGTGAGTGAGTGACTGGGGTTACTTGAGGGAGAGAGAGTGAGTGAGTGACTGGGGTTACTTGAGGGAGAGAGAGTGAGTGAGTGACTGGGGTTACTTGAGGGAGAGAGAGTGAGTGAGTGACTGGGGTTACTTGAGGGAGAGGAGTGAGTGAGTGACTGGGGTTACTTGAGGGAGAGAGAGTGAGTGAGTGACTGGGGTTACTTGAGGGAGAGAGAGTGAGTGACTGGGGTTACTTGAGGGAGAGAGAGAGAGAGAGAGAGAGTGACTGGGGTTACTTGAGGGAGAGAGAGAGAGAGAGAGTGACTGGGGTTACTTGAGGGAGAGAGTGAGTGACTGGGGTTACTTGAGGGAGAGAGGGAGAGAGTGAGTGACTGGGTTACTTGAGGGAGAGAGGGAGAGAGTGAGTGACTGGGGTTACTTGAGGGAGAGGGAGAGAGTGACTGGGGTTACTTGAGGGAGAGGGAGAGTGACTGGGGTTACTTGAGGGAGAGAGGGAGAGAGTGACTGGGGTTACTTGAGGGAGAGAGGGAGAGAGTGACTGGGGTTACTTGAGGGAGAGGGAGAGAGTGACTGGGGTTACTTGAGGGAGAGAGGGAGAGAGTGACTGGGGTTACTTGAGGGAGAGAGGGAGAGAGTGACTGGGGTTACTTGAGGGAGAGAGGGAGAGAGTGACTGGGGTTACTTGAGGGAGAGAGGGAGAGAGTGACTGGGGTTACTTGAGGGAGAGAGGGAGAGAGTGACTGGGGTTACTTGAGGAGAGAGGGAGAGAGTGACTGGGGATCCTTGGAGAGAGGGAGAGAGTGACTGGGGTTACTTGAGGGAGAGAGGGAGAGAGTGACTGGGGATCCTTGGAGAGAGGGAGAGAGTGACTGGGTTACTTGAGGGGGAGAGTGACTGGGGTTACTTGAGGGAGAGAGTGACTGGGGTTACTTGAGGGAGAGAGTGACTGGGGTTACTTGAGGGAGAGAGTGACTGGGGTTACTTGAGGGAGAGAGTGACTGGGGTTACTTGAGGGAGAGAGTGACTGGGGTTACTTGAGGGAGAGAGTGACTGGGGTTACTTGAGGGAGGAGAGTGACTGGGTTACTTGAGGGAGAGAGTGGGGGTTACTTGAGGGAGAGAGTGACTGGGGTTACTTGAGGGAGAGAGAGAGTGAGTGAGTGACTGGGGTTACTTGAGGGAGAGAGAGTGAGTGAGTGACTGGGGTTACTTGAGGGAGAGAGAGTGAGTGAGTGACTGGGGTTACTTGAGGGAGAGAGAGTGAGTGAGTGACTGGGGTTACTTGAGGGAGAGAGAGTGAGTGAGTGACTGGGTTACTTGAGGGAGAGAGAGTGAGTGAGTGACTGGGGTTTACTTGAGGGAGAGAGAGTGAGTGAGTGACTGGGGTTACTTGAGGGAGAGAGAGTGAGTGAGTGACTGGGGTTACTTGAGGGAGAGAGAGTGAGTGAGTGACTGGGGTTACTTGAGGGAGAGAGAGTGAGTGAGTGACTGGGGTTACTTGAGGGAGAGAGAGTGAGTGAGTGACTGGGGTTACTTGAGGGAGAGAGAGTGAGTGACTGGGGTTACTTGAGGGAGAGAGAGTGAGTGACTGGGGTTACTTGAGGGAGAGAGAGTGAGTGACTGGGGTTACTTGAGGGAGAGAGAGTGAGTGACTGGGGTTACTTGAGGGAGAGAGAGTGAGTGACTGGGGTTACTTGAGGGAGAGAGAGTGAGTGACTGGGGTTACTTGAGGGAGAGAGAGTGAGTGACTGGGGTTACTTGAGGGAGAGAGTGAGTGACTGGGGTTACTTGAGGGAGAGAGTGAGTGACTGGGGTTACTTGAGGGAGAGAGGGAGAGAGTGAGTGACTGGGGTTACTTGAGGGAGAGAGGGAGAGAGTGAGTGACTGGGGTTACTTGAGGGAGAGGGAGAGAGTGAGTGACTGGGGTTACTTGAGGGAGAGGGAGAGAGTGACTGGGGTTACTTGAGGGAGAGAGGGAGAGAGTGACTGGGGTTACTTGAGGGAGAGAGGGAGAGAGTGACTGGGGATCCTTGGAGAGAGGGAGAGAGTGACTGGGGTTACTTGAGGGAGAGAGGGAGAGAGTGACTGGGGTTACTTGAGGGAGAGAGGGAGAGAGTGACTGGGGTTACTTGAGGGAGAGGGGAGGAGAGTGACTGGGGATCCTGGAGAGAGGGAGAGAGTGACTGGGGTTACTTGAGGGAGAGTGACTGGGGTTACTTGAGGGAGAGAGTGACTGGGGTTACTTGAGGGAGAGAGTGACTGGGGTTACTTGAGGGAGAGAGTGACTGGGGTTACTTGAGGGAGAGAGTGACTGGGGGTACTTGAGGGAGAGAGTGACTGGGGTTACTTGAGGGAGAGAGTGACTGGGGTTACTTGAGGGAGAGAGTGACTGGGGTTACTTGAGGGAGAGAGTGGACTGGGGTTACTTGAGGGAGAGAGTGACTGGGGTTACTTGAGGGAGAGAGTGACTGGGGTTACTTGAGGGAGAGAGGAGAGAGTGAGTGACTGGGGTTACTTGAGGGAGAGAGGGAGAGTGAGTGACTGGGGTACTTGAGGGAGAGAGGGAGAGAGTGAGTGACTGGGTTACTTGAGGGAGAGGGAGAGAGTGACTGGGGTTGCTTGAGGGAGAGGGAGAGAGTGACTGGGGTTACTTGAGGGAGAGGGAGAGAGTGACTGGGGTTACTTGAGGGAGAGAGGAGAGAGTGACTGGGGTTACTTGAGGGAGAGAGGAGAGAGTGACTGGGGTTACTTGAGGGAGAGAGTGACTGGGGTTACTTGAAGGGAGAGAGTGACTGGGGTTACTTGAGGGAGAGAGTGACTGGGGTTACTTGAGGGAGAGAGTGACTGGGGTTACTTGAGGGAGAGAGTGACTGGGGTTACTTGAGGGAGGGAGAGAGTGACTGGGGTTACTTGAGGGAGAGAGTGACTGGGGTTACTTGAGGGAGAGAGTGACTGGGGTTACTTGAGGGAGAGAGTGACTGGGGTTACTTGAGGGAGAGAGTGACTGGGGTTACTTGAGGGAGAGAGTGACTGGGGTTACTTGAGGGAGAGAGTGACTGGGGTTACTTGAGGGAGAGAGTGACTGGGGTTACTTGAGGGAGAGAGGGAGAGAGTGACTGGGGTTACTTGAGGGAGAGAGGGAGAGAGTGACTGGGGTTACTTGAGGGAGAGAGGGAGAGAGTGACTGGGGTTACTTGAGGGAGAGAGGGAGAGAGTGACTGGGGTTACTTGAGGGAGAGGGAGATAGTGACTGGGGTTACTTGAGGGAGAGAGGGAGAGAGTGACTGGGGATCCTTGGAGAGAGGGAGAGAGTGACTGTGGATCCTTGGAGAGAGGGAGAGAGTGACTGGGGATCCTTGGAGAGAGGGAGAGAGTGACTGGGGATCCTTGGAGAGAGGGAGAGAGTGACTGGGGATCCTTGGAGAGAGGGAGAGAGTGACTGGGGATCCTTGGAGAGAGGGAGAGAGTGACTGGGGATCCTTGGAGAGAGGGAGAGAGTGACTGGGGATCCTTGGAGAGGGAGAGAGTGACTGGGGATCCTTGGAGAGAGGGAGAGAGTGACTGGGGATCCTTGGAGGAGAGGGAGAGAGTGACTGGGGATCCTTGGAGAGAGGGAGAGAGTGACTGGGGATCCTTGGAGAGAGGGAGAGAGTGACTGGGGATCCTTGGAGAGAGGGAGAGTGTGACTGGGGATCCTTGGAGAGAGGGAGAGAGTGACTGGGGATCCTTGGAGAGAGGGAGAGAGTGACTGGGGATCCTTGGAGAGAGGGAGAGAGTGACTGGGGATCCTTGGAGAGAGGGAGAGAGTGACTGGGGTACTGGGAGAAAGTGGGGTACTGGGACAGAGTGACTGTGGGGTACTGGGACAGAGTGGAACTATGCTAGGGTATACTGGGACAGGGTGACTGGATTGCAGTGGCGTAGTGTGGGGGCATGTGCGTTTCATTTTTTTTATTATATCAGTATATTGTTAATATACAATACATGTGCTTGTGGGGTAAGTTGGTCAATACTCTACTGGTAGAAGGGAATCAGGGTGAGCTACCGTGTCCACAGGTTGAGGGGGCGCACATTTCGTGCCTTGCCCCGGGCGCTGACAGCCCACGCTACGCCGCTGGTACAGCATATTTTCAGGGCATTGCCAATATATTTGAGGTTACACTTTAAAAAGTTACATTTAAGTCTGGGGTCAGACGAGTGTTTTGCAGAAGGAACGTCTGTGAAAGTGGACGTTTCTTCAACTCGATGCCCGTCTGGTCGCCTCGCTGAGTGCAGTTAGTGCGCTCAGCACAACAAGGGTCGATCCTCCTATGGAGGATCGCGCTTTGCAGCCCATCAATGCGCGTCCTAGCGCTTTGACGGGGAAGCTTGCTGCACGGATGCAGCATGGCCGCTGATGCAGGCGCAACAGTGTGTGGCTGGCCTCGTCGCAGCATCACAACGCTGCAATGGACGCCGGTAGGCATGTCAGTACGCACCTAGTGCTCTCGCCTGACACCGGCCTAAAAAGGACACTCCAGGCACTGTGACCATTTAGTTGAATTTAAATGGACATATTATGCTCAGCCCCCACCGCCAACCTCTACCCCTTCCAGCAGTGCCTGTGGGCTGTAATAGCTTTCCTAAGAACGAATGGCTGTCAATCACCATCCAATATTGACAGCCTTCTTTTACAGTTATAAATCAGCTTTTTAAAAGCATTAAGAAGCATTGATTGGCTATGCTAGCTCCTAGCTGCACATGTATCTCTCGTCAGAGCAATGGCTTCTGCAGCTTCCTGGAGCTGTCAGCCTTGAAGAGCACCAAGAGAAACTGCGGAGTGTTCCTTTAAAGGTTAGAACTAAATTTAGGGTCAGTTTTATATTTAGCATTGAATTTACAGTTAATGTTAAAGCTCAGGGGCATAAGTGAGGGTTAAGGCTAGGGTCAGACGAACGCATTTTTCACGTTGTCCGTGAAAAAGTGCGTTCGAATGAAGGGACGTATTTTTTCACAGAATACGCGATAGCGGTCATATGATGCGCATTTTCGTCCGTGATTTTGTACGGATCATCAATAAAACCCTTTTTGCGTCTGAACGTTATGTTGGCCGGACGTGTGCAGCGTCTGACGTCTCCCAATCACGCAAACACGCTGCTATGCGGCCGCAGCGCACTCTGTACGTCAGTAGTAGCGGTTTGACGTTCTCAAAAAAATGCGTTCGTTTGCCACTTGCGTTGCCCGGACGAACTTTCGTGCGGCCGTTCGTCGTATGTTCCCCGGCATTGGACGTCATTTGCTGCTAGCACGGCCGTGATTTCGTGCGGCTAAACGCACGTTAAAACTGCTTTCGTCTGACCTTAGCCTTAGCTCTAGGTCAGAGTTTTTAAGCTCTGCTCCCCCAGATGTTACTGAGCTACACCTCTCCAGATCCCCTGCACATCTATTTCATTCAACATTTTCTATTTAGGCCATCAACATTTGGAAAGTATTTCCCAAACATGTCCTCAGGACCCTCTAACAGGCCATATTTTGCAGATCACCTTGCGGAAATGCAGCCTGAATCCTGCAATCACTGAGCAGCAAATCATAACACCTGTGCTGTGCTTCACATATCTGGCAAACCTGGCGCGTCAGTGGGTCCTGGAGGACAGGTTTGGGAAACACTGAGCTACACCTCTCCGTGACATCCTTACTCTAGAGATTTCACAATTTTGCTTTTCCATGACACTCTGCTACTACATAATACTTTACTGAAGAAAACATTTTGGCTTGGTTAGCAGCTTTCATCATGCCTAGATCAACCAGAAGCATTGCCTTACTGTTTTTTGGATTTAAACAAGCTGCAATCAGAAGAATGGAGCAGCCAGTAAGGCTAGGGTCAGACGAACGCATTTTCACGTTGTCTGTGAAAAAGTGCGTTCGAACGAATGGACGCATTATTTCACGGAGTACGCGATAGCGGTCATACGATGCGCATTTGCATCCGTGATTTTGTACGGATCATCAATAAAACACTTTGTGCATCTGGACGTTATGTTGGCCGGACATTAGCAGTGTCTGACATCTCCAATTCACGCACACACGCCTCTAGCGGACGCAGCGCACTCTGTACGTCAGTACTAGCGGTTTTACGTTCGACAAAATGCGTTCGTTTTCCACTTGCGTTGCGCAGCCGGACTTTTGTGCGACCGTACTTCGTATATTGGCCGTCATTGCCCGGCACTTGCTGCTACTACGGCCGTGATTAAGTGCGCCTGCACGCGCGTTCGCACTGCCTCAGTCTGACCCTAGCCTTAACATGAACAAAATCAGACGCAATTACAATTACCTTGCAAAATAAGTGAAAAACTACAAGAAGGGACGTTTGAAGCTAGTGATCAGAAGTGAAAGCCCTGCTGCCAAGAAACCATTGTTGAATATAAACAATAATATTGGGAAGAAATGTTATTTGCCAAATGGAAAGCACCCACCTTCCCTGGCAGGCTGTGAAGCTGCTGGTGTCTCCTTCCCGGGGAGTTGGGGACTTGACCAAGTGTACTATATATCCAGCCAGCAAGCATGTATCACCCTGTGCTTGCTTTGATTTATTACAAACAGTCCTACCTTTCACAAAATTCAAGCAACAGATCCAACATTTTGAGATCATTTTCTACAGTCTGTAACATTTCCTCTTTTTTATTTAATTAAAAAGAAACTTCCATATTACTACTTAATAAATATCAATTGGGATTCATAGGATGTTTGATTATATGTAGGTTTTGTAAAAGGACTGGAGCACACTGGGTAATGTTAACACTGGCCACATTCATTATATGTAACCTGCATTAATTGAACTCACAAGTGAAGTCTCTACAGAACTTTACACATTCCTCCTATTAGCAAACACCCAAAACCTGTATAGACCTTCTGTTCTTTCCATGTGATGAGTTATTCTGCCAAATCTTAACTGAGGTACTTACAGCAATGCCACCAATTAGCAACAATGCCAACATGAACCATGGGCACAGTACAAGGCACTATGCCGGTCTAGGTGCCAAGACCAATTGCCAGAGAACCACACTCACTATTCAAAGCATATACTATATATATGATCCACAGGCATGCACACACTGCAAATACATGTACAATGGCTATAGGAAACCAACAGGGTTATTCAGAGAGAGGTGAAAACCAGGAGAATAACTTGAGAAGTGAAAATTCTAGGTCAAAATAGCCAAACCAGAAAAATTCTCAGATTTATTTCACTTTCCAAATCGGCTATTTGGTCTACATTGTTTATTCTCCTGGCAACTCTCCTGGTTTTCACCTATCTCTGAATAACCCTGCAAGACGCTTAGCTAAACCCCCCCATGGCATAGAAATGGGTGAAAGCCCACTGCATTTCTTACTTTCATTTTTGCCTAAAGCCCATTTCAGGGATTGTCCAGAACAGGGTAAATAATGACCATTTAGCACAGAATATTGTATCCCCTCCTTGGTGATATTTTACAAACTATTACACTGTAACAAATGCTCGGCAGACAGACAGACAGACAGACAGATCTGCATTCCAAGTGTAGATGTTCAGGCCACTTCTAACATTGTCACCCCTCCTTGTGTCTGTCTTCTTGCCTGTCTCTTTGCCCTGGCAGCACACTCAGAAGGAGGGGTAAGACAATAGACAGGCTGTATTACAGAATGCAGAGGGGCTGCCTGTATATTGAAGTGACCCCCAATTTGCTCACAGCCCCGCCTCCTTTATCCCGCTTGCCCCCTGCTTACCAATGACTCTTGTCCCGTTCCTGTGTCCGTTCTCGTGCAGCCTATGCCACCATATACAGGGCACACACGGTGCCCAGCCTTCTCCCAGTGCGCTCTATGGTAATCCTGCCCCCGTACTGCCTCCTTTTGTTCCTCTGATTCATGTCCTGGCAGAGCTAAGCACTCCCCGTGTCATTGTATCGGGCGGAGATAGAGCCCAGCCCTGGGCCCACCGAGCAGTGACAGTGTAAACAAACACTGGGGGGGAGGGGGGACTGGCTGGCTGAGCGGGTGACTGGCTGTCTGTCAGGGTGGGAAGCCCCCAGTGTGGTCTGTGCAGCAGCGGGTAGTCCGGGCCCTAGACTGCTGTCTCTGTGTATGGAGCCTGAACCCTCCCCTCTATCTGCCCACCCACTGCAAGGGGGATTCCCACAGGGCTGAGGGAGGCGTAGGGGCGCCCCCCCCCCAAACTGGAGTGTTGCAAGATCCCCCACGACTTCCTGGACTAATTTAATTTATTCACGCTGATGGGCAGTGCATGATAAATGCCACCCCGCAACATGTAGAATCCATAGGCTGCAGGTAAGGAATCAAATAGGTGATCTGCCTTGATTTCCCTCCTACAGCCTATGGATTCTACATGCTGGCGCTGCAGGGTGGCATTTATCATGCACTGCCCATCCGCATAAATAGATTATTTATGGCCAATGTGGCTACCCTAAGAAACATCCTGGATGTGATTTGCCTTTAACTCAACATGGGACACGAACAGGGATGTCTTTAACCCCTTCTCTGCTGAGCCATTTAGGCTAGGGACAGATGAGCGCATTTTCTGCAGCCACCGTCAAAATGTACGTCGATGCGTGCGCACGCATTTTTTCACGGAATACGCTTAAGTGGTCAGACGATGCGCAATTCTGGACGTATTTCATGACGATGGGGTGAAAAGAAGTCTAGGGAAATCCGGCTGTTTTGAACGTTATGTTGGCCGCACACTAGCAGCGTCTGACGTCTCCTAATCACGCACACACGCTGCCATGCGCCGCAGCGCACTTGTACGTCAGTAGCAGCGGTTTCACGTTCTGATAAAAATGCGTTCATTTGCTGGTTGCGTGGTGTCGGCGCACTTTCGTACGCACGTACTGCGTATATTGGCCGTCATTGGCCGTTATGTGCTGCTACTGCCGCCGTGATTTAGTGCGCCTGCACGCGCGTTCCGACTGCCCCACTCTGACCCTAGCCTTAGCCTCTGTGTGCTGAGCTCATTTAGCCTCTGTGTGCTGAGCTCATTTAGCCTCTGTGTGCTGAGCTCATTTAGCCTCTGTTCTGAGCTCATTTAGCCTCTGTGTGCTGAGCTCATTTAGCCTCTGTGTGCTGAGCTCATTTACCTCTGTGTGCTGAGCTCATTTAGCCTCTGTGTGCTGAGCTCATTTAGCCTCTGTGTGTGCTGAGCTCATTTAGCCTCTGTGTGTGCTGAGCTCATTTAGCCTCTGTGTGCTGAGCTCATTTAGCCTCTGTGTGCTGAGCTCATTTAGCCTCTGTGTGTGCTGAGCTCATTTAGCCTCTGTGTGTGCTGAGCTCATTTAGCCTCTGTGTGCTGAGCTCATTTAGCCTCTGTGTGCTGAGCTCATTTTGACCGTTTTTGCTCCTCATGTTTAAACGCGATTTGAAGTCAAGTTTTATTGTACGACCCAGACAAATTATATATCCTTTTTTTTCATAAGACTCAGAAGCTTCATAATATACCATTTATTAAATGTATACGTCATGCCCTGTCAGAATGCTGTAACAATTTTTAAAAAAAAAATCTGCAATTTTAACTAAAACTGAAGAAAAGAAAATTGGTTGTATTTTGGCACATTGTTTTTTATGAATAAGATATGACTATGTATAAAACATTGTTCTTGCTCGCGGCATGGGAAATGAGAAGGTGAGTAACTGCAGTGGTATTGCTCATTTTCTACATGACAAATGGACAATACCATTGCTTTGAAACAAAAAATAAAAATTTAAAAAATATATATGTTTTTTAACCTCCCTGGCGGTCTAATTTTTTCAAAATTTTGTGTCTAAAAGCGTCTCAATTTTTTTTTAAAGGAAACGTGTTTTTGTACATAGTTAGCCTGTAATAATTAGGAATCACGCACTGAAATCCGTGAAATCAAGAGTCCTTACTGGTAAAATCCTTTATAAATTAATTAATTAATTTAAAAAAATAGTAAATACACGGAGTCTGATAAAGTTTGAAAGACGAAATAATAATTTATTATCCCAAAAATAATTATCCAAAATAATGCAAATAAATGATATTCAATAAAATACAACAAAAAACACAGAAGTAATTGTGGATTATTCCAGCCTTGGTGTCAGAATAATCTTAATTTTAATAAAGACAGGAGGCGAATATTTTGCATTCTCTTTTCTTTACTAAATCAACAGCAGCAAGGAAAGTTACATAGCAACAGCAGTAACCAATGAACAATAAGAGTGTAGTAAGTCCTTAGCCACGCCCTCTTTTCTTGTAAGCTGGACGAGCAGGAGAGACGTGACGGAGAAAACCAGAAATCCAGGAAGATGGAAGGAAAAACGGAAAACGAAGCGGAGAAGATCCAACTAGGCAGAAGTCCAGGAGACTTGTAGGTACAAAACTGGGAGCCAACGGCCATCCGAGACGATGGGAGACCACAGGAGCAAGTCAAACTGAGGAGGAAGCAGAGGATACGTGAAAGCACCATGCAAAGGAGGCCTGTCAATCAACAGCCAACTAATAATCAGTAAAATGAAAAAACTAGCAAATGGTATCCAAATTCGAGACAGTAGTTCGAAGATAGGCTAACAATACAAGCAAACCCTACTAAGGGGATAAAAAACAGGTTAAACAAAGGCACACTTATACAATCCTATCATGTGAGAAATGATGTGTAATTTAATTTATGTTTTTTTTTTTTTTTTATGTAGCAATAAAACACACAGAACAATGTAAGTCAACCCGGGCCTGGGCGGGCGGGAAAAATATTCGCCTCCTGTCTTTATTAAAATTAAGATTATTCTGACACCAAGGCTGGAATAATCCACAATTTTATATCAAGGCAGGAGGCTTCATATTTTGCAGTTTTAAAGCTGCACTAAAGCCCCAGAAGCATGAGAACGAGGACGGAAATAGAAGGTACGAAATGTGACCGCCCTAGACCAATCAGCCGCCTGAAGAATATCGGCCAGAGAACCCCCAGCGTCTGCAACAGAGGAAGCCGCCGCGCCCCGCACGGAGTGAGCGCCGAAATGGGGAGCAACGCCCGCCAGGGAGAGGAGCCAGCGCACCCATCTCGAGAGGGTAGGAGAGGAAACAGGTCTGTAAGGAGAGACATAAGAGACCAAGAGTTGGCCAGTCGGAGAGGAGCGCAAAGGACGCAAACGAGAGAGGTAAGTAGTAACACAACGAGCCACACACAGTAGAGGATCAGTGGGAAAATAAGGGTAGAAAACCTCACGGGATAGAGTTTTAGTACGCCTAGTAAGTGAGAAGACAACACCCTCAGGGGAGAAAGCCACGGCGTGCGCATCGAAGGCCCTAACATCAGAGACACGTCGAAAGGAAAAAAAACATAACAGAACTGTTAATTTAGCCGAGAGCTGACGGAGGGTTAGTGAGTCATTATCCGGCCAGTTACGCAGGAAGTCGAGCATCAGCGCTACATCCCAGAAAACCACATATCTCGGAGCCGGCGGGCGAGCGAGTCGAATGCCACGGAGGAGACGACAGACGGAAGGGTCCCTACCTACAGGGACGCCGCCTAGGGGAACGTGAGCCGCCGAGATAGCCGAGCGGAACAGGTTAATGGTACGGTAGGACTTTCCCGACGTGGAAAGATTTGCCAAAAAATTGAGGATCAACTGTAGAGGGGCAGAAGCGGGATCAGCCTGTTGTTGCAAACACCAGCTACACCAAGTTCTCCAGGCGTAGCGATAACACTTTCTCGTGCCGGGAGCCCAGGATTCCCATAATAAGGAGCGAGCTGCATCTGATAGTCCCGGCAGCATGCAGGGTCCCCGGAAATCGTCCAAGCCACCAGAGGAAGATTGTTCTCCAGAATCATCGGATGTGGCCTGCCCTGGGGATCCAACAGAATGGATCGGAAGGACGGGAGCAGGAGTGGATGGAGGCAGGAAAGTTCCAGCGTCAGTGGGAACCAGGGTTGAGCATGCCACAAGGGCGTGAGAAGAAGCATCCGGATCCCCCGTCGGCGGACTTCTTGGATCGTTCGCGTAATCATCGGGAACGGCGGAAAAGCGTAGGCCCCCGACGGCGGCCATGGTTGGAGGAAAGCGTCCACCGCAGTTGCTTGTGGGTCCGGCAGCCAGCTGAAGTAGGCCTCTGTTTGACGATTCAAGCGGGAAGCGAACAGATCGAGATGAAACGGTCCCCTCAGTTCCGAGAGGCGGCGGAACGTAGCAACGTCTAGTTTCCAATCGCTGGAGTCCCTCCAATATCTCGAAAACCAATCTGCCACAAAATTGGAAGACCCGGGAAGGTATTCCGCCTTGAGAGAGATGTTCCGGTCCAAACAGTAATTGAAGAGGGAAAGCGTGAGGTCCGACAGGAGCTTGGAGCGGGATCCCCCTAGGCGGTTCACGTACTGGACCGCGGAGATGTTGTCCATCCGGAGAAGAAGGGTGCAGTCCCTGAGGTCCTGGGTAAAACTGCGAACGGCGAACGAGCCGGCGATGAGCTCCAGGCAATTGATGTGAAGCTGCCGCTCCTCCGGAGCCCATGCTCCGCCCGTGGATATAGTGCCGCAAGTTGCTCCCCAGCCCGATTGGCTGGCATCGGATTCCAGAACGAAATCTGGTAGAGAGCCGAAGATGGCCCGGCCGTTCCAGGCTTCCATATGGCGTAACCACCATAGAAGCTCCACTCGAACCTCCGGGGTGATGGAGACCAGCTGGTCGTAGGAGGGGTTGAGACGAAGGTGTGTTGCCTTCAGACGCTGCATCGCCCGATAGTGTAGTGGGCCAGGGAAGATGGCTTGAATGGAGGAAGAGAGGAGACCTACAACTCTCGCCAAATCTCGGAGACAGATGGTGTCCCTGCTGAGGACTCCGCGTAGGGATTTCTTGATGACCCGAAGCTTTTGCGGGGGAAGCCGCAGCTGGCAAGATCTTGAGTCTATGTCGAATCCGAGGAAGGTGACGGTTTGGGCGGGACGCAGTGCCGATTTGTCCCTGTTGATAATGAAGCCCAGGTCTTGTAGGAGCGTAACCACCAGGGTTGTATGGTGAGCGGACTGGTCGAGGTCTTGTGCCAATATAAGGATGTCGTCTAGATATATAATCGTCCTGACGCCTTGGGATCGTATGAAGGCCATCACTGGTTTGAGCAGCTTCGTAAAGCACCATGGCGCGGAGCTGAGGCCGAATGGCAGGCAAGTGAACTGCCAGAGGTCGCGATGCCAGTGGAACTGTAGGTATGGGTGGTGAGAGGTATGGACCGGAACCGTGAGGTAAGCGTCTGTGAGGTCCAATCTCGTGAACCAGTCGCCCTCTCGGAGGAGATCTCTGAGGAGGTGTATACCCTCCATTTTGAAGTGGTGGT
Organism: Leptobrachium leishanense; assembly: GCA_009667805.1. NCBI lineage: Eukaryota > Metazoa > Chordata > Amphibia > Anura > Megophryidae > Leptobrachium > Leptobrachium leishanense. Next base: position 195,525,988 of record CM019067.1, read on the forward strand.
AGGCCACGAAGGAGTTGAGATTTTTTAGGTTTATAACCGGTCGTAGGTCCCCAGATTTTTTGTGGACCAGGAATATAGTGCTGACGAAGCACGGGGGGCCCCTGGCGGGGGTGATGGCGCCTTTTAACTGCAAGGAGCGAAGTTCCCGGTCTATCAACGTTGCTTCCTCTGAGGAAAAACGGGCCGGGGGCGGGGTAGCAGACTGGACGGGAACCTGGGAGAAGTCGATTAAATAACCTGCTACCGTTCGCAAAACCCACGAGTCTGATGTGAGTGCGCGCCATTTGGGAAGGAAATAACGTAAGCGACCCGCGACCGGAATGTGTGGAAGTGGGAGCGCCAAGACACTTACCAGCGGGGTAACGGCGTCTGGGTCTGTTGAAGCCGCGGCCAACAGGGACTCCGCGTGCCAGGATCGGGCTGGGTCTGTATTGCACGTCCTGGTTTGGCGTGAAGCGAGGTCTATAGGTAGTGTTATACCGGCTGGCGACCCGACCTCTTGGTGCGCCAGCCCTGGAGGAAAAACGTTGCTGGGGGTGGAAAACCCTTTTCATATTTGACTGAACCTTTTGGAGGTTCGTATAAACATTAACTTTTCTGTTAAGGTCTCTCATAAACAGATCCCCGAAAAGTAAGCCTTTTGCTGCCGGACCCAATTCCTTGGTAGCCATGCTGGTGAGTTTAGCGTCCAGCCGAAACAGTGCCGCCTTACGGCGTTCAGATGAAATGCCAACGTTGGCATTACCCAACAAGCAGAGAGCACGCTGTGCCCATTCGCGAACTAGAGTAGGATCAAGCGGGCTGTTGTTGGCGAGCGCTTCGTCCGCCATTACAAAGATAAGTGACAGGGGACCGGATACGTCCAGAAGCTTGTCCTGGGCGACGCGGAGACCCTGTTCCAAACCCTTTCTAGGGTCCCTGCCAGCCTTACCCATGAAGGTGACGAAGTCTTCGTCAAATTCAGGGGTAAGGGACACCTTGTCAGGGAGAGTCGGGCGAGGACATTCGGCCCGCAGGCGCGCCCTATCAGTTTTTTCCAGGGGGCAGCGCAACCAGAAGCGCAAAAATTCCGCAATATGGTCCGGTGGGAGCCAAGCGGAAGACCTAGGGTGGGTGGTGGTGCGCGGGTCAAAGAAGGGCAGGCCTCGAGAGTCGAGGATCTGTAAAGGGGCATCTGCGGACACATAGGAGCGCGGCAGCGCAGGCATGGTAGTGAGGGGAACAATCGCCATAGCTTCGGAACGGGGCTCACCCGTTGAATTTGGAGTGGCCGGTGGGTTACCGGTGGACTCTAAATCCTCCTCTTCAGGATAATCAGCCTGGTAGTCATCCAGGTCGTGAGTGTCCACACCCTTAGGGTCTGAGACGTATCTGGAGGATTTTTTAGCTGGTTCTTTACCTTTGCCGGCAGACTCAGACTGGCCTTTCCAGTGTCTTTTTCGCGACGGCCCAGCAGACTCAGATTGGTCCGAGTGTGAGCCGTCGGAATGGGTAGGTGACTGGGCCCGTGAGAGAACCGGGGGTTCCGGCGGGGGGGCTGGCGGAAGGCTCGCAAGCGCGATGGGAAGCGTCTCCGATATGGCAGCCAGCAGCCAAGTTTTTAATTCCTCCTGGTTGGAGGGAAGCTGTGGAGGATCCATATAATATATATACCAAACGGGGCTCACCCGCAGTTAAATATATAGCAATATTTATTTATATTTTTAATCCGTATGTACGGATGTTTAGCGCCGCTCAGCGGGGCTCACTCGCGAAATTCGCGGGCTTTTTAGAAAAAGGTCCGCCGGAGCAGAACCGGATTACGGGGCTCACCCGGAGTAACAGGAGAGGGTCCGTGCAGCAGGCGGTATGGTGTCCAGAGGCAGTTAAGCCAAATATGCCCGTTGTTTGCGAGAGATGGTGGCACCTGCCGACATCGATCTCGGCACGGGTGGAATGGCGGCAGCAAACAAGATGTCCGCGAGACGCATGCGCAGACACAACGCCGCGCTACTGTGAGGTAAGATCCCTCGTGCGGGGCTGCGCCCGCAGGGAGACAGCGCCGAACAGTTTAAAGGTAAAAAGTAAAAGTAAAAATCGGAGTATTCAACACCCAGCGGGCCAGGGAAAAAAACTTTCCCTCATGGTCCGCCGGGAGATGGAAAAAAGCAAGCGCAAGCCTGCAGGCGGGAAAGTGCCCACGCAGCAGGTGAAAAACAACCTAAGGAAAAAACGGTTTAAACAGTAACCATACAAAACATCTTTAATCAACACCTAAAGTAGAAAATATACATTCTAGCAATAAAATAATAAGAAATATATCCTGGCGTCCAGGAGCTGTTATGAAAACGACTCACCTGGAGGCCAGCAGCAAGAAAAGAGGGCGTGGCTAAGGACTTACTACACTCTTATTGTTCATTGGTTACTGCTGTTGCTATGTAACTTTCCTTGCTGCTGTTGATTTAGTAAAGAAAAGAGAATGCAAAATATGAAGCCTCCTGCCTTGATATAAAATTAGATTGTAATACCATCCTCGTACCAGCGCACATTCGCATTTGCGCTCACAATGTTAAGTATAGGACACGCAAAGTACATTAAGCTCACGCAGGTTCACCCGCGGCAAACGATTGTGCGCGGTTATTGCGCTGACTATGTAATACGGGATTAGGCGCAAATGGTTTTACCCATCGTGTTAATTTTTTTTGCGCCGGCGCAAACTTTGCGAGAAGATTGTAATTTAACCCTAAGGCTGGGGTCAGACCAGCGCACTTTTAACGTGCGTTCTGGCGCACTTAATTACGGCCGTACTAGCAGCAAATGACGGGCAATGACGGCCAATATACGATGTACGGTCGCACGAAAGTCCTGCCGCGCAACGCAAGTGGAAAATGAACGCATTTTTTCGAGAACGCTGAACCGCTAGTACGGACGTACAGAGTGCGCAGCTGCGGCATAGCGGCGTGTTTGCGTGATTCGGAGACATCAGACGCTGCACATGTGCGGCCTATATAACGTCCAGATGAAAAAAGTGTCCTGTGGTGGCTGTTGTGGTACCTGGCAATTGCAGAAGATGGCTGGTCTGAATATTGATGTGGAGCGTTTGATAGCGACAGTGGCGGAGCATCCCGAGATTTGGGACACGGCTTGTGGGACAAACCGAGAAAGGCCAGCGCATGGGTTGCAGTCTCGAGGGTGGTGTACCTGGAGTATGATACGTGGTCTGACAGAGAGCAGAAGCTACAGAGTGAGTACATTATTATTTAATTCATAATCACATGTAAATTGCATGTACAATAAAAGTAAAGGCAAACATAATAGGTGCCGTCACATGTTAAATGCTCCCCAGCTGCCAGGGCACCTGCCCTGCATCGCTAGTAAAATAATTAGACAGAGCATCGCGAAACCTGTTGCTGTGTCTATTCACAGCTATTATGTCATGGTTTGCATATTCATCCAGACCCGTAACTGTGAGGGTATCAGCAAAATTAAAACCATCCCTCGCACGAACATAGTTATGTAGGATGCAACAGCATTTCACTATATCCACACAGAACTCCACATTTACATCAAGCGGTCTATGAAAAATCCTCCACTTGTTGGTCAGTATGCCAAAGCTACACTCCACATACCGTCTCGCCCGCAACAGCCTGTAATTAAACACCCGCTTCCTCACAGTCAGGTGTGTCCCTGAGTAGGGCCGTAGGAGATGTGTGGATAGGCCGAATGCTTCGTCACCCACGAAGGCATAGGGGACTGCCACGTCACTGCCAGGCAATGGTGCGGGTCTGGGTATGTGCAGGGTCCCACTCTCGAGCTCATCCCACAGTGTAGAGTTCCTGAACAATGTGGAGTCAGAGTCTTTGCCGTATGATCCGACATCCACATACACAAAATCATAGTTGGCATCTGCCACCGCCAGTAGGCCAATGGAAAAGAAATGTTTATAATTCTGATACAGTGAGCCACTGTGCAGTGACTTCACTATGCGGACATGTTTGCCATCCACGGCTCCAAGGCTATTGGGGAAGTTGGCTCTCCCGCAAAATCCTGCTGCAATTGCTACCCATGCCTCGTCCGTGGGTATTGGTAAACATTGCTTCTTCATGGTTTCCCATATTGTTTGGCACACCTTGCGGACGATCTCACCAGCTGTTGATCTGCCAACGCGGAAGTTGTAATGCAGATCCTTCAAACTGCATCCACTAGCAAGATACCTGGGAAATATGAATTAAATCTGTGTTATGATCACATCATATGAACCGACCCTAATGTCACTCTCATTATGTTTTGCAGCACATGAACTTAGCAACAAGTGGCGCACTATCAGGGACAACTACACCCGGGTCCTGAAAAAGGAAGCGGCAGCTGCGCGCTCTGGAGCTGGGGCAAGGAGGAAGGTGCACAGTTATCTTTATGCCGAACAATTGTCGTTCCTCAGGAGGACCCAGGAGCCAAGGCCAACTGCGAGCAGCATTGACCAGCCATCCACCTCTGGGTCACAGGAGCAACACCTGCCGGCAGGGGGTTCTGGCAGCTGGCAGGAGGCGGTTGACCAGGGTGGCACGGACTCGCAGGTGGAGGGGGAGTTGGAGACCGGACCGGTGCCAGCTGCAGCACCGAGAGACAGCACCAGACCGGCTCACAACAGGAGGAGGGGACCGCCTAGCGACTTCGAGCAGGCCATGGTCAGGTTCATGGGGTCGCACAATCCACAACCTCCACGCTGCACCATCACTGACAGTGAGGACATGTCCTTTGTCCATTCCTGTCAATCCCTGCTGGACCAGATGACCCCGGCGCAGAAGGTGGAGTACCGCCGCAGATCCCTGGACCTCATCCATGAGATCCTGTCCCGTCCAGAACAGGCTGCGGTCTACTATGGTGCGGTGCCACAAGGCCACCATGCCACTGGTTATGCCAGCCACAGCCAGGCGCCACCCACCCACCCATGTCCCACGTTGCTGGGCCTCACCCAGAGTCTGGGTACCGCTGCGGATCCACACATGGTCCTCATGAGCCAGATGCTCCTCTGTACCAGGATTTGTGAGGTGTCTTGTATGTTTTTGGTTGACATGCTGTTCATGTTGTCACTGTTATGTTTTGTCCTTCATGTTATTTTCTTTTGTATATATGTTACAAATATGTTATTCATTTATTTTCTTGTTTATTACAATATATTTCTATTTACATACATTCTTGTCAGTGTCAGAGGTTTTTTTGGACGTGTCTTGGAATGTGATGCCTGCGTGTGGGTGGGTATGAATGTGTTTGCGTACATGTCACTACAGACCGACAATAGGGGCTCTGCACACTGAGCACATGTCTGCTGACTGGCAGCGAAGTGTCATGCATACAGGTGTTTGGAAGTACTTACCGCAAAGTGATGACCAGCATCTCCTCCGGTGGTATGGCATCCCTCATGTTGGTGTCCCTCTTGGTCAGTGGCTCCCGTAACTGTGACAACAGTTCATCGAATGAGGGGATGGACATCCGCATGTAGTTGAAAAACTTCACGGGGTCCCTCTCTCACAGTGGCCTTTACAGCGTCACAAAGTGGCCATGAGTGTGTCTGGCAGCGTTGATGGGATGAACCCATGTTCGCCGTTGTCTTTTGTGCTGGAGGTACAGGTAGCCCGTTGCAGCAAACACAAACACTTGCAGTGCATCCATCTTGGTGAAACGCCACCATCCACGAAATGGCTTTTTATACCCCTTCACCTTAATTTTTGATTCACCTATTGATTTGGTAAATTAGATTACGCGTTTAATTGCAGATCCGTAAAAAATCACGCACGAAAATGCGCATCGTATGACCGTTTTCGCGAATTCCGTGAAAAAATACGTCAATGCGTTCGGACGCACTTTTTTACGTTCGCGTGTAAAAATGCTTTCGTTTGACCCTAGCCTTAGTGTTTATCTCCTGTTTCCATTTTATGGATCTTTCCTATGATGGAACATTTACCAAAATCTTTGGGCAAGTCTATCTTTACAGCTGTGTTAAAGGATAAAACAGTAGTGATGAGGCTATGGGATGGAGGAGTGAATGTTTGGACATGGCTGCAGGGTATCTATTGTGTGGTCTAAGCTACCTGAGATAAAAGATGTGAGCTGTTTGAGACGTGATAGTGGGCTTCCAACACTGGATACTACCCTTGGTGTTGTTTTTTGCATACATCCCACACACATGCAGTCCTATAGACTTCAAGTGCTTTAAAGATACTAGGGGTTATACAAAACGAGCCGAACTGGCCCTGAAATTGCACCGAACAGTGAATTTCCCCATACAGTGCAATTTTGTGGCTATTCAAAAAGCTGTAAGTTCGCCAAATATTGGGGAATTGCCAGTGAAATACGGTGATCTTTGGTGGCAGTGACCTCCCCATAGAGAAGTAATGGTTAATCTATTCAGAGAACACTGTACAGCAGAGAAATGCCAGTGAAATGCACCGATTTTCGGTGCTTTCATTCTGCAGGTTTAATGAGATGAATCCCATAGGTTTCAATGTAAAAAAATATTCCTGTTTTTATTAAATATTTATTAACCACTTCAATGCTAAGGACGCGCTCAGCGCGTCCTCAGCATTACCGCTGGTGTGCTGAGGACGCGCTGAGCGCGTCCTCAGTTTGGGGTCAGCGTTCGGTCCGGGTCCGGCCGATCGCTGGCCCCTCTGGTGCGGGCTGACATCCTGGATGTCAGCCCGGCATCGGACCAACCAGCCGCCATTATAGGTGTCATCGCGGGGGCGCGATGACACCTAATTCAGGCGCCCCCCCCCGCATGTGCGGAGGAGGCGCCTGAAAGGGAGGGGGGAGGTCCTTCGGACCTCTCTCCTCCGATCGGTGGCACACAGGGGCTTAACCCAGGCATCATTTGGAAGGGCACAGCCTGCCTTCCAAATGATGCCTGGCATTAACCCCTGGTGAGCTGGATCGCAAATCGGCGCTGAAAAGCGCCGATTCGCGATCCTCCCGGGAGCTGGCCGACATCTTGGATGTCGGCCAAGCTTCCGGGAACTCCCCAGAGGACTGGCGTCATCGTGCGCAGCACGATGACGCCAGTCCTAGGTTAACCCCTAACTGCCACCAAGTGTGGAGATAGGGAGTTCCAATGAACTCCTATCTCCCGATCCGTGGCAGCTAGGGGTTAAATTTTGATATCGTTGGATCGGCCAGAGCATGGCCGTTCCAACGATACCAAACATGAAAGTTAAAATTTGTAAAAAAAAAAAAATTAAAAATAAAAATAAAAAAAATTTTTAAAAAAAATTAAAAAAAAAAAAATAAACACATTTTTTTAATTTTTTTTTGTTTGTTAGTGTAGCAATATTGTTCCCATTTCAATTATAATGTGAACAATGATGCTGCACTAACGATTTTTGTATGCGGTGCGTTTGTTAAAAATAGTGTAATTTTCCCCAAAAAAAAATGTAACGAGACCCCATCTCTAATTTTTTTAACAAGCGCACCCCATACAAAATATAACCGCAATTGCTCGCATGTTAAAATGTGGAAAAAAACACTTTACACATTGTAAATTATTAAAAATTCATTTTTATTGCATTTTTTGTTATAATATACAGACATGACATAACGTATACATATAATAATGACATATTATGAATCTACCTAGTCTGACGGAAAGAACGATATATAATATGTTGGTGTCATATACTAAAATAAGCCTTAAAAACACATTTAAACATGATGCGCAAAACAGGTAAAAAATGACCTCAGCACAGGGGCGGGAAAAGCCTCAGCAGCGAAAGGGTTAAACCATTTATTCTTTTAGTTTTCAAAAAAAATATTTTTAGGCATTTTTCGGGATTTTTTCAGCAAAATTGTATTTTAATTTTTTTTTAATTCCGGGCATCTTCATGCAGTAGTTTTTTTTGCACACACCTTTTAGGCTGGGGTCAGTCGAGCGCAGTTATCACGTCCGTGTTGCTGCACATTTGTACGTCAGTGGCAGCATAGCATTCTGACCAATGGAGCCCCACACATGACGTACGTCTGCACAGAAGTGCGGCTGCATGACGTCCGCGGCAAACGGCCGCAGGTTAGGCAAGAACGTAATACTGCTAGAACGGACGTGCGGAGTGCGCCACGTCTGCAACATCCGCAAAGCTTTGTGTGAGTGATGGAACGTGGTCAGACGGACTGCATTTATACGTCCATCATTTTTGACGGACAAAATGTTTTTTCATTTTAATTTATTTTCCCTACTTCATCCGTCAAAAAATACGTCAGTGAAAAAACGGACCGTGTGGCCTCTACCTTGTTGTCAGTCAGTAAGTACGTCCGTACTGCACGGACGCACAAAATGCGCTCGTCTGACCCTAGTCTTAAGGCTAGGGTCAGACTAACGCAGTATCAACGTGCGTTTAGCAGCACTAAATCACGGCCGTGCTAGCAGCAAATGACGTCCAATGCCGGGCAGCATATGAAGAACGGCCGCACAAAAGTGCGGCTGCGCAACGCAAGTGGCAAACAAACGCATTTTTTCGAGAACGTGATACCGCTAGTACTGACATACAGAGTGCGCTGCATCCGCTAGCGGCGTGTGTTTAGGAGACGTCAGTTGCTGCTAATGTCCGGCCAACATAACGTCCAGACGCAAAGAGGGTTTTATTGATGATCCATACAAAATCACGGACGGAAAATGCGCATCGTATGACCGGTATCGCGTATTCCGTGAAAAAATACGTCCATTCGTTCGAACGCACTTTTTCACGGACAACGCGAAAAATGCGTTAGTCTGACCCTAGCCTTAGGCTAGCGTCAGACGAACGTAGTCATCACGTCCGTGTCGCCGCACAGTTTAACCATCGTAGCATTGATTTGTGATCAATAGAGACCAACACATGAAGTACGTGCGCACCGAAGTGCTCACGCACCACGCAGGTGGCAACGTACGCCATTTAGGCCTCGACGTAAAAGCGCTACGACGGACGCCCAGAGTGCGCCGCATCCCTGTAACGGCCTGTGTGTGTGATGACACGACGTCAGACACAGCGCATTTGCGACGTCCATCACGTTGACACTCAGACGTTTTTGTGGTCTGGCTAACTGTACCTGTCATTTAATATTAATTAATTTTGAGTCCCATATTTCCCTTTTTCTTCTACATCCGTTAAAAAAACCGGACCGTGTGGTATCTACAGTATCTTCCGTCAGTACGTACATTTATTATGCACGCACGCAGAGTGCGCTCAGACTGCATTCGTCTGACATTAGCCTAAATGTTGCAGTGATTTTTAATTTTATTTTTTTAGGCTCGGGTCAGACGAGCTCAGTGTTCACGTCCGTGTTGCCGCACATTTTACCGTCCGTGGTAGCATACAATTATGATCAATAGAGACCCACACACGAAGTACATCCGCACAGAAGTGCGGACGCACAAAGGAAGCGGAAAACGGATGCAAGTTAGGCAAGAACGTAAATCCGCGAGAACGGACGCACAGAGTGCGCTGCGTCCCCAATGTCCGCATAGCTTTGTGTGTGAGTGATGGAACTAAGTCAGATGGACTGCATTTTTGACGGACAAAATGGTTTTCAGATTCATATTTCATAATACATCGTTGGCCCTCTCAGCTGCCCCATTAGTCTGGGGAAAATAGGCAGAGGAGAAACTTAATTGTATACCCAGATTTTCACAGAAACCTCTCCAGAACCCGGGACATAAATTGAATACCTCTATCAGACACGATACCCAGAGGGACCCCATGAACCCTAACAACACTCTGGATAAAGACTGGCACCAACTCCATGGCGGTTGGCACCTTGGCCAGTGGCACGAAATGAACCATCTTGGAAAACCTATCAACAATGGTAAGTATAACTGTATTACCTAATGTTGCTCCTGAACGCAGCTCCTGCAGCTCATGTTGCTCCTGAACGCTTCCGATTGTAAGGAGTGTATGTAGGGACTGATAACCCCCCTCCCCCAGTAAGTGACAAGGAAGGGCTGCTCCCCCCTCTCTGCAGCCGCTGAAACTTTGAAAAGCATGGGGAGGGGGGGGGGTGCAGCATGTTTACATACACATCTGCCAGAGCTGCGGATTGTCAGGCAAGCGGTGTGATCAGAGGAGCTGGCACTGTAAGGCGGTAGTGAGTTTTATTGATGTGGAGCTCATACACACTGCACATTACTGTGAGTGTCATTGCTGTGGAGCTCATACACACTGCGCATTACTGTGAGTTTTATTGCTGTGGTGCTCACAAATGCTAGGGGATTATCCACTCAGTGCCATCGTTGCAAAAAACAAAGCAGCTAACTGCCCTGCAATACAGATTTTTCTTGCAACAGAGGTACTTAGTGGATAACCCCCACAGGGTTACAACAATAGTTGTAGTTCATTTAAAAGGACACAGTATAAAAAAAATATGGTTCCCTTTTATAGTGTCTTTCTTTAAGTGAACTACAACTATTGTTTATTAGGATATGAAAATAGTCAAAATAATCAGTTTTTCCCCAGGCGTGAGAGTACCCCCCACCTATTTTTCCATAAAAAAAAGCACTGAGTAGAACGGATACAGAAGATAGGACTAGACACAGGAGCAAGACAAGAAAGGAGCGGACATAGGGGAACTGAGAAACAGAGGACTAAGAATAAACTGGGTACAGGTTAAATACAGAGGGTCATGACATTAACTAGACACAGGCTAAATACAGAGGGGCATGACATGAACTAGACACAGGTTAAATACAGAGTGGCAGGACATGAACTAGACACAGGATACAAAAGGGTACTTAGAGAAACAGGATACAAACAGAGGCAGATTGCAGGACACAGCGGGCAGATATAGAACTGAACTCAGGAATAATGACTTGCAGGGATAACGTAAAAGTCCAGGGGTGATCAGATATAAAGTCCACAAAAGCAGGGTTCCTAGGCGTAAAGTCCAAGGGGCCATAAGCAGAAGTCCAGTAAGAAAGGCAAGGGGTCCGGTACACAAGGAATCAGATTCAACAGGGCTGGGACACAGGAACGAGCAGATGTCCACACAGCATGAACTTCACAGTCCAACTTCAATGCTGAAGTGGGGAGCATTGGGCGTAGTCTCCCTATATGGAGACCTGGGCAGGTGAGGGGTAATTAACCTCAGGGTCACACATATGGGAAACACTGGGCTGTAGGATGGGGAACTGGATGAAGGCAAGGGCTAGATGGGGAACCTGGAATGGGACATAACCAGGAAGTTGACGACTCAGACCCACATCAGGGCATTTTGTGGCGTCTGCGGCGAGGGACCTGACATTTAATGACCCATTGTATCTCCTCAACAATTAAAGGTAGGGACAGGAGGTCTTTTTTGTGGTTGGGTCAAGCTGGGGAGGTGGATGTCCCTCAAGTAGTCGTCAATGTCAGCCTCAGTGGGGAGAGGGAGGGAAGCATCATCTCCCAAATTATACAATTTTGTGTAATAAGCCGCAAAATTGTCTGCTATCTCACGGGGTTTATAAAACTCGTGGTTGTCAGCTACAGTTAGTTTGGCTATGTGGTGTTTTGTGTGTAGTTGTCATAAGCGGTTCACCAACATTCAGCTAGGTTTATTGTCAAACACGTAAAACCAGGTTTTGAGGTGCTGTAGGATGTAGAAATCCTGCTTTTTATCTAAATTGTGCAATGCTTCGTGAGTCATTCCCAATAGTCGAGCAGTGGTGTCTGTCGAGTATAGTTTATGGTCTCTGTACAGGGCTTCCAACTGTTTGAGAAGGTGCAACCTCTTGGCCGATCTAGGGCTCTATCACCTCCTTCAAGCTAACACTAGTGTTAGTGTTAGCTTAAAGGAGGTCATAGCGCTGCGCCCACAGTAATAATAGTAAAAGCTGGCGCTAACGAAAAGGTTACCACCTGCTCACTGATGTAGGTAACGTATTTCGCTGCTGCAAAATCTGTTACCTGCAGCTCAAAACCTCCCCACAAAACAAATACTCACCTCTCTGCCCGCGGTGAGAATGACGGCCCGATCCACTGCTTCTGGCCGCCGGGAGTAGAGTGAGACTGGGGAAGTCCCCTTTCTCCCTCCGAGATCACTCCACCGACCAGCAGGATCTCGCAAGAGGCCAGATCCGGCCCGTCATGTGACCCGGCAACACAATCCTCCATGGAGTCCTATGGATGCTGGGTACGGCATTGTAGCACTGCTCCCACCATCTGCCAGCTTAGCGATCGTTAAGGGGGCAGGCTGCCGGACTCTGCGCCTGCCCTGCAATCTGCTGGGAAAGCCGGGATGCAAAGGGGAAGTTAGCAACGCAAATTTTTCCCCTTTGCGTCCCTGTTTTAGCTCATGGCAGCTGATAGTGCCCCTAGTCTTTTTTTAAATGTGCCGCCCATTTAATGCAATGTCCCCTAATAGCAGCCTTATCGGCCTGCCAAATAATTGTGTCTGGCATGTCGTTGTGTTCATTTACAGTAGGTGAACATAAGATTGAAGGTGCATCTCCACATCTTTCTTAGCAACTTCATCTGCCAATACATAATTGTTACAGCGACAAGGGGTCTGATCGAATGCCCAATATTCATCTCGGAGCACCACTGTAACCGGAGCGTGGTCCGAGCAGGAAATCATGCCAATGGTACACGTCTTAACTGTGGGGAACGTCGCACCTTGAACCAAAACATAGTCAATTCTCATATGTTTCTTATGAACCTGTGAGTAAAAAGTGGAACAGTCTCCAAAAGTCGTGGAGGCTATACATCGTCAGGAGTTCATGATATTCGGCGACTACGTCTGCCTGGCAAAAGACAGCGGGCATGTCCCATGGTGTCTCTATGGGGGTCCAAGCTAAAATTCAGGTCACCACAGACAATAAACCGACCAGTTAATATTGGGGCAGTTTGCATAAAAAACCCTCAGTGAATGTCACCTGGTTTTCATTAGGAGCATAAACATTTAGTAGCGTATATATTTTATGATTCAGGGCAGTGACGTGCGGTGAGATCAGTGGCTGGTGAGGCACTGGCTAGTATCAGAGCCAGATATACAAATGCAAAACAGCCAGAAAACCTCCAAGCTCCCAAAGAGGAGGCTTCAGGCATTTAGTACATCAGAAGGACAGACACTGCGAGTAAGGACTGACTGGAAGCCGATTCTGTTCCCACAGACCTTTATACAGAACAATTATCTTACAATATGCCTTCTAAATTGCATTGGTAAAGACTTCTTAAATGAAGAATCTACAGTCCTGGGTCCTTGTACCTGGACTTGTTTTCATACAGGGTTATTCATTCAGAGAGAGGTGAAAAGCAGGAGAATGACTGGAGAATGGAAAATTCTAGGTCAAAATAGCCAAACCAGAAAAATTTTCCCTTTCCAGATCTGCTATTTTGACCTAGAATATTCCATTCTCCAGTCATTCTCCTGCTTTTTACCGCTCTCTGAATAACCCTGATACAGGGCTATTCAGAAAGAGGTGAAAACCTTGAATGAGTGGAGAATTGAATTCTAGGTCAAAATAGTCAAACCAGAAAAATTCTCCCATATATTTCACTTTCCAAATTGGCTATTTGTTCATTCTCCTGCCAATTCAAGGTTTTCACCTCTCTGAATTACCTGTGTAGCCTGCACAATGATTCAATAATACTATCAGGGTTATTCAGAGAGGTGAAAACCTTGAGAATTGGCAGGAGAATGAACAGTCTAGACCAGGGTTTCTCAACTCCAGTCCTCAGGACCCACTACAGGCTAGATTTTTCAGATCACCTTGGGAAAATACAGACTGAATACTGCAATCACTGAGCAGCAAATCATATCACCTGTGCTGTGCTTCACATATCTGGCAAACCAGGCCGAGGAAACAAGTTGAGAAACACTGATTCTAGACCAAATAGCCCATTGAAAAATCTAGACCAAATAGCCAATTTGGAAAGTGAGATAATGGTAGAATTTTTCTGGTTTGACTATTTTGACCTAGAATTTTCACTTCTGTCATTCTCAAGGTTTTCACCTCTTTCTGAATAGCCCTGTATCAGGGTTATTCAGAGAGTGGTGAAAAGCAGAAGAATGACCCTGTATCAGGGCTATTCAGAAAGGTGAAAACCTTGAATGACTGGAGAAGTTAAAATTCTAGGTCAAAATAGTCAAACCAGAAAAATTCTCCCATTTATCTCACTTTCCAAATTGGCTGTTCATTTTCCTGCCAATTCTCAAGGTTTTCACCTCTCTCTGAATAACCCTGATATTTCAGGCTCATAAAAAGTTTAACCCAACGCTTGCCCCTGGCAAAACACACACACACACACACACACACAGATTGGAGATATAAATATACATACACACAGCGTGTGAAAGAAAGGGTGTATGTAAAGAGACTGGCACTGTAAGAACACACACACACACTCTCTATATGCTGCCCCTATAACAAAGTATTATTAAGAGGAGCCCAGCCACATCCATTAGGTTTCCTTAACCCTTTCGCTGCTGAGGCATTTCCCGCCTCTGTGCTGAGGTCATTTTTACCGGTTTTGCTCATCATGTTTAAACGTGTTTTGAAGGCATATTTTAGTATATGACCCAGACATATTATATATCGTTCTTTCCGTCAGACTCGGCAGATTCATAATATGTCATTATTATATGTATACGTCATGACCTGTCTGTATATTATAACAAAAAATGCAATAAAATATGAATTTTCAATAATTTACAATGTGTAAAGTGTTTTTTTTTCACATTTTAACATGCAAGCAATTGCGGTTATATTTTGTATGGGGTGCGTTTGTTAAAAAAATTAGAGATGGAGTCTCGTTACATTTTTTTGGGGGAAATTTACACGATTTTTAACAAACGCACAGCATACAAAAATCATTAGTGCAGCATCATTGTTCACATTATAATTGAAATGGGAACAATATTGCTGCATTAATGAACCAAAAAAAAGAAAAAAAAACTTGTTTATTTTTTTTATAATTTTTTTTAAAATATTCTTTTATTTTTATTTTTTTTAAAAAACTTTTTTCATAGTCATGTTTGGTATTGTTGGAACGGCCATGCTCTGGCCGATCCAACAATATCAAACATTAAGCCCTACCTGCCACGGATCGGCAGATAGGGGGTTCATTGGAACCTCCTATCTCCACCATTGGTGGCAGTTAGGGGTTAACTCCAGGACTGGCGTCATCGTGATATGCACGATGACGCCAGTCCTAAGGGGGCATTCCCGGAAGCTTGGCCGACATCCAAGATGTCGGCCAGCTCCGGGAAAGGATCACGAACCGGCGCTTTTCGGCGCCGATTCGTGATCCAGCCCCCATGGGGTTAATTCCAGGTACCGTTAGGAAGGGCAGGCTGTGCCCTTCCAAACGGTGCCGGGATTAACCCCCTGCACCCCGGCGATCGGGAGGGAGAGAGGTTCGAAGGACCTCCCCCCCTCCCTTTCAGGCGTCTCCTCCGCACATGCGGGGGGGCGTCTGAATTAGATGTCATCGCGCCACGCCGCGATGACATCTAATTAGGCCGGCGGCGGTTCCGGGTGCTGGGCTGACATCGAGGATGTCAGCCCGCACCGGGGGGCACAGCGATCGGCCGGAACCCGGCCGATCGCTGGCCCCAAAGGGAGGACGCGCTCAGCGCGTCTTCCGCAAGGAACGCTACCTGCGGGTGGACGCGCTGAGCGCATCCACCGCAGCGAAGGGGTTAAAGCACCTATACATTTTGCGTCATTCATATTATACTGAAGGGAAAGCAAGCCACTGACCCAACTGGAAAACTGACCCAACCTGACTTCTGCACACTGCAGGGCAGCACTTTCAGGCACTGACAGGGAGCAAAATGGAGATCTGACACCCCAGCCCAAAGCCAGTGACCCATGAAGCACACGCTGTGATCTGACAGCCCTGGTAGAAGAGGAGTTGTGGGAGTCTTGCTGGCAACTTTGCATCTGCTGAGTCCCTCACCTGTCCTGTCCTGTCCTGTCCCTCCCCAGGCAGCCTGGCTAGAGGTACAATACATCATACAGATTGGCAGCTAAGCACTATCTGAAAATTAGGAAATCAGCACAGAGGAAAGCCATGGCCTCTCCCTCCCCATCATTAACCATCTCTCCCCCCATGAGGTCACTTACCTTGCAGCAAGGCAAAGAAGGCTTCCTGCTGCTGCTTGAATTTCAAAGGCTGCTGCACCCCCTCAGATCCCTCCTGGGGGGCAGATGTGTTGTGCATTCTTCCAGCCCCAGTTAGCAGACAATAACCAGCCTGGGGTATAAATGGGCATCCCCAGCTGATGCAGATCTGAGTGGCAGAGCAGGGCACCCCTGTGCCAGGCTCCTGGACTGCAGCTCCCCATGCAGCCAGTCAGGGGTTGTCCATCATGCAATCTTTTCACAGCCTGCATTGGAGGGCTGCCTGGCCTGTCAATCAGAGGCAGTCCTCTAATGCAGGCGTTTTCTGGGAATGGCTTGGACCAATGGTGCTTTCCCATTGGTCCAAGCTTTTCCAAGGCTCTATCAGTGCCTGTCAGTCTGTGCGGCACTAATGAGCAGTGATCATGAAATAGGCAGCACTTGTCTCTGACGTGTGCTGCACACATCTTGAGCAGTTTACTCAATTAGTGCAGCGGGGAAACGTCCTGCAATGCAAATTGCGTAGGCTGGGAAAACTAATGCCTGCAGAGGCAGAGGACGGAGCTGACAGCGGGGGAGCAGGTGAGTTTGTTTTTAGTTTATTAATTTATCACTTAATGGCAGGTGCGACTCTGCCTCCCCTGCCTCCACTGACTGCACGTCCCTAGTGTGTATGAACATCACAGAGCTCATCAGCAATAAAACTCACAGTAATGTGTGGTGTGTATCACAGAGCTCCATGAAAATAGTAACCAGTCAACACAAGTCTTTTGCCATTTAGCGAGAAACAGAATGAAGGTTAATACACAGAAAATAAATATGGAGTGTGGGGGTGCGCTAGGGGAGGACTTGCCTCAGACGCCTCATGACCTTGCTAGGCCTCCGCATAATGTATACATAGATAGAAGAATTCACAGAATACAGTTAATCCAAATGAAAAACATTTACCTTGAGGCTAGGGTCAGACGAAAGCAGTCTTAACGTGCGTTTAGACGCACGAAATCACGGCCGTGCTAGCAGCAAATGACGTCCAATGCCGGGGAACACACGAAGTACGGCCGCACGAAAGTTCGTCCGCGCAACGCAAGTGGCAAACGAACGCATTTTTTCTTGAACGTCAAACCTCTAGTACGGACGTACAGAGTGCGCTGCGTCCGCTAGAGGCGTGTGTGCGTGATTGGGAGACGTCAGACGCTGCTAATGTCCGGCCAACATAACGTCCAGACACAAAAAGTGCTTTATTGATGATCCGTACAAAATCACGGACGAAAAGGCGCATCGTATGACCGCTGTCACGTACTCCATGAAAAAATGCGTCCATTCGTTCGAACGCACTTTTTCACAGACAACGCGAAAATGCGTTCGTCTGACCCTAGCCTGAAACCAAGGGCTAATGAGGTAAATGTAAAAAAAACCTACTGCAAAGCCTTAGAGGAACCTCGACTAAGGTGTGTGCTGCTACAACCAAGCAAAAATGCCATGCACCAATCTCAACAGAGGAACCTGCCTGGAGGAGGTAATGAATTTATATTTTTATTGCACATAGCCTTTGTACTGTTTAGGTTTCGTGCTGCAGAGGGTTTGTACCAATGACTCTCAAATGCAGAATTAAGGAGAAGCGTGGTGCTGGTTTTATTATAATATAGCAAGCTGCTGAATGACCGTTGCTCACAGAGAGGCCAACTACCAACTGACTCAGACAGTGCAATGGTCACCAGACAATTTGAACACTGGCATATGATTGGTTAGGATATGTTACAAGAAAATATCAATTCTATTTTCCTATTCATAGTTACCAAAGTGTGAATCCCACAAAACCTCTGTCATTTCTCTCATATAACCAAGAAAAGACGCAAGCAGGAGCGCTACGCTGTAGCGGAGTTAATTTAAGTCAAACACACAGAATGTGGTACTTCAAATGTATCTGGCATGTCTTTGTTCAGCCAAGTTTTGTATTAAAACTCAAATTTATAACCAATGAGAGTGTTCCAAACAGACAAAGTTCATCTCTGCCCCATCACCGCCACGCAATAAGAATGTGATATATCAGCTAATCATGAAACAGATCACATCAGCGTTAAAATGGAGCGTAAACATTTTGCCACATCTGAAATAGGTAAACTTCAACACATCTGGTTTATATAAACATTACTAAGCCACCCAATATCATGTGTAATAGACAGAAGGGGGAGGGGAAGAATTTAGCAAGTAGCACCTCTGTAGCTTAAAAGGAAGCATTTCAAACCAAAGGGAGTATATTAACTAAGGTATGTATTTGAATCCCCATATTTATATATTCATGCAGGAAATTAAAAGAGAATTATTTCTTTTCAGGATATACTTATGCAAATATTACAGCCTTGTGTCCAATAAAACCACCCAAGCGCTCCAGTGGCTGTGATACTGCAGCAAGCCCACAAACTGGTGTTAGTAGTATTGTTAGCACTTCCAGTCATGCTCCCTCTACAACAGTGTTTCCCCAACCTCTCCTCAGGACCCACAGCCCTGCCAGGTTTGCCAGATATGTGAAGCACAGCACAGGTGATATGATTTACTGCTCAGTGATTGCAGAATTCAGTCTGCATTTCCCCAAGGTGATCTGCAAAATCTGGCCTGGTTGGGGGTCCCGAGGACAGGTTTGGGAAACATTGCTCTACAACAACTGTGGAGTTGAAGCCTGAAAATCCCACATACCAGACGCCCAAGACCAAGGAGGAATCTCTACCTGTCCCTCCCAGAACTACATTGCACTGCAAGGCCTGTGATGGTTATGTCTGCTCCTACTTCTCGCAGCCAAAACGCCAAGCTGTCCTCTGGAAGCCCTGCAACAAACCAAGGTATTTCTGTACCTGGAGAATGAAAAAAGACAGTGGATTCTGGATGCTTGAAGCATGTGGAACCAATGGTGGATACCCAGTAAAAAATGGGGAGAGAACACTTGAGGAAAACCTGAAAGAGAACAAAGAAAAATACTATATACAAAACACACTCGCCTTCTCATAGTCTGCGAATAAAGTGGAACTGACTCTGTTCTCACAGAGGAAGGCATAGGGGAGACAAAATAAGGTTTTGGCTCCCATTGCTGGTGATATCACCCTCCCACGTGCATCACACACTTGATGTTGTTATCTAATGCAATCAGGTCTATTTATGGAGCGAAATGGGGAATTCCCTCCCCAACATGGAGGGCACTCCACATACGAACTGCCTTTGTTCCTGCTTGGTGCCGATCTGGCTCCATTATTATTAATTAATTAATAGCAGATTATTAATGAATTTTCTGCTATTTCAAGTGCTATTTTGTATATCTTTTAATTTAGGCCTTACAGTTAGGACCTCTCTATTGTATTTATTATAATTTAAGTGTTAAGCACTGGTACTGCAAAATATAGGTGTAACAGGAAATGTGGGAAGCTGGGCCCCGGCTTGAGGACCAGACCCAAACCTGCTACAGCGTACGTCCTTTCTCCCCAGTCAAGCAGATATGTAGCAGCTTTCCTTCTCCACAACCCCCAGCCAGAACATGAGGGAGAGTTGTATAGCTCTTAGTAACTCCCTAAACACCAGACACAATTTAGTGCAGGGAAGAATAATGATGTTTAATTTGAAATGGGGACAAGTTTATAATGAAAACAGGGAAGGGGTAGGTAAAATTAGTAATTTCAGGGGATACAGAAACCTGATCATCAACATCAAATCAACATGCCTTCAATCTAAGGACAAGCAAGGAAACAAAGGGGTAGACAGCACCAACAAAAGCTCTAGATTATTTATACAAATTAAACTCATAAAACAAATAGGAAACTATTACCTAGAACTAACATTAGTATCTGGAGGTGTAAGCGTTACCACCAGGGTAAGTGAGTTTAACGCATGCCCCCATATTACATTCCTGATGCTTCACCCATTAGTAATCACTTAGCGCATTGGAGCTTGGAAGAGCTTGGGTGAGCTGTGCACCAGTTTACTGTACTTTGTGCATACTATACCTAACATGGGGAGCGCAAGGGATCTGTAACGCTTTGATAAGTAAGGTATTACAAAGTGCTGGTGCTACCTACCGCCAGGATGCAATGTTGAAATTTTTAGCAAGTCTTGAAAGCTGGTGCTAATTCCGTATTCGAGGAACTTGGCCAAACGCAAAATCCGCAACCCATAAAATGGAATGCAGTATAACACATGTTCTATTGGCATCATACCTGAGTTATTATACGATGGGTGTCGCCAAGCATATCAGGGTTATTGCTACTGCTTTCTTGTTTGTATGCCATTCAGTGGTGTATTTTGGCCTAGGCCGACAAGACCTAGGCCTAGGGCGGCACTTTCCAGGGGGCGGCGGCCCACACCGGGTGGCCCCACCCCCAAAAATATATATTTTTTTTACTTTTGCAAAGTATTTTACCAGGAAGGATACATTGAGATTTCACTAATTTTCAAGTATGTCCTGGGTAGGCAAGGCCTAGGCTTTCACTTTCCACTTGACATGTCATGTTGAGAATACTAGCTAGTTAAGGCTGGGGTCAGACTAGCGCATTTTTAACGTGCGTTTAGGCGCATTTAATCATGGCCGCAGTAGCAGCAAATGACGCGCAATGACGGCCAATATACGAAGTACGGCCGCATGAAAGTCCAGCCGCGCAACGCAAGTGGAAAATGAACGCATTTTTTCGAGAACGCAGAACCGCTAGTACTGACATACAGAGTGCGCTGCGTCCGCTAGCGGCGTGTTTGCGTGATTAGGAGATGTCAGACGCTGCTAATGTCCAGCCTACATAACGTCCAGACGCAAAAAGTGATTTATTGACGATCCGTAAAAAAAAATCACACACGAAAATGCGCATCGTATGACCGTTTTCGCACATTCCGTGAAAAAATACGTCAACGCGTTCAGACGCACTTTTTGACGGTCGCTGCGAATAATGCATTCGTTTGACCCTAGCCTAACACCAGCAATATGAGAAATGTAGACACCCAGCATAAAAAAAAACCCTAGCATTAGGAACAAAACATGCAGCATAACCCCCCAGCATAAGGATGAACACCACATTAAAAGGCCTGACAGTGGAAGGCATGGTCAAAAAGCCATCAATTATAAAGCAGCAATTAGAAAACGACAATTTAAAAAACATTAAGAAGTATATAACCACAATCCAAAGCATCAAAGTACTATTTTACATTATAGGGGTTCTTCAATAATAACTGAATTTGCACCAAATTGCACCAAACGGTGAATTTCACCATACGGTGCAATTTCGTGGCAGTTCGGCTATTCAGAAAGCTGTCAATTCGCCAAATACTGTCGAATTGCCAGCAAAATATGGTGCAGTTCGCCGCAATTCTGTGACCTTCGGTGGCAGTGAAATTGTCCCATAGAGAAGTAATGGTTAATCTATTCAGAGAATGCTGAACAGCACCGAAATGTTGGTGAAAATGCAGAGATTTCCGGTGGTTTAGTTTGACAGTTTTAAATAGGTGAATCCCACAGGATTTAATGTAAAAAAAATATTAGCGGTTTTACTATTTTTTATTCAACTGTTTATTCTTTTCAGTTTCAGCAAAAAAGTATTTTTATTACTTTTTTTAGAATTTTATAGGTATTTGTCTGGATTTTTTAGATGAAGGTTTTATGTGTTTGTTTTCTTTCAATTCTGTAACAGAACATTTTATTTTTTTATTGGACCTTTTTATTATTTCCACGCAGTTTCATGCATTTTTATTGTCTTAAACACCTTTTTTAAAATAGCAGAGTTCTGTTTTGTGTAATTTTTTTTTACCAGTTCAGCGGTCAGTTCGGCAGATTGTCGGCAGTCTTTGGCGGCATTCAACGGGCAGATCGTCGGATCACGCCGCAGTTAGGCGACCCTGTGGTGTGAGTACTGAATTCACTGCAGGGTTGGCGAACTTAAATCGCCGAAGCGTATTGACGACCTATTTGGCCAGTAGATGGTGCCATCTAGTGCCAAAAATAGGTTTTAACAGAACATCTATTTTCTTCTATTTCTCCTGCATCGGCTGCTGACAGCGTCTGAAAGCCCGATATTTCAGAACTTTCAACTGCCGATTTTACAGTTTTAGCTCTTTAAGCATTTTGCCCACCGGCAGGGCAGCCATCAGAAATGATGGGGCCCCTTACTGAACCTCACAATGCTCCCCCCGGCACTACCTTAATCTCTAACAGCTTTTCTCCCTCTTCCAAAACAAAAAAAGACATAACATAGCTCCACAGCAATAAAACTCACAGTAATATGCAATGTGAAAGGATTTTACCAGGAAGGATACATTGAGATTTCTCTCGTTTTCAAGTATGTCCTGGGTGGCGAGTATGTACCGTTAGGTGTCTTGCCAAGGACACTTACTGGAGAGGTTGCTCGCTGGGATCGAACCCATGACTCCACAGGCTCTCTCCATGCAGAGCGGTGACATTACCTCTACTCCACCCAGCCGGTATGTGTATGTGTGTATGAGAGTATCACAGAGCTCCACAGCAATAAAACTCACAGTAATGTGCATTGTATGAGCATATCACAGAGCTCCACAGCAATAAAACACACTGAAATGTACTGTGTATGATGGCCTTTGGGCTTGGCTGGGCCCTGGGTGGGCCCTGGGTTTTGGCTGGGACCTGCCTGGGCCTTGGCTGGGACCTGGGTTCTGGCAGGGGCTTGGCTGGGACCTGGGGTCCAGCTGAGCCTTGGCTTGGCCCTGGGGTCTGTCTGGGCCCTGGGGTCTTGGCCCTGGGGTCTGGCTGGGCCCTGAGGTCTGGCTGGGCCCTGGGGTCTGGCTGGGGTCTGGCTGGGGTCTGGCTGGGTCTGTGGTCTGGCTGCTGGGCCTATGGTCTGGCTGGGCCCTAGGGTCTGGCTGGGCCTGGGGTCTGGCTGGGCCCTGGGGTCTGGCTGGGCCTGTGGTCTGGCTGGGCCCTGGGGTCTGGCAGGGCCCTGGGGTCTGGCAGGGCCCTGGGGTCTGGTTGGGCCTGTGATCTGGCTGGGCCCTGGTGTCTGGCTGGGCCCTGGTGTCTGGCTGGGCCTGTGGTCTGGCTGGGCCCTGGGGTCTGGCTGGCCCTGTGGTCTGGCTGGGTCCTGGGGTCTGGCTGAGCCTGGGGTCTGGCTGTGCCCTGGCTCACCGCTCTGCCGTCTTCTGTCCTGGTCCTCTGCTCCTTCTTCTCCTCTTCTTTCTTGTTCTCCTCTTCTTTCTTCTCCTGCTTCTTCTCCTCCCAGCCACCTTCTCTTTTGTGTGTGAGTCACACACAAGTGACTGGAGGGCGGCGCCAAAGCAACATGCTTGGGAGGCACAAGCATGTTGCTTGGCCCGCCCACCCAGGAAGCTGCCGGCCAGTACAGCTCCGGATTCGGACTCCTTGAGTCTGATACCGGAGCTGAAAAAGTGTATGGTGCCGCCGACAGCAACATTGAGCATAATGCCCTTATGGCATCCCTGCCCACAGGGCTAAATCTTTGGGGGCAGCTTCTGCAGCCCAGAAGCTAACGAAATTCGTTTACAGCAAACAAATTTCATTTTTTTTGGGATGCAGAACAGCACATCGAGATATCTCGATATCAGGGCACCAGATGGTGTCTTTGAAACCTGAGATATCTAGATCTTGGTAGTGAAGGGGTTAAACATAGACCCCCTACAACAAGAAACAGCCATCAAAGAGACATCTTTGCCAAAGCTATCGACACAGTTCCACACAAGAGGTTACTATTTAAATTAAGAAAAATTGGTCTAGATGAAAATACATGTTCTTGGATAGAAAACTGGATAAAAGATAGGGTACAGAGAGTGGTCATAAATGGTACATTTTCAAGATGGACATCAGTGGTAAGTGGTATCCATCAGGGGTCTGTTATAGGACCAATTCTATTAAATTTATTTATAAATTACCTTGAAATAGGCTTTGAAAGTCATGTATCAGTGTTTGCAGATGACACAAAACTAGGAAAAGTAATACATTGTGAGCAGGATGTTACTTCGCTGCAGAGGGATTTAGATCGATTGGGGGACTGGGCACTTAAATGCAAAGTTATGCACTTTGGAGTGAAGAACACACAAGCAACTTATACCCTAAATGGTACTGAGTTAGGGAAATCAAAGCAGGAGAAGGATTTGGGAATAATCATAGACTTCAAACTAAGTAACAATGTGCAATGTCAAACAGCAGCCATCAAGGCCAGCAAGGTATGGCATGCATTAAAAGGGGAATTCACTCTCGGGATGAAAACATAATTTTGCCTCTGCATAAATCAATGGTAAGACCACGCCTTGAATATGCCGTGTAATTTTGGGCACCTGTCTTAAGAAAGGATATTATAGCACTAGAAAAAGTGCAAAGACGGGCGACTAAATTAATAAGTTATGAGGAAAGGCTAACAAGTTTAAACCTGTTTAGTTTAGAGAAACGGCACCTTAGAGGGGATCTGATAACCTTATATAAATATAAACGGGGTCATTATAGACCATTGTCTGGAAACCTATTCATTAACAGGACTATACACAGGACACAAGGTCACCCATTTAGACTGGACGAAAGGAGATTCAGCCTAAAGCATAGGAAGGGTTATTTTACGGTGAGAACAATAAAGCTGTGGAATTCTCTTCCTGTTGAGGTGGTTAGGTCAGAGACCATACAGACTTTTAAAAAACGACTAGATGACTTCCTGCAGACACAGAATACTAAGGGTCATAATATTTAATATGTGAGTAAAATCTGACTGCCATTCTGGGGTCAAGAAGGAATTTTTTACCAGTGTGTTGCATATCGGCGAGCACTTCAGACTGGGTTTTTTGCCTTCTTTTGGATCAACAGCAGTAGGTGATGTGTGAAAGGCTGAACTTGATGGACGCATGTCTTTTTTCAGCCTATTTAACTATGTAACATCCAAACCCTGTGTTAAAAAATTTCAAGAATAAATGGCTGCGGAGGAAGTGTGGGGGATATCATGGGGATTCCCTGCTGTCCCGATTTTGTATAAGCGAAAGGGAGTGAAGTCGGAGCTGAGAAATTGGTGCCCGATTTCCCTCCTGATGTCACGGGACTGGCCTAGCATGTGTGTAGAAGTGTGGGTGTGAGCCCAAGATGCAGTAGTTTTAGCAGAAAGCAGGATACAAGGTAACAGGGTTTATTTGTAAATACAAATAAACAGACAACAGACTAGGAATACAAACAATGGATACATATAACAGAGAAATCAGGCGGAGGTACAATGGGAGCAGGCAAAAGAGTGGTCAGGATATGCAAGGGTATGGTACACAGGTAGCAGTAATATAACAGAGGGGTACAGGGGGGACAAGGAGTATACCAGTAATGAATGTCCAGGAATAGCAGAGGGTGTGCAGGGATGTCAATGGATCTAGAGCAGGAGGGGTTCCAGGCAAGGATCTCTGGGAGGCAGGTCTACACTTGCTAAGCTAGGAAACTTCAATGAGGAAACGTGGGATAAGGGGCATAGCTTCGTCTTAAGCAGGACTCATCAGGCTGGATAAGGTGCAGGTGATGAATCAGGTTCTGAATGCAAATCAGATCAGAGTCCAGTACTGATCATAGGGAAACAAAGTCCTGGAATCTGCATAGGTCATGCAGAACATGGCAAAAAAAGGAAAACAAAGGGGGCGCCAGAGGGTCTGGGGGTTCGGACCGTGACAGTACCCCCCCGACAAGGGGCAACCTCCGGGTGCCCCAGAGGTGGTCGAAGACTGGCAGGCACAACGTTCAGGGTCCAAAGTCACACAGGTGGATGACGAGCCAAATAAGCGTTGCACCACTGGAGGGTGGATAAAAAGTCATGGCGACCAAGGGTTTCTTTGGGGCATAGAGTCTGTGGGACCGACTGGCACAGGTCAGTAGCCGGACGCAACACGGCATCGGTAGTGGCAGTAGCGGCACGGCTCTGTGGTACTCGGCTGGCACCGACTGTTGGGCTCTGCAGTGACAGCGACACCATGGCGGGGCTCGATGGGGCAGCGCCCTTTGCGAGGCTCGGAGGGGCAGCGCCCTTGGCATGGCTCAGCGGTGACAACTTGACTGCTGGGCTTGGTGGGGCAGCGCCCTTGGCGATGACCAGTGGGGCAGCGCCCTTGGCGATGACCAGTGGGGCAGCGCCCTTGGCACGGCTCGGTGGGGCAGCGCCCTTGGCGATGAGCAGTGGGGCAGCGCCCTTGGCAAGGCTCGATGGGGCAGCACCCCTGGCAAGGTTTGATGGGGCATGTATCTCGGCACGGCACAGCTCTTGGGCGACCTGGGTATGGCACGGCTCTTGAGTGACCTGGGTACGGCATGGCTCTTGAGTGACCTGGGTACGGCACGGTTCTTGGGCGACCTGGGTACGGCACGGCCAGTGCCGGACTGGCCTACCGGGATACCGGGAGGTATCCCGGTAGGCTGCTGCAATGATCGGGCTGGTACTGGCGCAGCCAGCGGCCGCCGTCCGGCCAGCAGTGGCCGGCGTGACGCCCGCCGGCGAGGAGCGGCTGCCGCCTGGCTGAGACTGTCACTGTCTGTGTCAGTGTGGGGTGCCTGCCCTGCGGCTGCGGGCTTCGTTCGGCCGCTACCGCTAGAATGAAATGCTCGGGGGGGCCGCTGGACAGCCTGAGTGACACTCAGCCGATAGCCGCTGCAGCCTGCATGTGTCCCACCCAGCGAACACAAGGGAGTGGGACGCACGCTGCACGCTGCATTGGCGCCGCCCTGCTACGTACCTACGTTGACATATTGCAATGCGCAGGCGCCGCGCTGAAGTCCGAGCGGCGTGAGCAGAGTCATAGTCACTAGGGAGCTGAGCTGCTGAGTCTGACTGCTGTCTGTCTCTAACGTACTCTACACACTGTGTGTTGCTAGCTGCCTGTTTATATGGTAAGGATTGGAAGGATAAGGTTTATACAACACTATGTAACTTGGGAAGATAAAGGAATGGTTTCTTATCTTGTCAAATCTGAGGATTCAGGGGGACCATGCTCCTTATGGCACTACTTCATCCCGATTCCCAATGATGCCATGATTTGCCATCTACCAACTGTGTCAATGTAACTGACTCTGTGCCATGTAACTGGGTGCCAAATGAGCCATGTGACTGTGCCATGCATATACCAATTGTTCTAAGTGATACCTGCACATCCTTCCCGATGAACTGTGCCATCTTTTCATACCAGTGTGTACCATACCATCTGTGCTATGTACCATCTGTGCCATGCACCATCTAGGTGTCAGGTCTGTCTCTGTATGCCATCATGTTGTACTATATGCTAAGTACCTGTCTGTGTGTCATCTATCAACAGTGCCATGCCTTGCCTGCCACAACCTTCTGTGCCATGTACATGTCTGCCCATACCTACCTGTGGGCCAGTACCATCTGTGCCATGTCCCCTCTGGGTGCCACTTATTAGCATGTGTATATATTGTAACTGTCTGCATACCATGTGACCCTTTCCTGTAATCAGTATATATACAGTATATATATATATGTATATCCCTGCACACACACTGTGTCACACAGGGAGAGCGGCCAACATGATACATAATAAGAAAAAAAAGCCAGACCATTGTACACGTATCTGGACAGTCAGACAGACGAGCAGACAGACAGCCATACGAGCAGACAGACAGCCATACGAGCAGACAGACAGACAGACGAGCAGACAGACAGACGAGCAGACAGACAGACAGACGTGCAGTCAGACAGACAGCCATACGAGCAGACAGACAGACGAGCAGACAGCAATACGAGCAGACAGACAGCAATACGAGCAGACAGCAATACGAGCAGACAGACAGCTATACGAGCAGACATACAGACAGCCAGCCATATGAGCAGACAGACAGCCAGCCAGCCATATGACCAGACAGACAGACAGACAGACGAGCAGACAGACAGTTAGATGATGTTGGGCTGGTATAATAATGCTATGGGGCTGGTATAAAATTATTTCCAGGGCTGGTTTTTATCCCCAGTCCGGCCCTGGGCACGGCTCTTGAGCGACCTGGGAACAGCACGGCTCTTGAGCGACCTGGGTATCATCCTTCTGCTGGGCAGTGATCGGCTTGGCTTTACGGCGGCGGCGGCGGCCCCGTGGTGGTGACGACTCTGGAGATTCTGCGGGATGCAGGGCAGCGGACTCTGGAGATCCTGCGGGATGCAGGGAAGCAGACTCTGGAGATCCTGCGGGATGTGGACACAGGGGAGTCCTTACGCTGCAGGGCAGCGGACACGGGGGAGTCCTTACGCTGCAGGGCAGCGGACACGGAGGAGTCCTTACGCTGCAGGGCAGTGGACACGGATTCTGCGGCCTGGCATGGCCTGGTCAAGGAGGTCTGGTAAGGCTGGAACATGGAGGAGGTCTTTTGCAGGCGCTCTTGGCAGTTCACTCGTTTGTGCAGGGGAGAACCGCAATAAAAGCACAATCCCTGAGTTCTTCTCCATACCTTCTCCTCCAGGGTTAGGGGTCCTCTGAAACCTTTCATTGGCATAGGGGTTTGCTCTGCAATCAAGGTGCTTTTGGAATTCTGCAGCATGACGGAGAGCGCCAAGTCCAGGTGCTGCATGAACATAGTGAGGGCCCCTTTCAAGTTCTTTAGCAAGGCTATAATTGCTGCGGGCTCACTGGTGTTTGGCTTCCTCATTCTGTCACGGGACTGGCCTAGCATGTGTGTAGAAGTGTGGGTGTGAGCCCAAGATGCAGTAGTTATAGCAGAAGGTAGGATACAAGGTAACAGGGTTTATTTGTAAATACAAATAAACAGACAACAGACTAGGAATACAAACAATGGATACATATAACAGAGAAATCAGGCGGAGGTACAATGGGAGCAGGCAAAAGAGTGGTCAGGATATGCAAGGGTCTGGTACACAGGTAGCAGTAATATAACAGAGGGGTACAGGGGGGACAAGGAGGATACCAGTAATGAATGTCCAGGAATAGCAGAGGGTGTGCAGGGATGTCAATGGATCTAGAGCAGGAGGGGTTCCAGGCAAGGATCTCTGGGAGGCAGGTCTGCACTTGCTAAGCTAGGAAACTTCAATGAGGAAGCGTGGGATAAGGGGCGTAGCTTCCTCTTAAGCAGGACTCTTCAGGCTGGATAAGGTGCAGGTGATGAATCAGGTTCTGAATGCAAATCAGATCAGAGTCCAGTACTGAGCATAGGGAAACATAAAGTCCTGGAATCTGCATAGGTCATGCAGAACATGGCAAAAAAAGGAAAACAAAGGGGACGCCAGAGGGTCTAGGGGTTTGGACCGTGACACCTGAATGTGGACTACAAAATCTTGGCAAAAGTTATGGCCCGTAGGTTACGGAAAGTGCTAGGGCAGGTGATCGATCCAGACCAAACCTGCGGCGTCGTGGACTGCCGGATTGCAGACAGCCTTGGGCTCATTTGGGACACAGTCCACTTCCTGGTGGACCGCCATTCCCGGGCTGCTCTGGTCTCCCTGGACCAGGAGAAAGCCTTCGATCGGGTATCCCACGTGTTCATGGCTAGAGTTCTGAAAAGGTTTGGTCTCGATGAGAGATTCTGTGCCTACGTCAAGCTAGTGTATGCGGATATACACAGCACCGTTCTGCTGAACGATTGGAAAACTGACCCTTTCCCCCCTCTTGTGCGGGGTCAGGCAAGGCTGCCCTTTGTCCCCTCTGCTTTTTGTGTGCTGCATAGAGCTTTTTGCCGAGTGCATCAGACTTAAACCAGAGATCAAAGGGATACAACCGCCAGGCGAGCGTCATAAGTCGGTGAAGTGCTCGCTCTATATGGACAACGTCACTGTCTTCTGCCATGATTCCCAGTCTGTACAGGAACTCGCTAAGACCTGTG
This sequence comes from Leptobrachium leishanense, assembly GCA_009667805.1. Lineage (NCBI taxonomy): Eukaryota > Metazoa > Chordata > Amphibia > Anura > Megophryidae > Leptobrachium > Leptobrachium leishanense. Next base: position 195,555,828 of record CM019067.1, read on the forward strand.
ACCTCTTCGGCAGAGCGTCATGTGCTAAGATAAACTATGGGAAGTCCGAAGCCATGCTGTTTGGCGGTTGGGAGGTGGCTTTGGATCCCATTCCCTTCCCCGTCGTCCAGACACGCCACCTCAAGATCCTGGGTGTCTGGTTCGGCGGAGAAGGAGCGGCCCTGAAAAGCTGGCAGGAGCGCTTGTCAAAGGTCAACCAGAAGGTCGGGCTCTGGAGTCTTCGGGACCAGTCACAATCGAGGGAAAGAAACTCGTACTGCAGACCGAGATTCTTCCCATGCTGCTATACGTGGCCCAAGCATGGCCCCCCCTGATTACGGTCAGGAAGACCATCGCCAAAGCCATCTTTCACTTTGTCTGGGGTTCCAAGATGGACAGAGTAAAGCGCGAAGTTATGTACAAGGACCCCTCAAAGGGTGGGAAGGGCATCCCAGATATTCCCACCTTGCTGAGGATCATCTTTGTATGTAACTGCGTGCGGTGCATCTTTGGAGCAGACGGGCAGGGCTCTGCAGGACCATCCATGTCTCTCTTTCTCCTAGCTCTGCTTCTCCGGAAGCTCGGCTGGAAGAAGTGGGACAGCTCCATCCCGTTCAACTGGACGACCTCGTGGTTCTACCGGGACATTGACAAGTTTATGCGGGAGTTCCAGCTGGAGGGAGTGAACCTAGACTTGTGGAAGCCACGCATCATCTACAAGCTGAAGAAAGAAGGGGATACCCTTCTATGGGGGGCAGCTCGCAGGTGTGTATGTTAAGGTGGTGATAGTGGTGATAATAGGTAGTATATCCTTATTCCACTTACAAATTATACAGTTGTGTTCAAAATTATTCAACCCCCAATGCTGTAAAGGGTTTTAGGGAATTTAGTGTACATTTGTAATTGTATTCAGAATGAAATCCTAGAAGGACTTTTTAAAGAACCATATGCAACTAAAATGACATCAATTGGTTTTGTAATACAGTAGTAAATGTTTTTTTGGGAATTCTTCATTGACACAATTATTCAACCCCTTAAAGACTACCACTCTGAAGAACAGAGGTTCATTCAAGTGTTTTCAATCAGGTATTGAAAACACCTGTGGATGTCACGGAGCAGCAATAAAGCATAATAAGCACCAATTAGGCAGCTTTAAAATGACTGTGATACTCAGCTCCTTCTAGACATTTACTGGTGTGGTTACAAACATGGTGAAGTCAAGAGAATGGTCCAGGAAGACAAGAGAAGAGGTGATTACTCTTCACAGGAAGGGCAATGGCTATAAGAAGATTGCAAAGATGTTAAACATACCAAGAGAGACCATAGGAAGCATCATTCGCAAATTCAAGGCAAAGGGCACTGTTGAAACGCTACCTGGTCGTGGCAGAAAGAAGATGCTGACTTCGACTGCTGTGCGCTACCTGAAGCGTAGAGTGGAGAAAAGTCCCCGTGTGACTGCTGAGGAACTGAGAAAAGATTTGTCAGATGTGGGTACTGAAGTTCCAGCTCAGACAATACGGCGCACACTGCGTAATGAAGGCCTCCATGCCAGAACTCCCAGACATTGGACCTTTCAACAGGACAATGATCCCAAGCATACCTCCAAGTCCACTAGAGCATGGTTGCAGATTAAAGGCTGGAACATTTTGGAGTGGCTATCGCAGTCACCTGACTTAAATCCGATTGAGAACCTCTGGTGGGACTTAAAGAAAGCAGTTGCAGTGCGCAAGCCTAAGAATGTGACTGAACTGGAGGCTTTTGCCCATGACGAATGGGCGAAGATACCCGTAGATCGCTGCAAGACACTTGTGTCAAGCTATGCTTCACGTTTAAAAGCTGTTATAACTGTAAAAGGATGTTGTACTAAAGTACTAAGATTGAATGTCACTTGGGGGTTGAATAAAACTGATAATGATGTGAGCACAGAAAAGACATTTGTGGTTATTTCATTATAAATGTTATGTTCTATTTGTCTGACCTACACGTGCCTCTTTGATTTAATTGTAAGCAAGATGACTGATCAAAATCAATGTCAAACTGGCCAAAACACTCAATTTCAGTGGGGGTTGAATAATTTTGAACACAACTGTATATACACAATAGACAAAGGTTACATAGAAAACATTTCTTTTTAAATGCACACTTTGTTGGTTAGTTCAAATGGTGTCAGGACAAGCTTTTCAAAGATAATACTTATTGGCTGCCCAATAGCGCCACCTTGTGTCCGTTTTAATTAAAAAGTTCTCCTGTGCAAATTCAGAGGGTTCTGTGCCACCACCTTTAATCCAGATGGTTCCTCTCTTCCTCGTACCTCCAAGACAGAGAGCGGGATTAGGGGTGTATATTAAGCGCGTGTGTGTAGAACTATTAGATAGAACACGCTTACATAGGTGTATTTCTCAGGTTGTAGGCTGTCTGGTTGGGGAAACCTCACTTCTTTATCGTTCACCTCCTTCTGTTCCTCTGGTGCTCATTCACAGGTCCCGTGTTCGAATGTGGACCTTCTGTGGGTACTAGGAAGCTGGGTGATGCCTGGTTAGAATGGCTAATGAACTGGATAAAGGCATGTGGTGAAAAGACCCAGAAACACCAGGATGCATATCTTGTGTGTGAATGAAAGGGGTGCGCCGCATATCTTTTTTCGTTGCGGTTCGTCGCGGCGGTGCACTCCTTGTGTGTGGGGCTCTGTTGTTTTGCACAGTACTTTGAGTGTCTGAGCCGCGTCACAGTTACCCCTTATCCTGTGGTGTAATGCACAGGCGATACCATGTGTGCTGCGTCACAACCCGGGACCGTGTTAAATCACGGCTGCATTTGTTGGACCCGTGCTGTGTCATGTGGTCCTCCTTTGGTTAATTGTGTGCTTTCTGTTGAATAAACCCAAAACACGAAACAGCGCAGTCCTAGGAGTGAACAGAAAGGAGAAAAAAAATGGAAGAACCCAAACTTCCTCCTGAAGAGGGAAATAACAGGGATTAAACCCAACATAACTGACGAATAACTAACAAGAAAGTTCTCAGTAGAGACTCCACTGAGAAAAAGATTGTTTATTTTAAATGCTTATCAAGAATCAATCTTTATTGAAGTACATGGTTAAAATAATTGAGACGTAAGGTGTTTGTGCATCTATTTGACAGCCTGTTTATTCCCTTCCCAAGAAAATTCAATGGGGGTACAGTCTTAAGTCGTTGCACTTCACACCAAAAGACAAGGACATCAAACAACAAAATAGTAAAACAAGTAGGCAGGCACTATTATTGCTTATATGTTCCCAAAACGCACTCAATGGGCGAGGCATATGGCTACTAATGTAGCGTACAATATTAAAATACACTTGTTCCTGTGGTGTTACCCACATACTGTGGAGACAATGATAAGGGGCAATAGTTTACTGCCTCTTGAGGAAATTATTTAATTGTATTGGCGCCCAAACGACTTTTCTCAGTATCAATTCATACAAATCGAGGATTTACGCCACAATTAGATACATTGTTAGATTATGACATTATCTGAGGGAATATGCTATAGCAATTAACTCATAAGGTTCTCATGTAGAGGGGTCGTGATAGCAGAAAAAACTATTCCACACCAGCAGTGATTAACACAGTTGCGCATAAATTTATATGCGATTATATTTTCCACCCTCTCGAAAGTCTGAGGGGATTTCACAAGAGCAGCAGATTCCTCATTAGTCTCCTTGAATTGGGACCATATGAAAGGAACCAGCACAATTGCTCAAACCACAACCAGTACAGACCACAAGAATAATGGGTGGAAATTGCAACCACCCCGCAACCAAATTGAGAGCTTAAAGTTGAGAATATAGCACAGTGCCGCTCAAGAATAAAAGAAGAGGTGCTCGACGCGGGTTCGCTGTGTTGATAGCACAGCTTTCTCAGGAGCGAATAACCTCCTTCGCCTTCCGTTGTTTTAAGCTTTCAAAGGGCCCGGGATCACACCCGGTAACTCGTGTTGTCAGCCAATCTGCAGACGATTTGAGATAGGGACCAATCAAAAGGCATAGCAGACTCTAGTAAGAGCCAATCGGTGTATTCCTATCATTAGCCAATCGAAATAGAGAAAAGGCTGACTCCAATAAGAGACGAGGACGTAAAACTCGTCATGGATAAGCCGGTTCCTCAAAAAAAACAACACACACAGTATCTGTATGGCATGTTAAATGCTGTCCACAATCTTCAATCTGTCCTAGGAGTGGCTTTGACCAGTTGCATAAACCTTATCTCTGCTAAAAAGCCATAGTATGGCATAGCATTGATTTTAGGGTTCTGTGTAATAAGAGACCCAGGATGCATAAAAGTGCGACAGATGCATTTGCATATCCTACCCAGAACTCCTTGCTGCATATGGGGAATGTGGCACAGGAACTCTGGAATGCAATTCTTTGAATTGCTGTGATGTGCAGGTGGCTTCTGCAATAATAAATATAACTATATATTCCAGTAAATTAATGTGCTCATTGTGCTGTAATGACATGTATGTATATTTAATCTGTAAATAAAATGTTATTCATTGAAAAAAGTTCTCATACTCACCTCTCCACGCTCCCTCGTTGTGCTTCTCTGTCCTCTGCTCTTTTCCCCCGTACTTTCAGTTTGCTGGCTGCTGTGTGTGTGTGATTCACTACACAGACAGCAGGGGCAGCACTGAGCCAGCATAGCCTACGCAATTTGCGCAGCTGAACGCTACCCTAATTGCGTAGCTCAAGCTGACTTCCTGGTTCTACGCTCTTCAGTGCCTCCAGAGGCACTGAGAGCAATTGAAAGCTTGAGCCAATTGGTCTCACGCAATTCTTTTTTAAAAAAAATCGCCCCCCAGGGGAGGCAGAGCTCCCCATGGATTGATTAACGCAGGACAGTCATTTGACTGTCCTCGTCAGTCGTGGGGGGGGGGGGTGTGTGGCCAGGCAGAGCTCAGCAGTCAGCATGTGTGTAATAGCGTCCTCTATTAGTCAGTATTGTAAGTGCATGCTCTTAGAACTAAAAAAATTGCAAACTTTACTTTAAAGTAAGAGTTGTAATAGCGCCCTCTATTAGTCAGTATTGTAAGTGCATGCTCTTAGAACTGTAAAAAAAAATGCGAACTTTATTTTGTAAATAGTGAAACTCTATTCTCCTATATAACGATAATCAAATGCGTAAATTGTGACTGCGTAACCCTGTGTATATCTGGCTACAGCTGATACTAGCCAGTGCCTCACCAGCCACTGGCCTCACCGCACGTCACTGATACACACCACACATTACTGTGAGTTTTATTGATGTGTAGCTCAGTGTTGTGCTCATACACATCACACATTGCTCACTGTTAGTTTTACTGATGTGTAGCTCTGTGATATGCTCATACACAGCACACATTACTGTGAGTATTATTGTTGTGGAACTCTGTGTTACTCACATACACACCACCCATTACAGTAGGGCTTATTCAGTAAGGGCTGTACTTGCCACCGAAGGGCACCAAACTTTCCCACAGTTTATTCCTTTCATTTTCAACAATTTGTCTTCTTATTTATTTTTTGTAACATTTTTTTATAGTTTTTAGGTGACCTTTTTGATTCCCAATTTTTTTAAAAGATTTTTTTATTCTTTGACAGACTTTTTTTTAGGACCTTTTTTATTATTTAGAGTCATTTAAATGCATTTTTATTGGTTTAGACACATCTTTTAGAAGAATAGCAGAGTTATGTTTTTTTTTCTGCAGTCCGACTGCTTTCGACGTTCAGTTCAGTGGCCTTCCGGAGTCTTCGGTGGCCCCATGTATGGCACATTTGGGGGACCCTGCGGTGAATAGTGAATTCACCGCGGGGTCGGTGAAATGAAATCGCCAAAGTGCGCTGAACGAGAAAGTACAGATTTCACAGAAATTTCGCTGCTTTCGCAATAACCCCTTTCTTTACTGATGTAGAGCTACATTACAATCTATGTGCTAACGTTAACGCTCATCTACGTGAGCATTAACATTAGCCGCGGTGTCTACCGCATATTACAATCCAAAGGCAAACGGGTTAAGTAACCCGTTTGCGTTTGGTACTGTGACGGGACGGCCACCACTACGCTGTAGCGCAGTACAACAGTTCAAGTGTTTATTTATTTGTGTGTTATTAAAAGTTCGTTAGCCCTTATTTTTATAAGTACCTCAATGTGATTTTCCCTGTTTTATAGATATGCCAGTTAACTAAAGATTTCTGATGTCTGTGTGTTATTCCCTGTATAGTGTAGATCTCTGTATTAGTACCTGCTATTGTGTAAGTTCTCTCAGTAAGAAATTCCTTTTGTTTACGTGCTTTCTCCTTCCCCCATTCTCCGTTGTTTGAAAGCCCTGGGTAGTTATCTGATCTGTGATGTTGTCTGTTTGATTGTATGCAAATGTACTGGTCTTTGACTCTATCTGTCCTCTCTGTGAATAAACAGTCAGTTCTATTCTGACCAAGCTTGAAGTCACGACTCATGTTTTGGAGTACCAGGAATCTTCTGCCCGCTGTGCCAAGGAAAGGCTCCAGGTCTACATCTTCGGCTTATTCCTGGGGGTGCTAGTCAGGCTCTCTACAGGCACGGGCCTTGAGCTGCGGCTAAGGTACAAGAGAAAGGTGTGAGAGTCACGAGGAGAAACTGGGTGTCCAGCAAGGAAGCAGCATTTGGCAGATGTGACCCTGTTCGGGCACAGAGATCTGTTACATTGGTGGCAGCGTGTGGGATGCTTCCTACAGTCTAAGGACATCCAAACCATCACCGGGATTCGATATCCAGACGGTGCGGCAGATGCAGAAGATGGCCACAGTCACAGAGACAGACTTCAGACGTAGGTTACGAGAATGGCAGAACCAGCATAGGGGACCGATGACAGAACAGGTCCTGCTGGAAGAGAGTGCAAAGATCCGCCAGATGATGTGGTGGGAAGCTCTTCATGCCGAGCGAATGTACAATGGCAAAATGATCCCCTTGGGCTACGTAAGGTACGAGATAATATTGGAGAGTCGTATGGTGGGCCTGGGAGAACAGCCACCAGAAGAGGATGTGCAGGAGCTCCGCAGACTGATTCTGAAGGAAATGGCACTAGAGGAAAGATACAGAGCCCTCCGATGGTATGCAGCAAAAGTGTACCCCTGGCTAGCGGATGACAGCCCGACGGAAGGCTATGGCTACGGCGGCCTTGGACTGTTACATGAGAAGCTAGTGGAGGATCCAGATTTCGGGAGTGAATCGGAGTGGCATCTGGAGGATATCTTGGAGTGCCGAGAGAGAGAGATTGAGCTCTCTGGTGAAGTTTTGTTCCAGAAGGATGTGGAATTCCTTGGTGTCCAGGAATGGGAGCTGGAAATAGCCTACAAGAAGTTGTTAGAGTCCAATCAACAGCTAGGAATGTGGTGATAGTCTGCGCTTCTCTCTTTGAAAGTAATGTTCTCTGATGGGAGATCTTCTTATTACTTGGGTCTCCTTTTCTTATGCAGTCATCACCCTCAGAATATAAAGGGATACAGGGCAAACATAGTGTGATCTGTATGGTACATCTGAGCCCCCCAGAAATTATGCAATAATTTAACTCACATTTGGAGGTGTCATAAATCAGACACTAGATGTACTGTGCAGCCTATATTTTTAGGAGATATCGGACTCCCCTCTTTCACCTTTGTTATGACGATATTCCTCCAAGGAAAAATAAGGTTGCAGGATCTTGAGAGTAGATTTTTAAAAGCTTATTTATTCCATAAAACAATTAAAACAATAATAAAATAAACAATTGGTAAACGCCAATACGCGTTTCGCGATCAAATCGCTTCATCAGTTGGCATACAAATCAATGAATGGTTCAAGATACCCTGCAATGTCCTTATATTCCCTTTCAATAATAAAATGGTTAAGTGGGGAACGCCCGTTTTTCATTTCTCTCATTTCTTCAACTTCTTAGTAACCCTTCTGCGCATGCGCAGAGTTTCATCCAGTGAAAAGGCGAGATCCGCCCCCAAGATGGTGGTGCGTCTCAGTAAGCCTTATCATGCGTCTCATTCGGATCTCTAATGCTTACAGCTCTCCGGTTTTTTAATCGCGTCTTCTTCTCCCTTAAGGGGCTTGCTGCTATTTATTCTCATAAACCCTATCAGCTATTTCTAATATAATACAAATCTCATAAGTTATTTTAGATATATGTTGCCATTGAAGACTAGTATATCTATACAATTATCATGACAACCCGAGATAAAGGAGGGGGGGAGGGTGGCGCTATTCCATTCCAATTTATAATTAGACCCTAATAATTAAACCCAAAAACGAAGATATATTGGGTAACACTTAAATATTATTCATTAACCCTATCTACATTTCCATTATACCCCCAAATGTTCCAATCTATCTCAATAAACCAATAAATAGTGAATAGATTATGTGTTATTAAATAGTATCGTGAATATACTAGTGTATCCACAAGTAAGGATACCTTGTATAGGATTAGATCAAAATTACTAATACTACTAATTACTACTACACTAGTATATTCACGATACTATTTAATAACACATAATCTATTCACTATTTATTACACTATCCTCCTTTATCTCGGGTTGTCATGATAATTGTATAGATATACTAGTCTTCAATGGCAACATATATCTAAAATAACTTATGAGATTTGTATTATATTAGAAATAGCTGATAGGGCTTATGAGAATAAATAGCAGCAAGCCCCTTAAGGGAGAAGAAGACGCGATTAAAAAACCGGAGAGCTGTAAGCATTAGATATCCGAATGAGACGCATGATAAGGCTTACTGAGACGCACCACCATCTTAGGGGCGGATCTCGCCTTTTCATTGGATGACACTCTGCGCATGCGCAGAAGGGTTACTACGAAGTTGAAGAAATGAGAGAAATGAAAAACGGGCGTTCCCCACTTAACCATTTTATTATTGAAAGGGAATATAAGGACATTGCAGGGTATCTTGAACCATTCATTGATTTGTATGCCAACTGATGAAGCGATTTGATCGCGAAACGCGTATTGGCGTTTACCAATTGTTTATTTTATTATTGTTTTAATTGTTTTATGGAATAAATAAGCTTTTAACCACTTCGCTGCTACGGACGCGCTGAGCGCGTCCAGGAAGTTCCCGCTGCTGTGCGGAGGACGCGCTCAGCGCGTCCGATCCTCCCGGCAGCGAAGCGGCGGTGTGGCGGAGATCCCCGGCGGCAAACAGTGAGGGACCGACATCCGGGATGTCGGCTCTCACTGTGGGATCGTGGGAGTCGCAGTGACGTCATCACGCCTGGCGTGATGACGTCACTTTCAACAGCCGCATAGACAGCCCTTAGGAGGAGGGGGGAGAGGTCCTTAGGACCTCTCTATCTCCTCATCGGTAAGGGCTGCAGTGATAAATGAGGCACCGATGGAAAGCCCAGAGCCTGAGCTTTCCAACGGTGTGCCTCATTATAATATAAAATGTAAAAAAAATATTAAAAAAAACCATAAAGTAAAAAACACCACACACAGGGTCTCTAAGGGTAGTAAAAAAAATCAAAACTGCCCAGATGCCCCCAAACCCCACATTTAATAAAATTACAATCCCCTTTTTATTATTTTATTTCACATTTTATTGTTACAGCTATGTGATCACTGTAGTAACAATGATCACTTAGCTGTCACAATTGTCACTGCCACCTCCAACATGGCCACTGAGGATAGAAATATAACCCTAAAATGACCCCGTAACCTAGCGATTGACCCTCCAGCCAATCACGGGGAATGAATTTTTCAAATCTTGATAATTTTTTCATTTCTATCCTCAGTCTGCATGTGGATTGCGAGGTGTTAGTGTCGCAGAGGCTGTCTCCATAAAATAGGTGATAAATTGCTAATACACACATTATATATAAATATATATATATACACACACACACATATATATACATATATATGCACACACACATATATATACATAATTACGCGCGCACACGCACGCGCACACACGCACACGCGCGCACGCGCACACGCGCACGCACACACGCACACACGCACGCGCGCACACACGCACACGCGCACACACGCGCACGCACACACGCGCACGCTTATATATAGAATATATTATATACGCACACACACGTGCATATATATATATACACACATATATATATATGTATAGATACTATCAAACGGCGTAATTTTCTTTTGAAAATACATTTTCAGAAAGCAAATTATGGCTAAAAGGTTTCTAAGCGCTGAGGAAGCAGCTGACGTCCTTATGATGTCAGACTCTGATCCCAGCGCTGATGAATCTTTTGAAGATTCAGACAGTGACTTTGTCCCTGGAGCATCATCAGATAGTGACGGTTCCAGTGACGAAGAACTACGTGATGAGCCACGGCGTGGCCGCATGGAGTTACCAGGGTGCTCCCGTGGTAGTGCAGGGACCGCACGGTCTGTAGTTGCACTACCTGATCCTGCACCGGCCCAAAGGCCTATTGCAGGGGTATCTGCAACACAGGCTGTGGCGATGCCTGAACCAGGATCTGACTGGACCTCCCCTAATATGGTCCAGCCAGAATTGCCACAATTTTCTGGCAATCCTGGTATACTAGTGGACACCACTAATTTTGAACCCATCAACTTTTTTCAACTATATATAGATGATGGGTTCTTGGAATTTATTGTTCAGCAGAGCAATCTGTATGCCGAACAATATTTTCAAGGTCTAGGGGCAGAATTGTTGCCAACTGCGAGGGCGCGTAAATGGACCCCAACCAGTTTGCCAGAGATGAGGAAGTTCTGGGGCCTCACTCTGCAGATGGGGATTGTGCAAAAACCCAGCATAGCCTCATACTGGTCAAAAAAGAGTACCCAAACCACCCCTATCTTCCCTGCTACTATGAGCAGGGACAGATATTTATTGCTCCTGCGGTATTTGCATTATAATGATAATGCAAATGCTTTGCCCCGTGACCACCCAGATCACGACCGACTGTACAAGTTGCGGCCACTTCTTGACCATCTGATGGCAAGATTTGAAGAGTTATACACTCCAGGCCAAAACTTGTCAGTCGACGAGTCCTTGCTGCTTTATAAGGGACGTTTTGTTTTCAAGCAGTACCTCCCTTCGAAGCGAGCTCGGTATGGGATAAAACTTTATAAACTGTGCGAAAGCTCCAGTGGATACATGTATCGCTTTCGTGTATACACTGGCAAGGACTCGCAGCTGGCCCCCCTGACTGCCCCCCGCCCTCTCCACCACTGAAAAAATAGTGTGGGACCTCGCTTATACACTATTCGGTAAAGGTTACTGTATTTATACAGATAACTTTTACACGGGTGTGCCGCTGTACAAATTTTGTACAGCAATGGTACTGGAGCCTGTGGCACGATCCGTTCGAATAGGAAAGGCTTTCCAACAACACAGTTTGGGAAGCAAAAGAGAGGAGAAACATCTGCCTTGCGCTGCGGTGAACTGCTGGCTGTGAAATACACAGACAAAAAGGATGTGCATTTACTTACAACGATACATAATGAATGCACATCTGCAGTTCACGTCAGATGGAGAGATTCCCCTATCATGAAACCCCTATGTGTACAGGATTATAATCGATACATGGGGGGCGTAGACAAGTCTGACCAGATGCTTGTACCATATCTCGCTTCTCGCAAGGCATATGTATGGTACAAAAAGCTGGCAGTCCATCTGATACAGATGTCAATGCTTAACGCATTCATCTTGTATCAGGCCACTCATGCCCGACGGATAACATTCCTAAAATTTCAGGAATCTGTTATCGAGTCCCTTCTCTGTCCAGAAGAGAATGCTCCCATTGTTGAAGAGGTGGAAGATGTAATTAGGTTGCGTGACCGCCACTTTCCAGGCTACATTCCACCAACTGAGAAAAGAGTTACCCCATGTAAAAGCTGTCGGGTTTGCGCGCGCCAAGGGCGGCGTAAGGAAAGCCGCCTTCACTGCCCTGACTGTCCCTCCAAACCAGGTCTTTGTGTGCCTGATTGCTTCAAGATTTATCATACAGTGACACATTACTAGTGGCATACCGGGACCGAATTGTTTCTCGGCTGAGAACAAACAGATTTCAGGTTGAGGTATGCCACTGATTTTGTGCTTCTTGATAAATCTGGCTATAGCACCGTTAAGATCTTTGCAGATCTTGATGACATTCTGATGGACACAGTGCAGTGTAATCTGGACAGAGCTTGCCCGGATCATGCTGGCATTTATTCCTGGATAGTGCTATTCCTCTAAATTTTCCCAAATAAAAACAAACCAAAACCAGCCCCATTATTTTATAGCAGTGTTAAATCAAGCGTTGATAAAAAAACTACCCACCACGTTTCACTACCCACTCCGGTTCAATACCCACCACGTTTCACTACCCACTCCGGTTCAATACCCACCACGTTTCACTACCCACCTACAGTTCACTACCCACCCCCAGTTATAATGTAATTCACCCCACATACAATAAAATAGGTTGCCCCATCCCCAACAATCTGATGTCCTTCGTACGTCAGATGTAGAAAGAAGCCTCTGAAGCAGTGGCGACTCTAGGAACAATATTTAGGGGGGGCACAGAAGATACCGCAGTCAAAACTGGGGGGGCACTAATAATTTTCACCACTAAATCATATCACTGAATAAAACTAAGGGCCCAATCACCTGGTGTGAGCTAAAACACCATCGCTAAAGGAAACATTTAGCGCGAGTCGCTAAAACGTAGTGCCTGACAACCTACTAACAGATCACCTTGTCTGCAGAAGTCCATGAACAAGGTCGTTTGGCGCACGCTAGGAAAACTCTAAGACCCGAGCTGAGACCCAGTGCTAATGAGGTTGTGTACAGCATAGAACTGTTTTTTTCCAGTGCAGTGCTGGGCCATAACTATCCCCCGCCCTCACAAGCTTGAATATGAACACATACAGTGAATAACCTCACACCCTGCCTTATTAAAAGCCTCCAAGGTGGCCGTATCATCCATGTTTTGATGCACACATATATTAAGGCTGATGGGCATTGCATGATAAATGCCTCCCAACAGCATGTAGAATCATTACACTGAATTTAATAGATCCAAAAGGAAGGCCAGGTGAGCGACAAAAATTTCCCTGCTGCAGCATATAAATAATACATGTTTCAGGGCAAGACTTAGTCACGTGTCCCTTTAAACTTGGTCCACACAGTCACCCTAATAATCAACCGCTTCCATACTATGAATAACCCCCAGCATAAAATGTTTAAAATTAGGAAAAATATTAGAATTAGGATATATGTGGATAAAGGATACTTTTATAATAGAGCCTACTGCAACAGCAACGACAATGCGGACCAGATCCATTGCTATAGTGTATGGGGCAAAGAGAACACCTGTGCTGCATTCCTTTCAATTGCCTGTTAATTTTGGCGAAGATCTGTTTTTTTGGAGTTAGCACCAGGGTTGAGCAGTAGGTAAAATGTTGCAATTAGCGCCCCTCAAAAAATTAGCGCTGGCACCAACTGATCTGTTAGCTGCAAAAGTGCTAGAGATCTCTAGCACTCCCCATGTTAAGTAAAGGACGTGGAAAGTACAGTAAGCTCGCAGTCCGGTTTGTAGCGGGAGGCAAACGATCTGTTGGTCAGGCGCTAGACTCAATTAACCTGGCGCTAACGCAAAACCATGCCGACACAAGGGTTAGCTCACACCAGGTAATAGTGCCCTAAATAAGTACATATAAATAAGATTCCAAAACCCCAGAGTAATGTGATGCAATGTAGCCTTTTTATTGTACTAACATGATACTTAACTGCCGAATTGCGGCAAATATTCGCTGAATGTCTGATTGCTGCTTCGGCGACTCCACTTTTAGCAAATTACAGTGACCATTCACTAAATAGGAATTCACCTTATGTTCGGCAAAATGAATTCCCCGAAATGTGACAAAAAGCAGAGGATCTAAAGATTATTAGACCCTTTAGATTCTAACTTCCATAATAACCCCTAAAATGCCATAAACCCAGCGAAATACAATAAAAACAATTAACCCCTAAAATGCCATTAATCAAGGTAAAACATGAAATGAATACACTGAGGCATGTAGCCAACCCATTAACCCCTAAAATGCCATTAATCAAGGAAAAAATAAAATGTATACTGTGAGGGATGAAGCCTACCCATTAACCCTTAATATACAACTAAACCAAGGCAAAAACTAATGTAATACACAATGTAATGTATAGTCTGAACATTAACCACTTCTCTGCTGAGACATTTCAACCCTGTGAAAATGCTTAAGTTTAAGTGCCTGTTATTATTTAATGTTTTTTGACTTTTATTTCAAACGGAATATGGTCATGTTGGGTATCATTGGAAAGGCCAGAATCTGCTTGTTCCAATGACACCTAGATCGTCCATATACGATGCACAGGGACGGAGATATAGTGGTCCGAAGAAGTGTGGTAAGCTGGAAGCTGATTTTTGGTGGGGGGGCACATGGGGGGGCAAGGAATAACCTAGGGGGGGCAATTGCCCCCCCTTGCCCCCCTGTAGAGTCGCCTATGCTCTGAAGACAGATTGAACTGCGGTGTTAATGGTGTGTCTTCAACTTCTTTGTCTCTGCCCTTTTCTTTGCCCCTTCCCTTCACCCACTTCCCTTACCTATCTTCTTTCATGAATGGTGTGTGATTCAGTGAGTGAAACAGATGTGAATGGGGGGGGTGTTTCTATTCCACCCCCTCTAATCCTCATTATCTTTCTCTTTTCCCCTTCCGTGTTTCTGCACTTTTCCCTTCTTTGCCCCCTTAACGTCACTCACTCCACTTTTACTAGCTTCTTGCATGAAAGGTGTGTGATTCGGTGAGTGAAACAGATGTGAAAGATGTGTGAATGGTCAGTAACCTGGTTGGGGCCTTGACGTGGCGTTACTGCTCACATGGATGCCCCATGTGCCAATCCAACTGATTGAGTGAATGTAAAATGTGTGGCGGGCTTGTTGTGTGTTTGTGTAGCATTTTGAGTCACTATACAATTGTTGATAGACTACATAATTGTTGATCAAAATTCATGGGGAAAATGTTGTGAATGTTTTTTTGTTTTTTTTTTAAGAAGGCATACCTGCATTTAAATGTCTCTAGCCCAACAGAAAATTAAAACAGACCACATAAAGTATATATTAGGAGAAACTAGACACCCAGACGAATCAAATGAGGGGTTAAATAAAATTCTATCATAAAAATAGAGGGCGCAACAGCATGTGGAATTTACATTTATTTATTTTTTTAGCACAAATCCAAATTCCACAAGTTGTTGCGGGCTCAATATTTATGATAGAATAATAAGTAACCCCACGTTTGATTCATCTGGAAGTCTACTTTGTCCGGATATATACTTTATTTGGCATATTTTAGATCCCTGTTGAGCTAGAGCCATTTAATTGCAGGTATGCCTCCTTTCAAAAACCGGCATAAAAAGCTTCTCTAAATTTATTTTGCGCATGGCGCAAATTAGCGCCTCGTGCTCCATCTAGGGGGACCCGGACCACTAAACCTGGGTCTCATTTTTATCACAAGGGTTGGGGCTTTGCATTGAGCTAGAGAAAGGCCTAGTTTTCAAAGATTTTATCATGTCTGAAGTGATTGAAATAATTTTATTTTTTTTTGCGCACAAATCCAAATTCCACAAGTTGTTGCGGGCTCAATATTTATGATAGAATAATAAGTAACCCCACGTTTGATTCATCTGGAAGTCTACTTTGTCCGGATATATACTTTATTTGGCATATTTTAGATCCCTGTTGAGCTAGAGCCATTTAATTGCAGGTATGCCTCCTTTCAAAAACCGGCATAAAAAGCTTCTCTAAATTTATTTTGCGCGCATGGCGCAAATTAGCGCCTCGTGCTCCATCTAGGGGGACCCGGACCACTAAACCTGGGTCTCATTTTTATCACAAGGGTTGGGGCTTTGCATTGAGCTAGAGAAAGGCCTAGTTTTCAAAGATTTTATCATGTCTGAAGTGATTGAAATAATTTTTTTTTTTTTTTGCGCACAAATCCAAATTCCACAAGTTGTTGCGGGCTCAATATTTATGATAGAATAATAAGTAACCCCACGTTTGATTCATCTGGAAGTCTACTTTGTCCGGATATATACTTTATTTGGCATATTTTAGATCCCTGTTGCATGGGCGTCCACAGGTTGGGGCAAGGGGGGGCACGTGCCCCCCCCTGGAGCCGCGGGAAGCAATTAGCAAATCCTTATATTTTCCTTAAATTCGCGGCGCTGCTCGCCGCACGCTGCACTATTTGTTTTTAAACCAGGCAGCGTGCGTCGGCGGCCGCGACGCATGCGCGAAACGCTCCCTCCGCATGAGACCGCATGTGTGTGGGTGCGGACTCGCGGCCAGGACAGGAGACAGAAGGAGAGTGAGTGACCGTGCCGAAGGAATCGGGATTAATGCGCCGGCGCGTGCTGAAAATCCCGCCGCTCAACTTCCCCATCCCCTCACTCGAGTCGCTTGTCCCCCTCACTCACCACGCAGGCAGCACCATACCAGGCATCCAGCCTGCCTGAGCCTGAGTCTGAGAGCCTGCAGCAGGCGGCCAGGCAGGTGAGGCAGCAGCTCAACTTCCAGCCCCTGCGGCCTCTGGGTGTCAGTCGTCCAGCCCCTGCGGACGCTGTGGTCCACTCTCACTCTCCCATCCAGGCAGCATCCGGGCTGGGCAGGCTGAGGCTCCCTGCGGTGGCCTCCCTCATCCTGGTGGCAGGTGGCAGCTGCGGCCTCTAGTCCGACTGTGTGTCCGACATTAGATTATCCAGGCAGGCGCAGCGGCTGAGCGGCTCCAGCCTCCGGCATCCATCCCGGCCCGGCCCCCGGCTTCCCTCCTGCATCCAGGCAGAGGCAAGCAGCCCTGCCCTGCGGCCTCCGACGTCCAGCCAGGCAGCTCCGGTCGAACGTCTGGGCTGCGGCCTCCCCTCCAGCTCCAGGCAGCATCTGATCCAGCCAGCCCAGGCATGATCCAGCCCAGGAGTCCAGGACAGTCCTCCAGCCTGCTAGTGAGTGACCTCAGGCTCTCCACTGAGTGACCTGCTGCCCATCACATCAGGCAAAGTCATCACAGACATTCACACGGTATGTGGCGGCATTTATTTATATATTTAATCATATGAATCTGAGAATCTGACTGGATGGATTAATTGGTGCGGTGTGGTGGTGATGAATAAATTTTAAAATAAATGTGTTTGTCATATATTTTACGTTGCATTCACTTGTGTATAGCAACACCAGTTAGATTCTCTGTAAAAAAAAAAAAAAAAAAAACACTTCAGTGCCCCTTGATCCTGGGTGTATGACTAGTGCGGTGCATTGAATGGTGTTAACAGACTAGAAAATGCAACACTCTGATCAGACGCTTACACCTTTTATTCTTCTATTAGACTTCCATCATGTTTTGCAGCCTCTGTATTACTACGCTTCATTTTATGACTGTTCCCTTCATGACATTGTCAAAAGGGCAGAATATGGATGGCATTAAAATTTTGCCCCCCCCTGTAAAAATTTCTGCGGACGCCCATGCCCTGTTGAGCTAGAGCCATTTAATTGCAGGTATGCCTCCTTTCAAAAACCGGCATAAAAAGCTTCTCTAAATTTATTTTGCGCATGGCGCAAATTAGCGCCTCGTGCTCCATCTAGGGGGACCCGGACCAGTTAAACCTGGGTCTCATTTTTATCACAATGGTTGGGGCTTTGCATTGAGCTAGAGAAAGGCCTAGTTTTCAAAGATTTTATCATGTCTGAAGTGATTGAAATAATTTTTTTTTTTATTTTGCGCACAAATCCAAATTCCACAAGTTGTTGCGGGCTCAATATTTATGATAGAGTAATAAGTAACCCCACGTTTGATTCATCTGGAAGTCTACTTTGTCCGGATATATACTTTATTTGGCATATTTTAGATCCCTGTTGAGCTAGAGCCATTTAATTGCAGGTATGCCTCCTTTCAAAAACCGGCATAAAAAGCTTCTCTAAATTTATTTTGCGCATGGCGCAAATTAGCGCCTCGTGCTCCATCTAGGGCAGGTGTCGGCAACCCGCGGCTCCAGAGCCGCATGCGGCTCTTTTTCACTTTTGCTGCGGCTCCCGCAGCTCCCTCCCTGTGGCGTAGCGTGGTGGGGGCTGGGGGGGCCGTGGCCCCGGGCGCAGTTTTGTTAGGGGCGCATTTGCGCCCTAAAACTGGCCCGGGGGTTGAGGGGACCCAGATGCCGGGCAGCGCGGGAGCGCCTGCCCGGTCTTGAACAGTCCGTCCTGTGAAGTGGTGCGGCTGTGTGCGTGCGCAGCCGGTCACGTGGTCCGGCTAATCAGGTGGTACTGAGTCTCTGTACCACCTGACTGGCCGGACCATGTGACCGGCTGCGCACGCACACAGCCGCATCCACTTCACAGGACGGACTGTTCAAGACCAGGCAGGCGCTCCCGCGCTGCCCGGCATCTGGGTCCCCTCAACCCCCGCCGGAGCTGCCTGGGGCAAGTATCCAGGTGAGAGCTGGGGGCAAATCCATGAGCTGGGGGCAAATCCATGTGTGAGCTGGGGGCAAATCCATGACCTGGGGCAAATCCATGACCTGGGGCAAATCCATGAGTGAGCTGGGGCAAATCCATGAGCTAGCTGGGGCAAATCTATGAGCGAGCTGGGGCAAATCCATGAGCTGGGGGCAAATCCATGAGCTGGGGCAAATCCATGAGTGAGCTGGGGCAAATCCATGAGCTAGCTGGGGCAAATCCATGAGCGAGCTGGGGCAAATCCATGAGCTGGGGGCAAATCCATGAGTGAGCTGGGGCAAATCCATGAGCTGGGGGGCAAATCCATGAGTGAGCTGGGGCAAATCCATGAGCTGGGGGGCAAATCCATGAGTGAGCTGGGGTAAATCCATGAGCTGGGGGGCAAATCCATGAGCTGGGGGGCAAATCCATGAGCTGGGGCAAATCCATGTGTGAGCTGGGGGGCAAATCCATGAGCTGGGGCAAATCCATGTGTGAGCTGGGGGGCAAATCCATGAGCTGGGGCAAATCCATGTGTGAGCTGGGGTTTTACATTGTTAAGTGAAAAAGTCTTTTTTTTCTTCAGATTGACAGCTGACTGCACGATCCTGTATATAGCATTAAGGTAAGAAACAATATATGCAGTGTTAGATTTGTTTTAAATGTCGCAATGGTTTTGCGGCTCCCAGTTTTTTTTTCCATTCGGAAACGGGTCCAAGTGGCTCTTTATGTCAAAAAGGTTGCAGACCCCTGATCTAGGGGGACCCGGACCACTAAACCTGGGTCTTATTTTTATCACAAGGGTTGGGGCTTTGCATTGAGCTAGAGAAAGGCCTAGTTTTCAAAGATTTTATCATGTCTGAAGTGATTGAAATAATTTTATTTTTTTTTGCGCACAAATCCAAATTCCACAAGTTGTTGCGGGCTCAATATTTATGATAGAATAATAAGTAACCCCACGTTTGATTCATCTGGAAGTCTATTTTGTCCGGATATATACTTTATTTGGCATATTTTAGATCCCTGTTGAGCTAGAGCCATTTAATTGCAGGTATGCCTCCTTTCAAAAACCGGCATAAAAAGCTTCTCTAAATTTATTTTGCGCATGGCGCAAATTAGCGCCTCGTGCTCCATCTAGGGGGACCCGGACCACTAAACCTGGGTCTCATTTTTATCACAAGGGTTGGGGCTTTGCATTGAGCTAGAGAAAGGCCTAGTTTTCAAAGATTTTATCATGTCTGAAGTGATTGAAATAATTTTTTATTTTTTTTTGCGCACAAATCCAAATTCCACAAGTTGTTGTGGGCTCAATATTTATGATAGAATAATAAGTAACCCCACGTTTGATTCATCTGGAAGTCTACTTTGTCTGGATATATACTTTATTTGGCATATTTTAGATCCCTGTTGAGCTAGAGCCATTTAATTGCAGGTATGCCTCCTTTTAAAAACCGGCATAAAAAGCTTCTCTAAATTTATTTTGCGCATGGCGCAAATTAGCACCTCCAACGCTGCCTAAACTTGATCTGTGCAATCAAATTGGATCTATAATTTTATAGGAGGGATATATTTATATAGTTAAGCAAAACAAAAATATTTTACCCCAAAAATTAATATGAAATTATGCAATATAAATCTTGACCTATTATGATTTTTTTTTTTACATTAAATATGATGTTTTTTGAATAAAGTTATGAATAACAAAATAAATTTAAAAATGTGTCATAAAGGTCTCTTTTTTTGCGGAATTTTGTCTAGTTTCATAAAATATATAGCTTTTCCATTTCAATTGGTTTAGATATACTAATTTTATGTATTACATACAATGAGTCATGACATAAGAAAAAAGCAGATTTTTTTGATTTTTAGCAAACTGCATATTTTTGTACAAAAAAAACATGAAATATTCTCCATTACACCATTTTTAAAAAGGCACCTAATGTATCAATATATAACCACAATAGTTCTGGTCATAAAGTGTAGATAGAAAAAAATATGCAATGTTGTTCTTCTGAATTTTAACAAAATTTTACTTTTTTTCCCCCTTTTTTTTTCTTCTTTTTTTTTAAATCTTTACTTATACACATAATAATGATATATTTTGAATCTGTGGAGTCTGCTGAAAAAAAGGATATATAATTTGTCTTGGTCATATAATAAAACTTGACTTCAAATCGCATTTAAACATGATGAGCACAAAACGGTAAAAATGAGCTCAGCACACAGGCAGGAAATGCCTCAGCAGCGAAAGGGTTAAAAATCTACTCTCAAGATCCTGCAACCTTATTTTTCCTTGGAGGAAAATCGTCATAACAAAGGTGAAAGAGGGGAGTCCGATATCTCCTAAAAATATCGGCTGCACAGTACATCTAGTGTCTGATTTATGACACCTCCAAATGTGAGTTAAATTATTGCATAATTTATGGGGGGCTCAGATGTACCATACAGATCACACTATGTTTGCCCTGTATCCCTTTATATTCTGAGGGTGATGACTGCATAAGAAAAGGAGACCCAAGTAATAAGAAGATCTCCCATCAGAGAACATTACTTTCAAAGAGAGAAGCGCAGACTATCACCACATTCCTTTTGTCATTTATCATTGTGGTGGTTGGAGGTGAACCATCTGTGTGTGATTAATCTGCTGCTGACTTTTGAACTGCAATTTAAATGTATAATGGACTTTAGAATACTTTGTGTATAAACTGCATTGTTCAATTTTGTCCATTAGGGGGCGCCAGATACTCAATTTTAGTTCAATCAACAGCTAGGCTTGGCTCCATTTGGCTGGGTCGACCTAGAAAGACCAGCAGACACACAGACCAGGGGGCAGAGCGCCAGTAGTTTCTGCCCAGCAAGTGCGGCAGTGTTGGAACGTCGAGGGGAGGAAGAAGGTCAGAGGCCCCAGATGGTGGACACAGAGAAAAAGGATCTTACCGACAGTTCCGTCGAGGAGGAACAGCTACAAGGGGACTGCCAAGCAATGCTAGATTATGGTCAGAAACTTGGCTCAGAGTTTATGCCCCTAGAGCAGCAAATTTCCCTAGAAGAAGAGGCTGCGGTCCTGCCCACGAAGCCTGGAAGATGTGGGGCAGTTGGCTCAGATTCAACGTTTGTATCGGCAGGCGCTCCAGCGCTTACGGATTATCATTTATGTACGGGGGAGCGGTACCCCAACCCAGCGGAAAAGCTGGCATCGCAACAGAGGGCATCTCTGGAAGAGAGTGCTGTTTGTACCTCTCCCCAACTACAGGTAATAATCCCAGGAAGGGAGACAGCTGGTCTCACTCCTCAGCAGATCGAGCCCCAGCGTGAGGATGGGGGTGCCCCCTTTTTCCAGTCAAAGTGTGCTGCTGACCCCCTCCCCCGGGATGTGGGAGACATTTACTGTGGGGGTATAGATGAGACTATGGTTTCCAAGTGTGTGCCCTCTGAGTGCTGAGCAGTTGGCGCAGATCCCCAGCCATCTCCTGATGAGACACCAGCCACCCCCCATTCTCTCCAGCAGCTGATCGCAATACCAAGAGATGGGGCAGCTGTAATCTCTTCTGAGTGGACAGCGCAATCTAGGGGAGGCTGCAGAAGCAGTTTTGCTCCCCAGCGCCCAAATCAAACTTTCCGGCAGGATGTTTTTCTGGGGTGGGAGATTGCGACTAACGCGGGTCTAGACCTGTGGGAGATTGAAGACCTAGTTAGTCTGTTTTGGAAGGGGGAGATATGTGATAGAACACAATGTCGTTGTGCTACTTGGAGGGGGCTGCACGCTAGCCTCCTGCCTACAGACTATGTCCCGTGAAAGAGACTATTGGGGAACTGGTGGACCTTTTAAAGATATTTGGTGGGGTCTGTGAACATCCCCAAGTGGACCCGCAGAGGGTCTCAACGGGTCTGCCAACTGGTAACTTGGGGGAGATATGTGACGGGACGGCCGCCAATACGCTGTAGCGCAGTACAACAGTTCAAGTGTTTATTTATTTGTGTGTTATTAAATGTTCGTTAGCCCTTATTTTTATAAGTACCCCAATGTGATTTTCCGTTTTATAGATATGCCAGTTAACTAAAGATTTCTGATGTCTGTGTGTTATTCCCTGTATAGTGTAGATCTCTGTATTAGTACCTGCTATTGTGTAAGTTCTCTCAGTAAGAAATTCCTTTTGTTTACGTGCTTTCTCCTTCCCCCATTCTCCGTTGTTTGAAGGCCCTGGGTAGTTATCTGATCTGTGATGTTGTCTGTTTGATTGTATGCAAATGTACTGGTCCTTGACTCTATCTGTCCTCTCTGTGAATAAACAGTCAGTTCTATTCTGACCAAGCTTGAAGTCACGACTCATGTTTTGGAGTACCAGGAATCTTCTGCCCGCTGTGCCAAGGAAAGGCTCCAGGTCTACAGCTTCGGCTTATTCCTGGGGATGCTAGTCAGGCTCTCTACAGGCACCGGGCCTTGTGCTGCGGCTAAGGTACAAGAGAAAGGTGTGAGAGTCACGAGGAGAAACTGGGTGTCCAGCAAGGAAGCAGCATTTGGCAGATGTGACCCTGTCCGGGCACAGAGATCTGTTACAGGTACCTTGCGATTTCTGCACGAGATTACTGTACTTTGCGCTCCCTATACTTAACATGGGGAGCGCAAAGTGTTAATCAGCATTAGGATTACAAAGTTCTAACGCTGATTAACGTCCGGCACTGGTTAGCGGAAAGTTAACACCAAGTCCTGGCTCTGGTTAACGGATTCTGCAGAATCGGAATCCGTTAACAGCCAAAAAAAATTAAAAAAAGAATCGTATACTCACCTCCTGTCCCGCGGGGAGGACCACGGCTCCCACCGCCTCCTCCATCCGGCGGGAGCAGGGAGAGACTGGGGAAAAGGTTCCTCAGTCTCCCCCTTCGTATCACTATGCCGACCGGCCGGATCTCGCGAGGCGAGATCTGGCAGATCATGTGACCGCCGACGTCTGGCTCAATGGAGTCCTATGGACTCCATCGAGTGGATGCTCGCGGCTGCGCTCAGCGCTGCCACGAGCATCCCGGGGCGTAGCGCCCGCTACAAATGCAGGCAGTATTTTTTTGCACCTGCATTGCAATCCTCCGTTAAAACGGGGGCGGTAGGGGGAAAACTGCGGGCGCAGTTTTTTCTCCCTACCGCCCCTTTTTTAACGTGGGAATTGTAATGTAGCCCATAGAGTTTAAGGCCCCTTCATTACATAGTCAGCAGCCACCAAATTTAGTCAAATTATTTGTGTGTTAGGGAAAGGAGCGGTAGGTTGGCTGATTGGTGTTATGCCTGGGGTGGTTGTATGGGAGTTTTGGGGGGCCCTGGAAACGTGGTTTATTAAGGGGCACCATCATTTTTGATGGCAGTCCTGCTGGGAGAAAGTGATATATTACACAATAACTTCCTCCCAGCACGGCCGCGGAGGAGCAACCGTTCTTGTTGCTGAACTAAGTGGTGATTCATAAAGACTGAATAAACATATCAATATTATTTTTATATGTTGTGATTCGCATGTAGCACTTGCATGTGCACTAATATTTATATTTTAAATAGATTTCACTGCAACAGACCTTCTTTACTTGTGGAAAAAAAACCTAGGACTCAATACAAATGAGCTTTAAATTAAATTTTTTTTATGCCAAAAAAACTGGTTGGGCGCTGCCTCGTTGAATCAATGGACAAGTCTCCACTGTGTAAGGATAATATTTAACCCTTTCACACCTCACACCTTTCACACCCGTCCCTGCGGCGGGTGGGCCTTGAAGCCGCTGGGCTTACTAGTACGCCTCGGTAACTTCAATGGACCTTGTCCGGCCCCGCCCACTAGCTGACGAGCAATTCACGTCAGCTGCATGGTTGGGCCAAAAGAGGGCCCGCCGCAGCAACCGGCTAGCGGGGCATACTAGTAAGGCTCCACCTGCCTGGCGTGAAGGGTTAATTTGTATGTTGTGGTGGGAGCTTTTTGTGTGAAGTATATTTGATATTTATATGCTATTATTATTATTGATTATTATTATTATTTTGTATTCTGTGTTGAATCTGCTGTTTGCCATTGGCTCTTATCTTTTAGTGTTATTTTTGTCCCTGTTGGGTTTCCCTCCCTTTCTGTCTCATTTCCTGTGCTGCTCCTCATCTTGGTTTTTCTGCAGCCATCTCCTCTTCCCGATAGCAAAACTACTGTCATTTCACCTGCATCTCTGTACACATTTCAAGGATTGTCCGCCTGAAGATTAAACTTCTACTGAAATACCCCGTTTATGTGTCAGTTTTGATGAGTTGACACGATCTGCTGAGCTTCATTGTGTGAGTACAGGTCCATTGGATACTCCCAGGTACCTCATCTTACAGCTTTGGAAAAGAGGCAGAATAGGTGTAAGGGTATTGCACTGTGCACTTGGTACCCTTACAAGGGTGGTACCCTTGATAGTATATGGTTTCAAGATGCTCTCCTTGATTGTATGTCTTTGATTTTGAATCTTTTTAAGTGGGTTGAAGTGAGACACTTGTAGGAAGAAGTCTGTCTTATGTCAACTAGGGAATAATCTTTTGTTATATTTTTATTACAAAGAGAGTTGGAGCTATTCCATCTATCTCCTTTGAAGTAAGACGCTCTCCCAGGAGTGAGGTCAAAATGAGAATCATATTTATCCAAAGATAAAACATAATTTCTGCTTTGCAAGTGTGAAAAACTCTCCTTCAGTTGCTTGGATTCTTCTTTCGTGAAGCACCGGTGTTTGCCACCATTGCAACAACTAAGCTTTTTGGCAGTGTTTGCAACATCAGCAAACAACAGCACTTTGTGAATAACCCCCAGGGGGCCTTATACCAAAGTTGGTGCAATTTTACCAGAGCTGTTGTAAACTTACAAGAGATATTATAGGGCTATATTAAAAAGTTGGTGCTAGGTTTACAACAATTCTGGTTAAGTTAACAACTCCATAGACTATAATGTCTCTGGAAAGATTACAACAGCTCTAGTTAAGTTAGCACCAACTTTGGAAAATTGCCCACAGTGTTTATACAATATGGCAAAATGCTAACACATCAGAAATTTCAAGTGGGATTTTCTACTCATTGCACTTGCTAAACTAGCCGCAAGCTAGTCAATGCCCATTGCTCAGGGACTGTGGACATCAGTCCTGGCCCCTAATGAGACTGGCGTTTGCTGAGGAACTCACTGCCCTGCTTCATTGTAATCAAGTTCACCGTCACTACTTAACAAAAGAAACTGCTTCCAATGAAGAACAATGTGTATTACATTATTTTATTAGATGTCAGGGGTTTCAGAAAGGAAGAGAAAAAGAATTACACATTCTCAGTTTAATAAAGTAAATGTGTTAAACTCAGAATATTTAGAATACAAAACAAAACCAAATTAAAGAAAAATGAAAATTACAAAGAATGAAAATTACAACTTAAATGAAAATATATTTATATATGTGACTAACTCCTTACAAAGATTTAATTTTTTACATTTATTCAAAACCTTTCATATCTTAAAATAGGTGCATGTTTAAGCTATAAACACAAATGTTCTGAATAAAGGAATTGGATCTGTAAATATGTTTATAAACAGTTAAAGAATAACACAGCTATAGCCCATATTGCAAATATTCTAATTAACATGGTTCCAATCAGCTTTATAGACAACAGCAAAATGAATCAGACAAAATTAAGAATTGTACACAACGTAACATTATATACCTATATGTACATCTAACTGTCACATACAGTCACTTGTTTAATAATCACTAAACAACTTTATTAATACAAACTTTGTGAAGAGACACCAATAAAAAACACATTCAGGGTTATTCAGAGGGCGTGAAAAGCAGGAGAATGACTGGACAATAACTGGAGAATGAAAAATTCTAGGTCAAAATAGCCGATTTGGAAAGTGAGATGAGAGGGAGAATTTTTCTGGTTTGACTATTTTGACCTAGAATTTTTCATTCTCCAGTCATTCTCCTGCTTTTCACGCTCTCTGAATAACCCTGATTAAATTGAATAAATGACATGTATCGGGTGGGCACTGTGTGGCTATAGCAATATTGAAGGATGGAGTTACTTAGACCTATTCAGTTGGCAATAATCATTGTTCAGACATAATATGCTTAGCATTTCAACTTGTTTAATAATGAATAAAACATATCTTTATCTTTTCAGTCAAAGTGTTTAATGAAAGAAATGTTAAGATGACTCGAGTTGACATGACCCCAGTTTTAAGGAAAAATGTGCAGGCTGCAACCACTCTAATGTAACAAAGGCTTCTAGTAACTGTTATGTGCACCATATGGACAATATCTTTAGATACAATAAGACCTAAAGTCTCAGCACATCTCCCATCAACAAATTTCTCTGAAATTGTACCAACACCGTAAGCCAACTCCAGCATGAATTAGACAGGACAGTTTACTATGATTACTAGAATGGACAGTTTACTCCATTCAGAAATGTATGATATTTGTTGCTGTGATGTTAAGCAAATGTAATAAAAGTAGTGTCATAGTTACTTCTATAAGTTCCTATAGGTGCATGATGTTTACCCTCATGAATTCTGACTTATTTCCTTTGACTTCGGTCCAGCTTTAACTATTTAAGCTCTGGTCCCAATATAGCTCAACTTACATGCTCAACAATTTATATTTTTCTTTATCCTCAGATGTACATATGGGATTTAGTAACTCTGGAGAATAATGAGCAACTTGGAATTAACCATTGTTCTCACCCTGGCCTAGCAACACTTTTATGGAAAAGTACAAAGCACCGAACAGGCAAAAGTTGAGAGGTACCATTTACCAATTGACTTGTACTGGCAAGGCCTGCAACAGCTCAGCACAGCAACAGCAGTAATGAACATGTGTACGGCAATAATATTGACTCAATTTTGTATAGCGACCCTCGTATAAGTAATCATGAGTGAGTTAAATTAACCCCTTGACTACCAAGCAATTTTTGTTACATCGTTCATTTGAAACATGGGATGCAAATTTAACAATATAGGGTAGAATAGAAAATGTGCGCAGAGATAGTTCTTTTGAGATTCTACTTTGTATGCTGTCCCTCTAGTGCTTCAGTATGCTTACCATCAGCATACCTATCCCATATTCCCAGTGATGCTGATGACTGGTCCATCCCCATCCGCAATACCCCAACCACAGATTGATTATATGCTCTCCTCCTTGACCACTCCCTATTTCTATTAGATTTTTATTTCTTGCATCTATCTAGTATGGCTTCTTATGTTGATAGCATATATGCTGTACAGAGGCCTGTTCAGTTCCTCAGCAGCTGCTGAATTGCTACATTGAAGCAGTTCAGTTTGCTCCAGCATTCTCACTGAACGCTTTGGTTGTGAATATTGAAGCAAAAAGGTGGAGGATCACTTAACGAAAGGTGCTCTTTCTGCAATATCTACTGTTGTCCATTTTATTACCACTTTAGTGTTAATGTTTACCATGTTCCAATAAATATTTGGTGTTTTGGTCCACCAAAACATCAAAATGAACATTTCCTTATTGCTCTATTTGCTCTGTGGAGGCGGCCATCTTTTCCACGTCACACGCAGCTACTCTGCAGCACCTCTTTACTTAGCTGCACGTTGGTTTTTAGAGTTCGGCTCCTGGCCGTAATAAAATTTGTTTTTTACTTTGTTTTCACTGATGCATTGTGTTCCCACTGACTTGTTCAGTGGATCAGCTTTTTCTTGGTAAGTTAGCAGTGCTGAGCGCTGAACTACAGCACATAGTTCAGTGCAAAGTTACTAACTTAGCACTTGCAGTGGCTAAGGAACTAAACACGCCTCAGCTGATTCGTATATGTATGATGTACCATCTGCAGTTCTGTACTTTCACAAGATACTTAATAAAACTCCATTACAAAAGAAAATGCTCAGACCTCCCACTTATGGGGATTTATAGTGATCAAAATTAGATTATAAGCAGTGCATCTTTCAAAAAATACCAATACAATATAAAATTAATGTCTGTATGTGGCATAATGCCTGTATATGGAAATTACATTAACACCTTGTATGTACCGTACAAGGATTTTCAGTCATGACCCCAGAGCTCTCTGTATTTGTCCTCTCCATGGCTGTTATAATGCAGCATTAATGTGTTTGAATGTTTTGTTACTGTGAGGACTGGGGCTGCTAATTACAGCAAGTATTATCTCTCTCCAGTTTCTCCACAGGGGGCACACTACTCTTGCTTTAAAAAAGGTGTGAAAATGGTGTTTTGAGATGCTTTTCTATGTATTACAATGTAAAATCGAGATAACTCAATTTTGGTAGTGAAAGGGTTCAAGCATTCTTCTAGCATCTTATTCAGTTATCTGATTCTTCATCATCTGATTCATCATCACTGCACTGAGGACAATTAATTCCTGAATTTTCATTTGTATTATAAATGTGACCAGCGGGACATTTGTGCCAGTTACCTTGTCTCAGCATTTCTGTGTCAATAACATGCTTTGAATTCTCTATCGAACTGATGAGTTCCAAGTGAAAGGGAATTTTTTTTAACTCTGTCTGCACTTCAACCAATTTTAAGGTCTTAGTTTCCAATTTCGTAACAAGGGCTTTGATATTTTCAGCATGTACCAAAAGCCCTTTCTGCTGTAGAATTATGTACTCTGCTCTCAGAGCCAGTATGAATAGTTCATCGTGTGTTTTCAAAATGTCTAATGTATTTGTTGCAGATTCAACAATGGCAGCGAGCTTATGTACATTTCCCCAGGAATTTATAACATGAGAAAATGGCTCTAAAGTGTTTTTTATTTTTCCAAGGTTCTTCCAAAATTTTAGCTTCTCACATACTAACATCAAAATGCGAAGGGTAATTACGTCGTCTTTAAGTTTTTGCATTGATTTTTCAACTTCTGCAAAGTGCTTCAATTCGGCTTCATTATCCCACAAGAACACCTCTAAACAGTTCAGCCATTTTCCAGCTATCCGTTCTTTCACTGCTTCCAGGTCTAGGAGGGTTTGTTTGACCATGTTTCCATATCGTACATTTTGCCTGATGGGTACTGAGCATTTTGGACAGGTTTTTAGTTTAATTACGTAGTTCTCTTCTGGCTGATTCATCCATTCTGAGAGCCGTGTCTCTTCAAAAATGTGAGGGCAGTCTAGTAATTGTACAAATTTGGCTTCTGGTTTATATTCCTTGTCAAAGAACCATTCTTCCATCTCATCAGCATTACATGTTCTACACTTTTTGGGGCAGGGTTCCCCACAAAGCCCAATGCATGGGTGCCCACACTTGAGCGCTTTTTGACAGGTTTCATCACACGGATCTCTGTCACAAGGCTCCAAGCACAGTTTAGTGCATTTCTTGTGCTTGCAGTTCCATCCACATAACTTTCGGCAAGGCTTACAAGGGTCACTGCACTTAGAAGGACATTTTTTCATATGAGAACATTTGCTTTCACATGAACGAATGCAAAAGCATTCTGATGAACATGATTGCTCACATCCATGAGAACACAACAGGACAACACCACAAGGTTTTGTGCAGGTCATATGTGATC
This sequence comes from Leptobrachium leishanense, assembly GCA_009667805.1. Classification (NCBI taxonomy): domain Eukaryota; kingdom Metazoa; phylum Chordata; class Amphibia; order Anura; family Megophryidae; genus Leptobrachium; species Leptobrachium leishanense. The sequence goes on from CM019067.1 coordinate 195,585,833, forward strand.
CCTGTTCCACGCAGCTGCTGCAAGTCCCTGGACATAGATGACCACATGAAAGTTCTTCTCCACAGGGAACCTGACACACTACCTTAACATCGGCCATCATGACCTCAATTTTTTTATGGCATGAAATTTTGTTTAAGTGACCACATTCCAAAGCAATATCTACCTTTTCAGTACAATTTTGGGTGCAAATCTCACCACATGTTCGGGCACATTGGTGACCACATTGTAAGGTTTTAGTACATGACTCTTTGCATATAAATTTGTCTGGAGAGGCTGAACATGGCATAGTTTGGATGTGGCCACATGTAGAAATCTTTTTTTCCACAGGTTCTAAGCAATTCCCACATGGATCAACACACCTCTTCTTACATCTGTGTCCATTCTCACAGATGACTTTAACACATGGCTTTGTGCACTTGAAAGTTTTGTGTTCTGGATCATATGGGTGACATTGTCGTATACACATATGACCGCAGTCAAGTCTGTGTTCGCAAGCAGCCATACATCCACCTTCTGGGGTTCTATCAAAATCCTCTGATACAGACACATAATTAATGGTGTTGGGATGATTTACACACTGAAGCTTCAACTCTCTTCCAATCTGTCCATTTTCTGTCAAGGTATCATTGATATTTTTCCAAAGTGGCACTGTAGAAAGTAGCTGCATATTTCCAATACAAAATAAACCTTTCTTGGCCCTGGACAAAGCCACACAGACACGGTTTGGAATTTGAAGAAACCCAACATTCCCAGAAACATTGCTTCTCACTAGAGAGAGTATGATGATTTCATTTTCCTCCCCTTGATATTTATCTACAACGCAGACCCTAACTCCCTCAAACTTAGACCTAGGCATCATTTTTTGTATACAGTACAGTTGTCCTGAATAGGTTGTAAGGATAGTGATCTGAGATGGCGGGTAACCCTGTTGAAGAAAATAGAGGCAGAGGCATTTTGCAAAGGCAGCTTCATGTACATTCTGGTGACTTTTGCCTTCTTTAATATGTTCTTCAGGGTGATCATGGGTCAAGAAAAACAGGTTACTGCAGACTCCCTATTGTACAAAAATACATAATTAAAAAACATGTACTAAAATACATTAACTATATATCTATATATTATGTTAGTAGACAACATACATGCAGATTCATACAAAATATAAGCATATATATACAACCTGTGATATATACAGTACCAAGGACAGCAGCCCCAGGGGGCTACAGAGCCCTGCAGAGCTGCTCTCCATGGTGCTGGAAGCTATTCAGTACCAAGGACAGCAGCTATGCTTGATGCTGGAAGCTATTCAGCACCATGGAGAGCAGCTCCGCTGGGCCCCGTAGCCCCGTGGGGCTGCTGTCCTTGGTACTGAATAGGTTTCAGGACCATAGACAGCAAATAAAAAAGCCTCGTTGTTTTAAAATAAATTGGGAATCAAACTATATCATCAAAAAATACCGAAAAATGTCTATAAAATCCTAAAAAAGTAAATAAAGAGACTTCGTGCTGCAAGTGAAAAGAATAAATGGTTGAATAAATATTTAATGAAAACAGAGAATATTTATTTACATTGAAACCTTGAGATTTGCCTGTTTAAACCTGTGAAACTGAACCACCGAAAATCAGGGCATTTCACTGCCATTTTGGGGTGTTCGGCATTCTCTGGATAGATTAACCATTACTTCTCTATGGAGAATATCTCTGCCACCAAAGGCCACCGTGGCAAACTGAACCACCGAAAATAAGGGCATTTCACTTACATTTTGGTGCTCTTTGGATTGCTCTTTATAGATTAACCATGGGTTTGGGTCAAAATCCCTACAACCAGGTTCCCTAATGCCAAAATCCCGACGGCCAACTTCCCTAAACAGACAACTGCCTGACGGACAACTTCCCTACACGGCCAACTTCCCTACACAGACAACACCCTGGCGGCCACCTTCCAGACATCCAAAATCCCAGCGGCTAACACTAACCCTACTCCCTAACCCCCTAAACCTAGCCCCAACCCTAACCCCCTAAACCTAGCCCTAACCCATACATCCCTAAACCTCACCCCCTAAACCTAACCCCCTAAACCTAGCCCTAATGCTAGCCCTAACCCTAACCCCCCTAAACCTAGCCCTAACCCCCTAAACCTAGCCCTAACCCCCTAAACCTAGCCCCAACCCTAACCCCGTAACCCATAAACCTAGCCCTAACCCCTAAACCTAGCCCTATCCCTAACCCCCTAAACCTAGCCATAACCCATACATCCAAAACCTAATCCCCTAAACCTAGCCCTAACCCTAACCCCCTAAATCTAGCCCTAACCCATACATCCCTAAACCTAACCCGCTAAACCTAGCCCTAACCCTAACCCCCTAAACCTAGCCCTATTGCTAGCCCTAACCCCCTAAACCTAGCCCTAACCCCCTAATCCTAATCTCACTAAAACTAGCCCTAACCCTAACCCCCTAACCCTAACCCCCTAAACCTAGCCCTAATGCTAGCCCTAACCCCCTCAACCTAGCCCTAACCCCCCTAAACCTAGCCCTAACCCTAAACCTAGTCCTAACCCTAACCCCCCTAAACCTAGCCCTAATCCCACTAAACCTAGCCCATACCCCCTAAACCTAGCCCTAACCCTAACTCTCTAAGGGTTAGGGTGATAGTACTAGGGTTAGCCACTGGGATTATGGATGTCTGGAAGTTGGCCGTGTAGGGTTCTTGGTATGTCTGGCACTTGTTCTGTCTGGAAGTTGGCCGTCGGGATGTTGGCATTAGGGAACCTGGCTGTAGGGATTTTGTCCGGCACCCATTAACCATTACTTCTTAATGGGGAATTTCACTGCCACCGAAACTGCACCGAACAGCACTATTGAACTGTACCATTGAAAATCAGGGCATTTCACTGCCATTTCGGTGGTTTTTGACGTTCGCTGAATAGATTAACCATTACTTCTGTGAAATTCTCTAATGCCGAACTAAGTGAATGGCACCAGGGCGTACTGATCCATTGAAAATCAGGGCATTTCGGTGGTGTTCATTTGGCGTTCTCTGAATAGATTAACCATTACTTCTCTATGGGGAATTTCTCTGCCGCCAAACGGCACCATGGCGAACTGAAACACCGATAATAAGGGCATTTCACTGACATTTTGGTGCTGTTCGACGTTATCTGTACAGATTATCCATCACTTCTCTAAGGTGAATTTTACTGCCGCTGAAAGTGCACCAAATAGCACCATGACTAACTGAACCACCGAAAATCAGGGCTTTTCACTGACATTTCGGTGGTGTTCGGCATTCTCTTAATAAATTATTTTGTACAGATGATATTTTGTTACTGGCGGCTATTTTTATTGTAGTACCAGCTGTATTTTTGAGGCAATGTAAGCCATGAACTGGTCATCTAACAAGGAAACAACGTATGTTCGTCTTGTTCAAATCCACGTGTGGTGCCTCACTTCTCTTTTCTTGTCGGATTCATGCACTGCATTAATTATACTGCATAGAGGTGCTTCCCCGCAGTCTGCAGAATTCATATGCTGCACTAATTAAACCGCAGAGAGGTGCTTCCCTGCAGTGTGCTGGATTCATACGCTGCACTAATTATACCGCAGAGAGGTGCTTCACGTCAGTGTGCAGGACTCATACACTGCATTAATTATACTGCAGAGAGGTGCTTCCCCTCAGTGTGTGGCTTCATACGCTGCGTTAAGTATAATGCAGAGAGTTGCCTATTACTGGCTGCTATTTTCATTGAAGTACCGGCTGTATTTTATTTTGCACGACTGGTATGTATTTCCCCAAAAAAATGCCTAAAAAAAAAAATCAATAAATAAAAGACTTTTTGCAGCAAATCAAAAGAATAAAAGTAAACATTCTAATAAATATTTTTTACATTTAAACTTATGGGATTCACCAGTTTAAAGCTGTCGATCGAACCACTGAAAATCAGGGCATTTCATTGACATTTCAGTGCTGTTCAGCATTCTCTGAATAGATTAACAAAAGCACTACTTGTCTATGGGGTGAACCGGCATAACAAATTGATCTGTAAAAACAAAATCAATTTGTTTTATACCGTTTCATTTTCGTTGCATTTCGGACCGAATCGATTAATTTTTCGGACTGTCTCGGGCTGAATTAATTTGTTTATCGGATCGTTTTGGATGGAACCGATTACTTTTCGGAAGCACTTCTGAAAAACGGATCGGTAAATTTTCAAAACAAAGTGCACATGTCTAGCACAGGGTGATGTGATGTTCAGAGAGATAGCATGGGGATGTTCCTTGTGCTTTCACTAGAGGCATTGTGTACTTCCTAAACTAAAGTTTGTACATAAGAACGGAGTTCCCTTTATGTCATTTGCCCTCAACACTGTCTCCCTGGATGGCCGAAGCAAAAAAAGAGTGGTGTAGTTCATAATATTTCCCTATCTAAAAGTTATTCTGGTCTTGAGAACTACATAGCTAATGTTCTTCAAAGAAGCCTGATAATATAGGATTGCTGCCTAACATCTCACGCACATTATTTTCCATTACAGAACAAATGTCACATATATATGTATTATTTCTTTGTCCTTTTTACCTTTATATTTTCAAATTTCAGCACAGATTCATGGTTCTCCAGTTTGTTGTAAATATGTGGTGTAAGTAAACGAGCAATTTCAGCCCTCATTCGATGCTGCAAACAGGAAATTGATGGTTATACGACAAGTGTACAATGATTTGCTCTCCAATAACATTCTCTTCCAGCTGCTGAAAGCTTAAAAAGAGTGAGGAGAGCACTGAGCCCACTCAGAACTCCAACCACTAGTCATTTGCAAATTGGTCATGCACTAACAGCAAGGCACAATGTGGTGAATACCCCAAAGCACCAATTAATGCCTGAGAAATGTATATGTGTATGTATTGTTGAGTTTAGCAATCATAATGGTCTTGATAAAACATTATTGAAATTAAAAAATACACTAAAAATTAAACCATCACACCTGTTGAAAAACAAAACGCAATGTTAATACACCTCAGAGATAACCAATCAGTCCCTCAGTAACACCAGTGAAAGACAAATACACCTCAAACACATGCAACACAAATATAACTGTGCTGATACACAAAAGTATCCAAATCACAGTGAATGGGACCCTCAACATGCCAAGGCCAAAAACTTATCTATGAGACAGAGTCATGTGTCTTAGCAACAATATCTGTGACACAAACCTGCATCAAATCCTCCCCCTAAAATCTACGTCAGAGTCTAAAGCTGAACTACTGCCTAAAACCAAAATCAAACCTAAACATAAATTTATTCCAACAAGTAAAATTAACCCATATTTTAAAACCATTCCTAACCCTAGTTAGAACCTTACTCTGATTAGACTCCTAACTGTAAGAACTATTAAAATGTATATAGCAATCCACTAATACCGAAAGGGACAGCAGCAAAGAAAGCTCTGATCACCGCCTAATCAGAAAAAATCCACCATAAACATAAAATAGTACTTAAGCGCAGTCTATTTACCACAAGTAGTGTCTCTTGTGATTGCACACTATGCAGTGACAATATATCACAAAAATACTTATATTTAAAAGTTGATCTTCCACATGATTGCACAGCACCCAACCTGTATAAAGAATAACACAAAACTAAAGGCAGCATCTGTGGCTGTATTTTTGGCAATATATACTATTAAAGGCCAAACTCACAAATGAGGAGCAATTGCGTGTGCTCTCGAGGAATTTGCATGAAGATTAAACCTCACGATTTTAAACAGCATACTCTTCTTGTTGTGCGGGGAAATCTTCAATTATCCAAAGAATATGAAGACCAAGGATAATTGTATTTGATCCCCAGGATTTTAATTGAAATCTAAAAGAAGGGCACTCAGCAGCTTAATAACTATTTTATGGGCAGAGGAGATCGAACTAGAACTAGATCGAACTTGTGTATGTGGATGTCCGTAAGAAAAATAAAAATAAAAGACCTGTATGTATTAAAAAGAATTAAGTAACTTGATAAATAGACAGTTGCATTCAATATAAAGATAACACAGTAGAGTATAATTTTGTGTGTCAAAATAGTATATCATTGAAAGACCTGATAAATAGGTAACCCCAATCAACATATATATTATGCAGCATAAAGGTTTCATGTATTGCATCAGTTACAATATTTTTAACTTACCTGGTAGTCGAGGCGAACATATGGGACCTTCATTTTGATCAGCCTCTCAAACATAGAAACCTCAAGGTTGAAATTTCTCGCCAAGTCATAATCTGTGGTGCTTGGACGGAGCTGAGGGATAAAATAATGTTTGCTGTGAATTTACTCATTCGCTAATGTACAGTGCTTTACAAAGAAGCCAGTATCGAGCATGCAGTTGATAAAACTCTTCAGCATTTTAAGACTTGAAGACAATTGTCTATATTAATGCTTACAGAATTGTTTCAAAATACCTTGTGAAAGCAGCCAGGCTAGGATGCAAAATATATATGGTTAGGTCCTTTTTATGCGGGGTGGGGGCATAGGGGCAGAGCCCAAAGGATAGTCCCCTGCACAGTATATACCAGCCACTGAAGAATTCAATTTTAAATCCTTTCCCTGACCTACAAAGCTCTCAATAACTCAGCTCCCCACTACCTGTCCTCACTAGTCACCAAATACACCCCAGCCCGCTCCCTAAGGTCGAACAGTGACCTGTCCCTAGCTTCTCCCCGCATCACCTCTTCCCATGATAGACTGCAGGATTTGTCACGCGCAGGGCCCATCCTCTGGAATGCTCTACCTCGTACTGTTAGACTTCCCCTAGTTTCCCTTCCTTCAAACGCTTCCTTAAGACATTCCTATTTAGGGAAGCTGACCACCCGACTCACTGAAGCAACCAGTCCATCACTCTCACCGAGCAGTCCTCTCCTCCTGTTTTCACTCCCAACCCTTCTAGATTGTAAATTCCCACGGGAACAGGGCCTTCGTTTCCTCCTGTACTGGTTTGTCAAAATGTTGTTCAATGTATTGCGACCCTGTCTATTTTGTGCCCATTGTGCAGCACTGTGGAATATTCTGGTGCTTTATAAATAAAGAATAATAATAAATTAAATAAAATGGATTAGGTCAGCTATGGGTGTGGTCTGGATTGGATGCAGGCCAGGGGTGTCAATGCACAGCAACCTGCAGCCCATAGCCATTGTGGCAACCCCTGAGAAGTGCAGCTCAACTACAATAGTTCTACTTTGACAAGCTTCCTTTTCTAACCTTTCTTTCAAAACCTCTTGCACAAAAATGTTTTCAGTAGCCCGTCCCTTACACATGGGAGGGATGGCACCGAAGGCAAGAGAGCAACTGCTCCCTGGTCAACTGACAGTACACAACCTTAAAGTACCATTCTTCTGCTGATTTAGGCTGGGGTCAGACGAACGCAGTTTTAACGTGCGTTTAGCCGCCCTTAATCACGGCCGTGCTAGCAGCAAATGACGTCCAATGCCGGGCAACATACAAAGTACGGCCGCACGAAAGTCCTGCCGCGCAACGCAAGTGGCAAACGAACGCATTTTTTCGAGAACGTGAAACCGCTAGTACTGACGTACAGAGTGCGCTGTGTCCGCTAGCGGCGTGTGTGCGTGATTGGGAGACGTCAGACACTGCACACGTCCGGCCAACATAATGTCCAGACGCAAAAAGTGTTTTATTGCTGATCTGTAAATAATCACGACGAAAATGCGCATTGTATGACCGCTATCGCGTATTCCGTGAAAAAATACGTCCATTCGTTTGAACGCACTTTTTCACGGAAGACGCAAAAAATGTGTTTGTCTGACCCTAGCCTTAATGCACAATGAGGTGGCCTTTACTGTCTATACATACAGCATTGCTGCAAAGAGGTTTATATTTGCTCATTAGTATCAATTAATTGTTATTATAAATTATATTATTATTTCTATTACCGTTTTACAAGGATGAAATTGAGATTTTTCTAATTTTCAACTATGTCTGAGGACACAAAGGGCTCTAGTAACTGCTTTGCGCAAAAGCGCACGCGCAGCGCAATTTTTCTTGCACGCAGCGTTAAACGTTAACGCGCGTAAATTAACGCTGGTATTACAATCCGAGTGCATTTTTTCATCCGTCAAAAAATAACGCGCGTAAAAAAGACACGCAAAAACGTGCGCGCATTAACGCTGTGCGCAGAAATCGCTGTGCGGACTGTTTTTTCACACGATTCAGCCAATCAGAATTAAGAACCACAATTGTCTCCCGTTAAGTTTTTTGCACCTGTCAAAATCAATGTTGCAGCAATAATAAAAACACGCACAACCTCTCAATATTATTGTTTGGGTATGTGTAGAATGTGTAACTATACTTTGCTGTATTTTTTTTTCGGGCTCGTGAATTTGGTTTTGGCCAGGACGTTCAGATTTGCTGTTACCACCAGCTTTTCAAAGACATTAAAATTATGCTCGCAAACGTCGTCCGTTAAAATTTGCGCATAGATTTTAATACCTTCTGCATACCAGCGCACAAACACATTTGCGCTCACAATGTTAAGTGTAGGACGCGCAACGTACATTACGCTCGCGCAGCGTTCACCCGCGGTAGACATTAACGCACATTTTTTGCGCGGACATTATTATACGACATTCTGCGCAAAGGGTTTTTCCCCTCGCGTTAATGCGTTTTTGCGCACCCGTTAACGTTTGCACGAAGAAGTTAATAGAGCCCAAAGTATTTTTGTATTTGTTTGCACAGCATTCCATAATTATTTTTTTAATAAAATGATAAAAGGGTTTGTTTAGTATTTTAATAGAGTTTTTGATTCTACTTGAACCTCAGGACAATATGTGTCGATTCTCCTCTGATCTTACACGTAGAATCCATTCAAGCTCACATAGCATAGAATACATGTACCATGTCAATTCATACCTGTTGATGATCACCAATCAAAATAAGATGCTGACAGCCTGAGCTCAGTGTTGTAATAATGTGAGCCTCCAAAACCTCTGCTGCCTCCTCCACTACAACAATTTTCGGCTGAATATTTTGCAGAAGTTTCCTATTCTTGGCTGCACCTATAGTGGTAAAAGGTAGATTAAAACAAATAACCATCTAATGCATTAACAGTGCGACATTAATCTAAATATATAAGTTTGCAAAGGGTTGAAAGTTAAGATAAATAGTGTTGTCACTGATGGCAACATCTGCCAGTTCTAATTTGAAACATTATAACCAGGTTGATTGGTGATAGATATTGCCATTGAACTCCTATCAGATGATGTTCACCTCTTTGTGATAATAGATTTATTCATTATAGTCAGTTACACGTGATAACCAGTGGAAAGCTGGAAGTGATTAGCATATTTTTGTTTGATTAAAGCTTACATAGATGAACACAAGTTACTAAGCATCCTATTTGCAAAAATACACTTCTCAAAGGCAAGTGAGACAATGTATGTCTCTATCAACTATATTCCCAGATTGTGAGTTCCTACAGGAATAGGGCCCTCATCTCCTCCTGTACTGTTTGTCAAATGTTGTTCAATGTATTGTAACCCTGTCTATACTGTGCTTATTGTACAGCGCTGCGGAATATGCTGGCGCTTTATAAATAAAGAATAATAATAATAATTCCACTGGCATGTGAAGCGAATGTCATTAGGAAGCGCACCCCTGGAGCCTTTATTTTACAAACTTGAAAGTTACTACATCTGGTTTCCATATGCATTTGTATTACACAGGCACATTCACATTCCACATTTGTATACATTCACAAACACAAGTCAACTGCTGACGTCACAAGCATTATGACACAGATGTGTTGGAAGCTACAAATAACGTTTATGCACAAAGCATCCAGCTCCAAGTTTATAGGATTGAATTAACTTTGATCTGTGATTTACGGAAGTAATAATCCTTGCTAATCATGAGGATTTACCAAACGATCATGTCATTATCGGTGTATCTGATTATGCTCACCCAGAAGGTGATAGCATATTTTAAGCTAAGGGCTTTACTACACCTTGTAGCAGCATAACTAAAAATATTATTTAATTTTTAATGTGTGTCACTCTATGCTACTATACTATAATATTAGGGTCATAATATTTAATATGTGGGCATATGAGTGCGCAGGGGCCACTTGTGTGCCTGGTGTGCCCAGGCACACCCTAACTTTGGAAAAAGAGGTCTTCTTTCACCTCCTACATTGACATTTTAGATGTCCCTTATCTGTTTTGTGAGGAATAGCATAAAAACTGAATGTATCTCTGATTACAGGTTGCTATTTCTACTGAAAAATTAGAATTTTGTGCAAAAATCTTCTAAACATAAGTTCTCAATTAATAAAAGTTCCATGGGTGCACACCCTAATGTAGCAGGCTTTGCACACCAGTGTATGTGGGTAAAAATTTCTTGATCCAAGGAGAAATCTGACTGCCATTCTTGGGTCAAAAATGAAATTTTTCCTAGTATGTTGCATATTGGCGAGCACTTCAGACTGGGTTTTTTTTCCTTCTTTTGGATCAACAGCAGTAGCTGATGTGTGAAAGGCTGAATCTGATGGACGCATGTATTTTTTCAGCCTATGTAACTATGTGTACTGTCACATCCAGGAGCAGAGCACAGTAGATCAGAAAAGGTTTATTCGAGCATAGCTTCATTTAGAAGCGTACAACTCACATTCGAAGGCACAGCATATCTGACTACTTTCCTTCCTTCATAAGAAATTAGCCCATATTACACACATTTCTGCCTTTTTGGAGATCTTGATCCCAGTGACCAAGATACTACAATACCACGTCACAATTGTGTGCAGACGAGTTGCCTGGTGAGTGAATTGGTCCTGCACAGGGGTAGACTGACATCTAATGGGGAGATCATGATTCATGAGCTCCCCTTCTGCAATGTCCACAGAAGGCCACACCCTACAAAACCACACTCATACAATGCAACACCAACATGTACATGTGTTCTTCACACAATTTTCAAAATAATTATTTTAATAAGTTAGGAATATCCACTTAGTCCCACCAATCGTCTCTATTGTTAATCATATTCGTATCTTTGTGTGGGTCCCTCACTGTTTTTGCTGCAAACATTTATTACACAAAAAATTGTCTCTTTTGTTAATCATCAACGAATTGGGGAATCCATTATGCCACCTTCAGACTTACAGATGGGCACCGTTCTCCTTCAGCAGCCATCACCCACTCATTGTAGCTAAGACTGTGCCGCAGCACAGAATGTCCCTATGGCACATGTGGGAATCTACAGATCACTTTTAAGGTTTATAAGATACTGTACATTACTGATACACTTGTACACACTGTACATTATAGAGGTCAACATAAATAAAACTCACAGTAAAGTGGGCTGTGTGTGTGAGTGTATCACAGAGCTCCACAGCAGTAGAACTCACAGTAATGTGCATTGTATATGAACAGATCACAGAATCCACAGCAATATAACTAAAAAAAATTATACTTAAGTTATTTATTAAAGTATACATCAAAATACAGTATATTATAAAATGTATTTAATTAAAATAATTATGATATGGTTAAATAAAATATTAAAATATAGTATTAAAATAATTATGTACTAAAATAAATTTAAATATATTAAAATATATATGAAAAAAGAAATTAATTTGTAAAGCTAACAATGCCATTGCACTAAGAAAAAAAAAGAAAAAAAGACTGCTTTTAGAAAAAAAATAGGATTTTTTTAATTTAACTGTAATTATTATTATTTTTGATTATTATTATTTTTTATTTTACACATTATGTAGTCAAATCATCTTTGGAAAGCCCAGAACCTTTCCTGTCCAATGACACCTCACTTGACCTTGTGGGGTGAACATCATGGAGACACGGGGTCCGAAGGACCAGCACCATTTCCTTGCAGCTTGTGTTTTTGATGGAATAGTGTGTAGTAACACACTGCGCCATCGCCTCTATACTTGCGTGCAGTTTGGGAAATGAGAATGTGAGTGATTTGTTTACTTTACAATTAAAACGTTGACAATGATTATGTTTTGAAATTAAAATAAAAAAGTTATTTTTTTATACACTTTAACAGATTACCTGATCATGTTGAGTATCATTGGAAAGACCAGGATGTCAGCCCATTGTGCCTGAAGGCCCTGCTTGGAGCCAAATCGGCACCGTGCAGGGCCACAGGCAAGACATGCGTTGAATGTCCTACGCTCTTGGGAGGGAATCTCCACTACGTTCCACGCATGTCCATGAACTGGAAGAGTTGATCGGGCAGCAAGACTTCCTAATGGGACCCCGAATCTGCACCCCCCTTGGGCTCTCAGGCAATTCCCAAACGCCTGATGGGTTCTTCCTGCATGTCAAATTTTAGGTCCACACCTACTCTTTTTGGACATTCCTTATCTAGTTGATGATATAGATCATAAAAATGGAATGTTTATGCTTATTGACTGATTGTATTTCAAATGTTCCATGTATGTCCACCAAGCGGTCAAGTTAAGTGGGAATTCATTTCATCCACTTTATTTTTAGGGGGGAACTAAGTTCCCATGGCTCCCACACACTATAAAAATTGTCTCTAGATGTTCAATCCAGCTCCCCTGATCATATGAAAACACCAGGGTAAGTGGAGTAGTTTCGTCCACTCCACCCGGTGTCACCGGCAGCCAGGATTCTTTAATTTTACTGCTGCCGGTCACCAGAATGGTTACAAGTGACGTTGGCGCTGTAGCAATCAGTCTCAGAGAGGCAGCCCAGGGATTGGATCTGCACATGTGTGCGCACAGCACCAATTATGTCAGAGGCTCTGTCAATTAAGGAGAAAAAAAATGGAACTCTGTTTTTTAATAGAGTGTCCCTTTAATCGAGAGATTGCAATGGTTATATCTAGGATGTAGAAATCTTGGTGAATAACACACTTAGGGCCATATTACAATGTTGGTGCTAACTTAACCAGAGCTGTTGTAAACTCAAAACCTCCATAGGCTATAATGGCTCTGGGAAGTTTACAACCGCTCTGGTTAAGTTAGCACCAACTATGTAATATGGCCCTTATATTTTTAGGACAAGTCCTCTGTGTACACCTTAATAATATAGGCTGTGCTTGCCTATGATTTACTTATGCAGTAAATTTATTTCCATATAGCATATCAATTCTCACATCTAATCAGCATTAAATACACAGTTATGTGATTACCTGTAGTGGTCATGCCTATAATATCTGCCTCTTGCAAAAGTAATTGATCCTCCTGGCTTCTTAATTCACTTGATCTGTTTACCAGTATTTGATATGTGCTTTCAAGAGTGAATATGTCATCACGTATAGAAGTAAGATATTTAGCTCTCCACAACCTAAGGTGGAAATAAATTTATTTAAGGATCATTTTTGTAAGGATGCCTGTAACGCAATGTAATGTGTTACTGAGAACACTCCATGTATCTCAAAGATTGTTTAAACCTAATAAGAGGTAGAAAAACAAGAAGTAAAAAAGTTCTATTTCTTCTTCTGTTCATTTTTTTATTTTTAAATTTTCTCAAAGATATAGCATAGATGCAGTGACACTACAATCTATTGGTAGTGCAGTTGAAACAGTGTCTGACAGTGCCAGTTATAAATTCCAACCAACACCAACAACTTAAAAAGAAAAAGAAAGAGCCAATACCACTGAAAAAGTCCTATTTCTAATATATTACAAAGAATGTATGTTTGTTTTCTGCACCAGGAGAGATTGATGCATCATCACAGAATTCTGTCCAGTCTAGGAAGTGGCTGAGCCGATTTATAACTTCTCAATCTGATGTTTAAAGTTTAAAATTTTACAAACAGGTTGCTGCCAAGCAGGCGATGTATAGTTAAATACCAGGCAGCAATTCTATTCATGAAATAAGATGAACGGTGATTTGTAAATTTTTATTGTAGCTTCCCTACTAGACCCAGAAGTTAAAGAAGGATGCATATTTCCAAATATTTACAAGACTTCGTGGACAGTGCTACAAAATAGCTCCAGATGAAGCGGAAACTATGGAAAATCACCCATTGAGCTGAAATTCTTTTGCAAAATGTTACTTTAACCCACAGCCTACCTGTGGGGATACTTGTCATTTGCTTTTATCTATTTTCTGGCTTAGAAAATACTAGTGATTTAGCCATGAGATAAAAGAGATAGCCTTTATCTTAGCGTAAGGTTATTTCTATACTTCTATCTTTCTCTGTCTTTCCTTTTCTTTAAGGCACTCAAATGGAGAGGTAAAATATTTGTATCACTACTACAAAATAGAGAAGCACTTCTAATAAGACAATCGCATCTAAAAGTAGGGACCCAATTTGCTTCTTATAAGGTATTTGATACATGATTAGAAAACTAGAGCTAAGCTCTTGAAAAGGGGCTACTTGTAGGATACGCCAAGATAATAAACTGATTCTCTGGCAAATTTGTGTCCAATAGGACCCCCTCGTTTGTTTTGTTTTTAAACAGTTGTAATTAAAACTAGTTCTTGATTTTATCCTGTCAGTTTACCATATGTGCATTTCCTTATAGAGTCTCCACCAATTCCTAAATTATTGAATGACACCTTATTATTTCAAATGTGGTAGAATCAGTATAGTACGGCACCTGTAGAGCTCCCAACGAATCGGAGGTGGAATGGCCCAGAGGTCACTAATCATATTGCTTTTCTCTTCATCTATATGACTTGTCTTCTCAAGCTCATATTTAATACGTTTCTTCATCTTTTTTTTCACATCTTTTTGCATCTACAAATAAAAGTCCATTTCAGTATTGGCAATCCTGGTGAAATATATGAACATATACATATCTACATTTAAAATGAATCATCAGTCCCGCAGGACAACCAGTGTCAGTTAATACATATTATACAGCTGACACAAGGATGGTCATGCCAGACTTGTACTTCAATTTGTAAATTCAAAATGTAAATTCCTGGACAACACAAAACATTCTATCGCAAAGTTGTATGACATATAGAATTATAAAAGCATTTACTATGATTCATAAACTCAGAGGCTGAGCTACACTATAAGAAGGTGAACTATATGCACAGATCATTCTTCAGTCAAAAGGTTGCTACCTGAGTGCCAAATTATGTAGATCAAACTTAAAATGTTGGTACTAAAAAAGAATTTGGGGATGATTCATTTTTGACTCATCCGAAAAAAATTATTTTCTCGCCATACGCATCTGTTCTTTACAAATGCTCCGACATGTACCAGAAGTCAAAAACCCTAAAATGCATATTATAAGTGATTGTAAAGAAATTACTATTCAAATTAAGAAAAATTTGTCTACGTGAAAATTCTTATTCTTGGATAGAACAATGGCTAAAAGATAGAGTACAGAGAGTGGTCATAAATAGTAAATTTTCATGATGGACACCAGTGGTAAGCAGGGCCGCCATCAGGGCATTACGCCCAATACTGCCGTAAGGGGCCCGGGCCCGGTGGGGGCCCGGGCCGCCGGGTCCCGGGGGGAGGATCCCGGGCCCCCGACGGCAGCGGCGTCGCCCTTTAACAGCTCCGGTATCGGACTCGATGAGTCCGAATCCGGAGCTGTGTCCCTGCTGCTGCTGCAGGAGCCGGAGGAGACTGAGACACTGTGTCTCCTCCGGCTCCTGGCAGCTTCACTTCCTGGCTGGGCGGGGCCAAGCAGTGTGTGAGGGGCCTCCCAAGCACGTTGCTTTGGCTCCGCCCCTCCACTCAGTGAAGCTGCGCGCCGGAGCTGGAGGGACCAGGAAGATCAGAAGAAAAGAAGAGAAGAAGATTGAAGAAAAGGTGAAGAAAAGAAGAGCAGAAGAAAAGAAGATAGAAGACAGCGAGTGGTGAGCCAGGGCCCAGACCCTAAGACCCAGAGCCCACACCCCAAGGCCCAGGACCCAGACCCCAAGGCCCAGACCCCTAGGCCCAAACCTCTAGGCTCAGACCCAGGGCCCAGACCCTGGGCCCAGACCCCTAGGCCCAGACCTCTAGGCTCAGACCCAGGACCCAGACCCCTAGCCCAGACCCCTAGGCCCAGACCCCTAGGCCCAGACCCAGGGCCCAGACCCAGACCTCTAGGCCCAGGGCCCAGACCCCAAGGCCCAGACCCAGGGCCCAGACCCCAAGGCCCAGACCCTAGGGCCCAGGGTCCAGACCCCTAGGCCCAGGGCCCAGACCCCAAACCCAGGGCCCAGACCCCTAGGCCCAAACCCATGGCCAGACCCTAGGGCCCAGGGCCCAGACCCCTAGGCCCAGACCCCTAGGCCCAGACCCCAAGGCCCAGACCCAAGGCCCAGACCCTAGGGCCCAGGGTCCAGACCCCTAGGCCCAGGCCCAGACCCCAAGACCCAAACCCAGGGCCAGACCCTATGGCCCAGACCCCAAGGCCCAGACCCAGACCCTAGGCCCAGACCCTTGGGCCCAGACCCCTAGGCCCAGACCCCAAGGCCCAGGGCCCAGACCCTAGGCCCAGGGTCCAGACCCCTAGGCCCAGACCCCAAGACCCAAACCCAGGGCCCAGACCCTATGGCCCAAACCCATGGCCCAGACCCAAGGCCCAGACCCTAGGGCCCAGGGCCCAGACCCTTAGGCCCAGACCCCTAGGCCCAAACCCATGGCCCAGACCCCTAGGCCCAAACCCATGGCCCAGACCCTAGGCCCAGACCCCTAGGCCCAGACCCCTAGGCCCAGACCCCTAGGCCCAGACCCCAAGGCCCAGACCCTAGGGTCCAGACCCCTAGCCCAGGGCCCAGACCCCAAGACCCAAACCCAGGGCCCAGACCCTATGGCCAAACCCATGGCCCAGACCCCAAGGCCCAGACCCTAGGGCCCAGACCCTAGGGCCCAGACCCTTAGGCCCAGACCCCTAGGCCCAGGGCCAAGGCCCAGGGCCCAGACCCTAGGGCCAGGGTCCAGACCCCTAGGCCCAGACCCCAAGACCCAAACCCAGGGCCCAGACCCTATGGCCCAACCCATGGCCCAGACCCCAAGGCCCAGACCCTAGGGCCCAGGCCCAGACCCTTAGGCCCAGACCCCTAGCCCAGACCCCCTAGGCCCAGACCCAGACCCTAGGGCCCAGGGTCCAGACCCCTAGGCCCAGACCCAAGGCCCAGACCCAGGGCCCAGACCCTAGGGCCCAGGGTCCAGACCCCTAGGCCCAGGGCCAAGGCCCAGACCCAGGGCAAATGCCCAGGCCCAGACCCCAAGACCCAAACCCAGGGCCCAGACCCTATGGCCCAAACCCATGGCCCAGACCCCAAGGCCCAGACCCCAAGGCCCAGACCCCTAGGCCCAGAACCCCTAGGCTCAGACCCCAAGGCCCAGACCCAGACCCTAGGGCCAGGGTCCAGACCCCTAGGCCCAGACCAAGGCCCAGACCCAGGGCCCAGACCCTAGGGCCCAGGGTCCAGACCGCTAGGCCCAGGCCAAGGCCCAGACCCAGGGCAAATGCCCAGGGCCCAGACCCCAAGACCAAACCCAGGGCCCAGACCCTATGGCCCACCCAGGGCAAAGGCCCAGGGCCCAGACCCAGGGTCCAGACCCCTAGGCCAAAACCCATGGCCCAGGACCCAGACCCTAGGGCCCAGACCCAGGGCCCAGACCCCAAGGCCCAGACCCAGGGCCCAGACCCCTAAGCCCAAACCCAGGGCCCAGACCCCAAGGCCCAGGACCCAGACCCCAAGGCCCAGACACTAGGGCCCAGACCCCTAGGCCCAGACCCCAAAGCCCAGACCCCAAGGCCCAGACCCAGGGCCAGGGTCCAGACCCCTAGGCCAAAGGCCCACAACCAGGGCCCAGACCCAGGGCCCAGACCCTAGGCCCAGACCCAGGGCCCAGACTCTATGGCCCAGACCCAGGGCAAAGGCCCAGGGCCCAGACCCAGGGTCCAGACCCCTAGGCCCAAACCCATGGCCCAGACCCAGGGCCCAGACCCTAGGGCCCAGACCCAGGGCCCAGACCCTATGGCCCAGACCCAGGGCAAAGGCCCAGGGCCCAGACCCAGGGTCCAGACCCCTAGGCCCAACCCATGGCCCAGACCCCAAGGCCCAGGACCCAGACCCAGGGCCCAGACCCCCTAGACCCAAACCCAGGGCCCAGACCCCAAGGCCCAGACCCAGGGCCCAGACCCCTAAGCCCAGACCCCAAGGCCCAGGACCCAGACCCCAGACCCCAAGGCCCAAACCCAGGCCCAGACCCCAAGGCCCAGGACCCAGACCCAGGCCCAGACACTAGGGCCCAGACCCTGGGCCCAGACCCCCTAGGCCAAAACCCAGGGCCCAGACCCCTAGGCCCAAACCCAGGACCCAGACCCTGGGCCCAGACCCCCTGGCCCAGACCCAGGGCCCAGACCCAGGCCCAGACCCAAGGGCCCAGACCCAAGGCCCAAACCCAGGGCTCAGGCCCTAAAACCCAGACCCCTAGGCCCAAACCCAGGGCCCAGACCCCAAGGCCCAGACCCAGGGCCCAGACCCCCTAGGCCCAGACCCTAGGGCCCAGACCCCCTAGGCCCAGACCCTAGGGCCCAGACCCCCTAGGCCCAAACCCAGGGCCCAGACCCCAAGGCCCAGGCACTAGGGCCCAGACCCCAAGGCCCAGACCCCCTAGGCCCAAACCCAGGGCCCAGACCCCTAGGCCCAAACCCAGGACCCAAGGCCCAGACCCCCTAGGCCCAGACCCCCTAGGCCCAGACCCAGGGCCCAGACCCCTAGGCCCAAACCCAGGCCCAGACCCCAAAGCCCAAATACAGACCCAGGGCCCAGACCCTAGGGTCCAGACCCCAAACCCAGGGCCCAGACCCCAAATACAGACCCAGGGCCCAGACCCTAGGGTCCAGACCCCATACCCAGGGCCCAGACCCCAAGGCCCAGACCCAGGCCCAGACCCCAGGGCCCAGACCCTAGGGCCCAGACCCTAGGACCCAGACCCCAGAGACCAGGGCCCAGGCTAGACCCCAGGGACCAGACCTCAGGGACCAGACCCCAGGGCCCAGACCCCAAGGCCCAGACCCCAAGGCCCAGACCCTAGGACCCAGACCCCAAGGCCCAGGGACCAGACCCAGAGACCAGGGCCCAGGTTAGACCCCAGGGACCAGACCCCAAGGCCCAGTCCCAGGGACCAGACCCCAGGGCCCAGGCCCAGACCCAGACCCAAAGGCCATCAACACAGCCCATTTCTGTGAGATTTATTGCTGTGGATTCTGTGATATGTTCAGACACACCGCTCATTACTGTGATTTATTGCTGTGGATACTGTGATAAGCTAATACACACTGCACATTACTGGGAGTTTTATTGCTGTGGTGCTATGTTATGTCTTTTTTTTTTTTTTGAAGGGGGAGAAAAGCTCTTAGAGGTTGAGGGGGGGCCCTGGGGGGCCCCATCGTGAGGTTTAGTAAGGGGCCCCATCATTTCTGATGGCTGCCCTGTGGTGGTAAGTGGTGTCCCTCAGGGGTCTGTTACAGGACCACTTCTATTAAATTTATTTATAAATGACATTGAAATAGGCATCGAAAGTCATGTGTCAATGTTTGCAACTGACACAAAGCTAGGTAAGGTTGTAAAATGTGAGCAGGATGTTACTTCGCTGCAGAAGGATTTAGATGGCAGATGAAATTTAACGTAGACAAATGCAAAGTTATGCACTTTGGAGTGACGAACACACAAGCAACTTATACCCTAAATGGTACCGAGTTAGGGAAATCAAAGCAGGAGAAGGATTTGGGAATAAATCATAGACTTCAAACTATCAGGGTTATCCAAAGAGATTCGAATTGCTTGAGAAAGGTAACCGAACGCTGAAAATCAGCGTTCGGTTACCTTTCCTGGCCATTCGGCTATCCAGAGAGCAGGCAATTCTCCAAATCCTGGCGAATTGCCTGCACATACGGTGCCTGTTCGGTCCCTGTTCGAGGGCAGTGAAATCCCCATCAAAAAGCACTGCTTCGGCTATTCAGAGAACACAAACCAGCAGTGAAAGGTTCCCCTAATGCTCTGCCATTCGGTGTTTAATTCGGCAAATTTATTCAGGAGAATCCCATAGACTTCAATGTTAAAAATATTCCCGTTTTAATTCAATATCTAATAAACCGTTCATTATAAAATTCTGCAGCAAAAAGTCTCTTTATTTATAGATTTTTTAGGATACTTTAAGCATTTTTCTGAATTTTTTAAAAAAAAATTAAAAGTCCGATTTTTTTTTTTTTTTTTCAGTTTGCTTATTTTTTTTGTAACAGCCCTCTTTATTATCATTCCCTGGACCTCCTGTGAAAATTTCAGACATTTTCGCTCAGTAGTTTCTTTGCAAACAGCGTTTCTTTTTCCCAGATTCATACAAATGGTTTTTCTAATTTATTCACTGCCTCCTCTACGTCACAGCTGCTTCGGCTCTGTGTGATTCGGCTCCTTTTCGGCTCAGATGTTTTTGCTTGTTTTCAGCATGCATTCGGTTAGTTTTCGGTGAGTTTACGGCAGCTTTTCCCTGCAATTCGGGGACCCTGTGCTGTTTGCTGAATACACCGCAGGGTCACCGAAATGCAATCGGCAAAAGGAACCGAATTGAAGAGAACGAAAAGTCACCGAACGTGCGGTGACTTTTCGAATCTCTTTGGATAACCCTGTAAGTAACAATGCCCACCGTCAAACTGCAGGCATTAAGACCAGCAAGGTATTGGCATGCATTAAAAGAGGAATTCACTCTCGGGCTGAATACATAATTTTGCATCTTTATAAATCAATGGTAAGACCACACCTTGAATATGTTGTGCAATTTTGGGCACCTATTTTTAAATATATATACACTATATTGCCAAAAGTATTCGCTCACCCATCCAAATAATCAGAATCAGGTGTTCTAATCACTTCCATGTCCACAGGTGTATAAAATCAGCACCTAGGTATGCACAGCCTGCCCTTCCAAACGGTGCCTGGCTTTAACCCCTTGAGGACCGGATCACTATTCGGCAACAAAAAGCACCAGATAGCGATCCTCTCCTGGAGCTGGCCGACATCTTGGATTTACTATCTTGGATATTGCCCCCAGGTCTCATGGATAATGCCCCCAGGTCTCATGGATATATGCCCCAGCTCTCATGGATAATGCCCTCAGGTCTCATGGATATTGCCCCCAGGTCTCATGGATATATGCCCCAGCTCTCATGGATAATGCCCCCAGCTCTCATGGATAATGCCCCCAGGTCTCATGGATATGCCCCCAGGTCTCATGGATATTGCCCCCAGGTCTCATGGATATTGCCCCCAGGTCTCATGGATATATGCCCCAGCTCTCATGGATAATGCCCCCAGGTCTCATGGATAATGCCCCCAGGTCTCATGGATATATGCCCCAGCTCTCATGGATAATGCCCCCAGGTCTCATGGATAATGCCCAGGTCTCATGGATATGCCCCCAGGTCTCATGGATATTGCCCCCACGTCTCATGGATAGTGCCCCCAGGACAGGTCTCATGGATAGTGCCCCCAGGACAGGTCTCATGGAATGCCCCCCAGCGTTTCATGGATAGTGCCCCCCAGGACAGGTCTCATGAAATGCCCCCCAGCGTTTCATGGATAGTGCCCCCAGCTCGCCTCTCTGCGCCCGCCGGCCGCGTGCTTCCTGTTAGAACGGCCGCTGACAGGAAGTGCAGCCGCTCGCCTGGGATCGATGAAACAGCCAGGCGAGCGGCTCCACTTCCTGTCAGCGGGCCGTTCTAACAGGAAGCACGCGGCCGCCTGCTCCAGCCTTTCAGGCTCGGGCCACAGCGGGAACGCTGCGTTCCCGCAGCGTTCCCGCTGTGGGAGAAGTGCGGGAACGCTGTTCCCGCGTGTTCCCGCTCGACTCGAGCCCTGAGTAGAGGGCATACTGAGCCACCTCGTAGCTATTGCTTTCTCTTGATTTTTAATATCTCTTTACAGCTGACGTTTCTTTCTTTCCTTTGTTGCGTTTCTCCCCACTCTCTTTTTATTAGGGTTGCACCGATACCGATACTAGTATCGGTATCGGTATCGGTGCCGATACCGGGTACTGCAGGAGTACTTGGTACTCCTGCAGTACCTCCGATATTTTTTTCCGATACCGGAACCCGGCATTGAGCCGGCTTGCCGGCATCCGAGGGGCTGCGGCGGCTGTCCGAATGCTCTATCGGCATTCGGACAGGCCCTGCAGCTGCTCTCCGCATTGTTTATACTTACCTTCCTGGGCGCCGCCGGGAAAGTCTTCGCGCGCGCGCGTTCCTTGGAAGGTCCCCAGCCGCGACCACGTGGGACCATGTGATCGTGGCTGGGGTCCTTCCAACGAGCGCACGCGCGGGAACTTTCCCGGCGTCGCTAAGGAAGGTAAGTATAAACAAAGTGAGGAGAGCAGCTGCAGGGCCTGTCCGAATGCCGATAGAGCATTCGGACAGGCCCTGCAGCTGCTCTCCGCTCATACTTACCTTCCTGAGCGACGCCGGGAAAGTTTCCGCGCGTGCGCTCGTTGGAAGGACCCCAGCCGCGATCACATGGTCCCACGTGGTCGCGGCTAGGGACCTTCCAAGGAGCCGCGCACGAAGACTTTCCCGGCGTCGCTAAGGAAGGTATGAGCGGAGGGGGGCAAATCCATGTGCTGGGGGGCAGTATCCACGAGCTGGGGGGCATTATCCACGAGCTGGGGGGCATTATCCACGAGCTGGGGGGCAAATCCATGAGCTGGGGGGCAATATCCATGAGCTGGGGGGCAATATCCATGAGCTGGGGCATGTCCATGAGCTGGGGGGCAATATCCATGAGCTGGGGGGCAAATCCATGAGCTGGGGCAGTATCCATGAGCTGGGGGCAATATCCATGAGCTGGGGGGCATATCCATGAGCTGGGGGGCATATCCATGAGCTGGGGGGCATATCTATGAGACCTGGGGGCTTTATATGAGGTCTGTTCTTATTGGAAAGCGTCACGTGACATAAAATAAAAGTATCGGTACTTGGTATCGGTGAGTACTTGAACAAAAGTATCGGTACTCGTACTCGGTCTTAAAAAAGTGGTATCGGTGCATCCCTACTTTTTATTTTGGCTATTCGGGATATTTCGGGAGGCGCAGACGTGGCCTGGTGTCCGGCATTGCCCCCGAATGCCTGGGCCTGAGTGCCATTTTTCCCCCCGTCCCCCCCCCCCCGTGGTCTTTTTGGCGGCATGGGTATTCGCCAGGGCAGGCACAATTTTGGGCATTGCCATCTTTTTCCTCTTTTTTTTTTTTCCTCTTTTTCTCCCCCCCCCCTTCCTATGCTAGATACCTATAGCTGACTTCCTATTATTTTAGTATCCTGTTCTCATGCACTGCATATAACGGTTTGCTTGCTATTTTTGAAACTATATATCCTAACAACATATATTATATTCTAACAGCTGAAATATGTTGGTCCTGCGCGACCTTTTCTCATATTATCCTGAAGACATGTATTGGCCCTGCGAGGCCTCTGGCCTTGTGTTCATTCTGATGACTGTCTATCGTGATAATAAAAAATCTTAGTACACAATATACAAAAAAATAAAATTTAAATATGCAAATATAAACTAAGGGCAGTATTACAATGTTGGTGCTAACTTAACCAGAGCTGTTGTAAACTTAAAACCTCCGTAGGTTATAATGGCTCTGGTAAGTTTACAACAGCTCTGGTTAAGTTAGCACCAACTTTGTAATACTGCCCTAAGAGTTTCAAAAGCAATTTTTGATATACGACATAAAAAAATGCTGCTCAACCTCCAACAACAAAGTTCTATGTATACTGGTATGTTGTATAAATATACGCTTATATTTATTTGAAATTATTATTAACTACCTGCCAGCCTTCCTCCTCAGGTTTGTTGGCTTGTTCATCATTTTCGTCAAGTATGAAGGCCAGTATTTCCGTTTTTGTTTTTGTTGCTGTACGCTCTGCCATCTTGATCTGCTGTTTGACATCATCATCTTCGTCAATCATACGTTCTGCTTCAGCCAGTTCAGCTTCCTCATCAATTTTAATCACATCCTCAAAGTCACCTTCCTCCAAGTCTTCAAATTTGCTATGTGTGACACCTGAGTTAAATTTTAAATGTGTTTTTTTTACAATTATTTTTATTGTTATTTCTAAGTAAGAAGCACACTACAAGTAGAAAGAGTTAAATAAATGGGCCGAAACAGAGAGAGGTGTATTTGATACGATACATTAAATATTACTGTATATTTCCAGGATGTAAAAAAAAAACACCTTAGTGTTTTGGTAAAATAAACGTCTTAAAGAAAATAGAGTTTATTTTCAAAATATTTGTTGATGCTGAAAAGACAATCCGTTTTCTTTTTTTTATCATAATAACTGTTATTGGTTTTAAGAAAGTTACAAAAAAAAGTACAGAACAAAATTCATACTAAGAACAATAAGGAGAAAATCGTATATCATAAGGCAGTTTCAAGCTTGACGTTATGTTGTACGAATAATAGGGTATAATGAATAAGAAAAAAGGGGGCAGGAAAGGGGAGTGGGAGAACTGCCGATTGGACATACAGTTGTGTTCAAAATTATTCAACCCCCAATGCTGTAAAGGGTTTTAGGGAATTTAGTGTACATTTGTAATTGTATTCAGAATGAAATCCTACAAGGACTTTTTAAAGAACCATATGCAACTAAAATGACATCAATTGGTTTTGTAATACAGTAGTAAATGTTTCTTTTGTGAGTTCTTCATTGACACAATTATTCAACCCCTTAAAGACTACCACTCTGAAGAACAGAGGTTCATTCAAGTGTTTTCAATCAGGTATTGAAAACACCTGTGGATGTCACGGAGCAGCAATAAAGCATAATAAGCACCAATTAGGCAGCTTTAAAATGACTGTGATACTCAGCTCCTACTAGACATTTACTGGTGTGGTTAAAAACATGGTGAAGTCAAGAGAATGGTCCAGGAAGACAAGAGAAGAGGTGATTACCCTTCACAGGAAGGGCAATGCTATAAGAAGATTGCAAAGATCTTAAACATACCAAGAGAGACCATAGGAAGCATCATTCGCAAATTCAAGGCAAAGGGCACTGTTGAAACGCTACCTGGTCGTGGCAGAAAGAAGATGCTGACTTTGACTGCTGTGCGCTACCTGAAGCGTAGAGTGGAGAAAAGTCCCCGTGTGACTGCTGAGGAACTGAGAAAAGATTTGTCAGATGTGGGTACTGAAGTTTCGCTCAGACAATACGGCGCACACTGCGTAATGAAGGCCTCCATGCCAGAACTCCCAGGCGCACCCCCTTGCTGTCTCCAAAGAATAAGAAGAGTCAACTGCAGTATGCCAAAAGTCATGTGGACAAACCACAGAAGTTTTGGGATAGTGTTCTGTGGACTGATGAAACAAAATTAGAACTGTTTGGGCCCATGGATCAACGCTATGTTTGGAGGAGGAAGAACAAGGCCTATGAAGAAAAGTACACCTTGCCTACTGTGAAGCATGGCGGGGGGTCAATCATGCTTTGGGGCTGTTTTGCTTCTGCAGGTACAGGGAAGCTTCAGCGTGTGCAAGGTACCATGAATTCTCTTCAGTACCAGGAGATATTGGATGACAATGTGATGCAGTCCGTCACAAACCTGAGGCTTGGGAGACGTTGGACCTTTCAACAGGACAATGATCCCAAGCATACCTCCAAGTCCACTAGAGCATGGTTGCAGATTAAAGGCTGGAACATTTTGGAGTGGTCATCGCAGACTTAAATCTGATTGAGAACTTAAAGAAAGCAGTTGCAGTGCGCAAGCCTAAGAATGTGACTGAACTGGAGGCTTTTGCCCATGACGAATGGGCGAAGATACCCGTAGATTGCTGCAAGACACTTGTGTCAAGCTATGCTTCACGTTTAAAAGCTGTTATAACTGTAAAAGGATGTTGTACTAAGTACTAAGATTGAATGTCACTTGGGGGTTGAATAAAACTGATAATGATGTGAGCACAGAAAAGACATTTGTGGTTATTTCATTATAAATATGTTATGTTATATTTGTCTGACCTACACGTGCCTCTTTGATTTAATTGTAAGCAAGATGACTGAATGATCAAAATCAATGTCAAACTGGCCAAAACACTCAATTTCAGTGGGGGTTGAATAATTTTGAACACAACTGTATATCCACTCTCACTACGTAGTGTTGAAAAGGGTTATGAGAGTCTGTCATTCGGATGTCAGCTGAGCACAACCCCAGCAGTTGCTCAATCCACATGGTAGTGATTTAAGGAGGTGCAGATGTCCAATGGAACCAGTGTCGGAGGTGCTTGTCTATAGTACCGTGTGCCCTGTTGTCACGGTAATGCAACTGGGGAGGCAGTGTAGGTACAGCTGGGCCTGAGCCCAGTATGCAGGGGTGACTGGTCTGCTGTAGGTGGGTATGAGGAACGGAGGATAAGCAGATGCAGACCAGGAGGATATTGCAGGATGATGTGTTGCTGATGGAGGAACCAGAAGGTAAAGTGGGTGAACAGGGACCGGTATCCAGATGGGGTTGAGGGAAGGCCGGGTTAACTGAATCAGGAATAAACACAGGTTCAGAGCAGGGAGTAGCACTTCTCTTCGCCATGGAATAGCAACGATAATGGAGCAAGGTGGGAAGGGCAGAGAGAGCCTTCATTGATCAGGAAGGTGTGGTGTATGTTAGGTGAATTAACGGTTTATCCAGGGAAACGTGTGCTGAGCAGAAGGGCAGCACCTTTTATGCAGCTGCCACTTGCACGAAATGATACAGGCCTGGATCCTGACAGTCACGGATCCTGATACCTGTGGATCAGATCTTCAACACATCTAGTTTGTTCTACCTTGTGGAATCAGTTGCACAAGGGTGGCATAATAGGTTGCTTCCAGAATTTCGGTATTATAGCTTTTGTGGCATTAAGCAAGCGAATCATGACAGAGTTTTTGTAGGTTGACAGGCCCAAAGAGGTATGGAGAAGTAGCATAGCTACTTGCGTAAATTCAAGCTCAGCATAGTCAGTTTGTACAACTTGTCGCCAGTAAGGTTGGACTAGGGGACAGGACCACTACATGTCAAGTAAATCTGCGCTTGAATCGTGACCGTCAGACCGTCTGCGAGGCCAGAAAATGCATTGCAATGTGCAACGGTGTCCTATACCATCTAGCTAATAGTTTGAATGCCATATCTTGAGTGAGTAGTTATGGAGCAATTGCTAGTTAAGGTGAATATTTTATGCCACTGTTGTTCTTCAAGATGGATCTGTAGGTGTTCCTCCCATTTGGCCACGTAGACCGGGGTGCTTGATGACAGAGGATGGAGGAGGGAGTATAGCAGGGAAATAGCATTAGCTGGGACAGCGCCTTTTCATGCCAAGGTTTCAAAGGCCGTGTAAGAGCACATGTAAGACTGTGCTCGAAGGTATGTAATAAGTCTATGAAGGCGAAACCTAGTGAGGAATGAGTGGGGAATATATCCATGCCTTCAAAAACAAAATGGAGGGCACAGCCATTTTATGCACCGTACCATGTTTGTTTGCATTATAATCTTATAGACATATATACAAGATATATATGTGGCATGCCACATGAGGGAATCACAGTTGTAAGTGAAGAGCCGTACTACAGGACAGCACTCCACAAACTTTGTGCAGATGATTGACTGTTGGCATACTGATTGACAAGTCAGCACTTTGACATCAGAGCTGATGCGCCAATCATGCATTGCTTTGCAATAGTCCCCAGCTAGCTCTGCCCACAGAGGGGAAAACATGGCAGCGCCTGCTGCTGAATTGGGGTCAGCAAGCTCTGCAATATCTCTTTAAGACCAATGTGATATCTGTGCCCTGTTGAGGTATCACATTAAAAGTGCACCTGGTCATTGCAGGTGCACTTTAAGTCACTACTAACAAAATGCAATAAAATTGTTTACTGGGTCTTACCACTTTCATCGCTGCCAATTTCATCTTCCAAATTAATGAGATCTATTAAGAAATAAACAAATCTGTGTCTTATACATAAGAAAGAAGGTCACATAAGCACAAACTCAAACATACTCCTGTTCATCATATAGGAAATATGGAATATAAAAGAACATGTTCACAATAATTTAATTTAAAGAAATTACTATGCATTGACTGCCTGTTTTAATTTACTCAAGTATGGAACACTAAAGTGACTGCTCCTGGAAAGTAACCTGCAGTCGTACAGTTTACATACTTCACAACATTGTATGAATGTATGGACCAGAAGTGGTTTGGCTTGTGAGGCCATGGTATGCTCCTACTTGCATCATAATGATTTGTGAAAATGAAGGCTGATTTTTATGAAACGGGTTGGCTGGTTTTAAGCTTTTAATCATATCTTCCCCAGACAATATTTCCCAGGACGATGGAACAGGAGTCCGAGATTATAGCTGTCATGCTGAGGGAGTTCGGATGCATACTTTAACAGTAACACACACTAACTACTGAGGTTCCTGCTCAATGAAATGATATGCAAAGAAAACAAAGTATTTAAATCAAATTCCAAAATGATGTAGAACTTCTAAATATTTACAAATTATTACACAAAACATTTACAAATTATTACACACTATGTACATATGTACTTCTATATAATTTTTATTAAGATAATAAGCTGAATTTAACAGAACCCTCTACTACACATCTTTCCTCCTTTGACTGTAATACACTTTTGTTTTTGATATGGAACTCCTTATTTTAGATTTTAGGGTAACACGGAAATATTGAGTGTTGGTGTTTTTAAATTAGAGAATTTAAGACTGAGGGCATATGAACGGATAGCGATTGATACTAAGCGCCTGACTTCCATTTTGTTTTGTTTTATATATGTATTTATATATATATATATAATTTATATATATATATATTTTATTTATTTTTTATATATAAGTGGTTATGTAAGTCATATGACCAGTGCCTAAATGTAACCAGATGATTGAGAACTGCCGTATTCTAAATATCAATCTAGCATTTAACCAATCCTAATATGGACTTCCCAGGACCTGGCCAATTTTGGGAAGTGCATATGGGAGGAGGGACAACACCCAGAGGTGTCAGTAATTGCCGGTTGTGGATCACTGATATTTTTTCTGTATTGTATAAAAGACAGAGGCTCACATCATTCAGATCAGGGTTCTCCTGTGGAATAGCCATTATTGCCCAGTGTCCATTGTTCTCCTATCTGAGACTCTCTCGGCCTTTGATCGTCACAGAACCCCAACAGTTAGAATGACGAGATGATGCTTACGACTCAACGGTGATGTATTCTGATTGTTTATTCTAATTGTATTATTCTGTTTGCTTATCTTACTTGCATTACTTACTGGAATAAATTATCCTATAACCTATTGGCTTGGTTTATTCCTAACATCCAAAGTACCAATCAAAACAGCACAGCATTAAAAACGTAAACAAAATGTTTATGCATACACATATGAAAATTAAGCAGCCTTCTTTCCTCCAAAATGCATACATGTTATAATTGACCTTAATTAACACTTTCACCACCAAACGCTTTTTGTTAGAATTATATTAACATGCAGGGTTATCCAAAGAGATCCGAATTGCTTGAGAAAGGTAACCGAACGCTGAAAATCAGCGTTCGGTTACCTTTCCTGGCCATTCGGCTATCCAGAGAGCAGGCAATTCGCCAAATCCTGGCGAATTGCCTGCACATACGGTGCCTGTTCGGTCCCTGTTCGAGGGCAGTGAAATCCCCATAGAGAAGCAATGCTTCGTCTATTCAGAGAACACAAACCAGCAGTGAAAGGTTCCCCTAATGCCCTGCCATTCGGTGGTTTCATTCGGCAAATTTATTCAGGAGAATCCCATAGACTTCAATGTTAAAAATATTCCCGTTTTAATTCAATATCTAATAAACCGTTCATTATAAAATTCTGCAGCAAAAAGTCTCTTTATTTATAGATTTTTTAGGATACTTTAAGCATTTTTCTGATTTTTTTTTTTTTTTATTAAAAGTCCGATTTTTTTTTTTGATTTTTTTTCAGTTTACTTCTTTTTTCTGTAACAGCCCTCTTTATTATCATTCACTGGACCTCCTGTGAAAATTTCAGACATTTTCGCTCAGTAGTTTCTTTGCAAACAGAGTTTCATTTTCCCAGATTCATACAAATGGTTTTTCTAATTTATTCACTGCCTCCTCTATGTCACAGCTGCTTCGGCTCTGTGTGATTCGGCTCATGTTCGGCTCCTGTTCGGCTTTTTCAAAGGTTAATCCAGATGTTTTTGCTTGTTTTCAGCGTGCGGTTAGTTTTCGGTGGGTTTGTGGCAGCCTTTCCCTGCAATTCGGGGGCCCTGTGATGCTTGCTGAATACACCGCAGGGTCACCGAAATGCAATCGGCAAAAGGAACCGAATTGAAGAGAACGAAAAGTCACCGAACGTGCGGTGACTTTTCGAATCTCTTTGGATAACCCTGATGATATTTATTTGAAATATGGGATGTATACCTAATTTTGCTTGGATTATAGGAGCAGGAAAGGAACAAAGGAAATATTTGGTTGCTGATACATGTATGAAATATGCATTGAATAACTGATAAAACTAACCTTGGCTTGAAGCAGCATGACTAGGTGAGATGCACAGCCATTCCACGATAATACTGTCAGTTTGAAAGTCTGTAGGTGAAATCTCCAAACTCTATAAAACATAATGCATGTCAGTGATAGACGTTATCCTGTTAAGCAACCAATGCATTGTGTAGTTACTCTTTGGATTCCTATAGGGTATAAAATTCCCGTGATCGCCAAAGAGAACACCTATAGCTCAAAAAAAATCCTTTACAGAGATTTTATGCTAATGAATTAAAAAAAGAGGGAATGCAAAAAACCCCCCAAATACTTCCGCTATTTGTATGTGTATTGTCTAGTTACGGAATTATTGAATATTGAAATATGTGTGCAATACATGACTTTTTAGAATTATGTGTGAGTGTTATTGTGTATGGGGAGGGGATTGTGTATCTTTTCTTTGTATCTTCTCATTGTTTGTAGGAATGCTGGGAAGTATCAAGTGGGTTAAATGCCTGATAGTTTTGCAGTTGAACAAATATAAATTGTAAACACTTGTAAGACACTTCTTTAAACGAAAAAAAAAAGCAGGGCTTTACTTTTTATATTATTTTAATACTGGCTCAGAGTTGTGACAGGTGACAGGGTTGTGAAGAAATAGTTAAGTAGTAGTAGTTATAGGGCCTTGTGCTCTGCTGATAATATATCATTCACCAAGAGAAGGGTAACACTCCCAGAATATTAAAGATCTTATTAGTGGGATAACATGGATCTATAACCTTATAACCGCCTGTCTGCTTTTTGTCCTGGTCTTCACCCTAATATTTTACCTGCCATCTTGCAATTAAAGGAACATTCAATTAAAAATTACAGTTTCCTTTATTCCCGTAAATAATTGGGCAGATACTGCTACAGCCTCTGCGCTACTACCTTTTTTTTCTTCTTTGGCTCAGGGACTCCAATTTTACACTCCTATGCAAAGTGTGTACCGTAGGAACCACAAATTACATGCCACTGTGGGACTTGTGCACTTTACCTATGCAGGTTCTGTAGTGATTGCACAGAGCAATGGATTGGAGCTGCACACGTACGCACAGATCAGATTAATTGCTGCCTATCTACAGCCGTTGGCCACTGGTGACTAATCTGGTGACCAGCAGCTGGGAAATTAAAAAAATCCCAGCTGCTGGTGATGTTGGATTGTGGTGGAGGAAACTCTTTGCCTCAGCATTTTCACGCTGGGAGGACGGATGAAGGGGGGCACTCCTCACATCCTGGCTACTTTTTAACTGGAAAGTCGTCAGGATTACTAGAGAGTTCCTTTAAAATTCCCAGTAATGTGAGTTGTGTGTAAATGAATCCCATTATCCACAGCTATACAATTCCCAGTAATGTGCGATATATAGGTGGGTGGAGCCTAAGATAAAAGGTGTTGTCGGGCGCACCACATCTTCGGATTTCTCCAGCTGCAACGGCTCCTCAGAGACTCACAACTCCCATTACATTTACTCATCCACAAAAACAATTGCTGCCTACAAATTCACTCGTGGCTGCAAACTACTTTAACATACATTGAAAGATTCCATAAATACTCTCTTAGACACATGGCACCTGCATTTAAAAAAATTGAAACAGCACGATTCACAGTACTTGGGTCACTGTGCAACCCAGCGCTGCGGAATATGCTGGCGCTTTATAAATAATGAATAATAATAAATAATAACCCTTGCCTCCTGACCAAAAGGTTTCCAACTCTCCATTGCATTGAAAATGCTACTATGGTATAATGCCAATACATATATTAAATTATTAGCAGATCTACTGAATACAGTGTGTTTTCATGTCAAGAGGAGTAAATACATTGGTTATTTTACCTTTGCAAACATAAGACTAATGTAGTGGTCTGGATTCATGAATTTTTCCAGGATGTTCTCTTGAAGTATTCCAGTGGTGGCAACTCGTAGTTTACTTGCCTTCTCAAGTAACTGTCCTTGCACCTTTTTTTTTTCTTCTGTTATCTGGTAAGGTTAGATTTTACATATTCTTATCACTTGCTGTTACTTTGTGCACTAATGCAAGAAATCATTCTGACAGATGACTATCAGGGTTATCCAAAGAGATTCGAAAAGTCACCGCACGTTCGGTGACTTTTCGTTCTCTTCAATTCGGTTCCTTTTGCCGATTGCATTTCGGTGACCCTGCGGTGTATTCAGCAAAGAGCACAGGGTCCCCGAATTGCAGGGAAAAGCTGCCGAACACCTGACGAAAACTAACCGAATGCACTATGAAAACAAGCAAAAACATCTGGATTAACCTTCGAAGAGGAGCCGAACAGGAGCCGAAAAGGAGCCGAATCACACAGAGCCGAAGCAGCTGTGACGTAGAGGAGGCAGTGAATAAATTAGAAAAACCATTTGTATGAATCTGGGAAAATGAAACGCTGTTTGCAAAGAAACTACTGAGCGAAAATGTCTGAAATTTTCACAGGAGATCCAGGGAATGATAATAAAGAGGGCTGTTACAAAAAAAATAAGCAAACTGAAAAAAAAAAAAAAAAAAAATCGGACTTTTAATTTTTTTTTAAAAAATTCAGAAAAATGCTTAAAGTATCCTAAAAAATCTATAAATAAAGAGACTTTTTGCTGCAGAATTTTATAATGAACGGTTTATTAGATATTGAATTAAAACGGGAATATTTTTAACATTGAAGTCTATGGGATTCTCCTGAATAAATTTGCCGAATGAAACCACCGAATGGCAGGGCATTAGGGGAACCTTTCACTGCTGGTTTGTGTTCTCTGAATAGCCGAAGCAGTGCTTTTTGATGGGGATTTCACTGCCCTCGAACAGGCACCGAACAGGCACCGTATGTGCAGGCAATTCGACAGGATTTGGCGAATTGCCTGCTCTCTGGATAGCCGAATGGCCAGGAAAGGTAACCGAACCCTGATTTTCAGCATTCGGTTACCTTTCTCAAGCAATTCGAATCTCTTTGGATAACCCTGTATATTTTTGGTGTTAGATCTGCATGATAACCAACACCAACTTGCTAAGGCTAGGGTCAAACGAAAGCATTTTTACACGCGAACGTAAAAAAGTGCGTCCGAACACATTGATGTATTTTTTCACGGAATATACGAAAACGGTCATACGATGCGCATTTTCGTGCGTGATGTTTACGAATCCAAACCAGGAAACTTTTTGCGTCTGGACATTATGTTGGCCGGACACGAGCAGGGTCTGACGTCTCCAAATCACACACACACACACACACCGCTAGCGGGCGCAGCGCACTCTGTACGTCCGTACTAGGGGTTCTGCGTTCTCGAAAAAATGCGTTCATTTTCCACTTGCGTTGCGCGGCCAGACTTTCGTGCGACCGTACTTCGTATATTGGCCGTCATTGCCCGTCATTTGCTGCTAGTGCGGCCGTGATTAAGTGCGCCAGAACGCACGTTAAAAATGCGCTCGTCTGACCCCAGCCTAAAGGGACCAGAAAGTGAACTCCATCTACCTCAATATTGAATTTAAAACATAACTTTTATTTCAATTATTACAAAATAAAAGATATGTTTTAAAGTCAGTCTTGAGGTAGATGGAATTCACTTTGTAGGCTGGTGTTCGTTATTTAAAGCAGTGTGTTATGCCCATTTAGTGCACTGTTGTAACTGTGGCCCCACGGGCGTGTTCATAAGGGATAAACAAGTAGCAAGTAAATCTGAATGATAGTCAAGATACTTGAAGAAAGAATATAATTTCCTAACACTTTAGATTCCCTTGGTTTCTTACAGGGTTATCCAAAGAGATTCGAAAAGTCACCGCACGTTCGGTGACTTTTCGTTCTCTTCAATTCGGTTCCTTTTGCCGATTGCATTTCGGTGACCCTGCGGTGTATTCAGCAAACAGCACAGGTTCCCCGAATTGCAGGGAAAAGCTGCCGCAAACCTGACGAAAACTAACCGAATGCACTATGAAAACAAGCAAAAACATCTGGATTAACCTTCGAAGAGGAGCCGAACAGGAGCCGAAAAGGAGCCGAATCACACAGAGCCGAAGCAGCTGTGATGTAGAGGAGGCAGTGAATAAATTAGAAAAACCATTTGTATGAATCTGGGAAAAAGAAACGCTGTTTGCAAAGAAACTACTGAGCGAAAATGTCTGAAATTTTCACAGGAGGTCCAGGGAATGATAATAAAGAGGGCTGTTACAAAAAAAAATAAGCAAACTGAAAAAAAAAAAAAAAAAAATCGGACTTTTAATTTGTTTTTAAAAAATTCAGAAAAATGCTTAAAGTATCCTAAAAATCTATAAATAAAGAGACTTTTTGCTGCAGAATTTTATAATGAACGGTTTATTAGATATTGAATTAATACGGAATATTTTTAACATTGAAGTCTATGGGATTCTCCTGAATAAATTTGCCGAATTAAACCACCGAATGGCAGGACATTAGGGGAACCTTTCACTGCTGGTTTGTGTTCTCTGAATAGCCGAAGCAGTGCTTTTTGATGGGGTTTTCACTGCCCTCGAACAGGGACCGAACAGGCACCGTATGTTCAGGCAATTCGACAGGATTTGGCGAATTGCCTGCTCTCTGGATAGCCGAATGGTCAGGAAAGGCAACCGAACGCTGATTTTCAGCGTTCGGTTACCTTTCTCAAGCAATTCGAATCTCTTTGGATAACCCTGTTAATGTTTTTACAAAGGTGGGTACTTGCTTTATTCCTGAAGAATTTACAGGGTTATCCAAAGAGATCCGAATTGCTTGAGAAAGGTAACCGAACGCTGAAAATCAGTGTTCGGTTACCTTTCCTGGCCATTCGGCTATCCAGAGAGCAGGCAATTCGCCAAATCCTGGCGAATTGCCTGAACATACGGTGCCTGTTCGGTGCCTGTTCGAGGGCAGTGAAATCCCCATAGAGAAGCACTGCTTCGGCTATTCAGAGAACACAAACCAGCAGTGAAAGGTTCCCCTAATGCCCTGCCATTCGGGGGTTTCATTCGGCAAATTTATTCAGGAGAATCCCATAGGCTTCAATGTTAAAAATATTCCCGTTTTAATTCAATATCTAATAAACCGTTCATTATAAAATTCTGCAGCAAAAAGTCTCTTTATTTATAGATTCTTTAGGATACTTTAAGCATTTTTCAGATTTTTTTTTTTTTTTTTTAAAAGTCCGATTTTTTTTAATTTTTTTTTTTTCAGTTTACTTATTTTTTTTGTAACAGCCCTCTTTATTATCATTCACTGGACCTCCTGTGAAAATTTCAGACATTTTCGCTCAGTAGTTTCTTTGCAAACAGCGTTTCTTTTTCCCAGATTCATACAAATGGTTTTTCTAATTTATTCACTGCCTCCTCTACGTCACAGCTGCTTCGGCTCTGTGTGATTCGGCTCCTTTTCGGCTCCTGTTCGGCTCCTCTTCGAAGGTTAATCCAGATGTTTTTGCTTGTTTTCAGCGTGCATTCGGTTAGTTTTCGTCAGGTTTGCGGCAGCTTTTCCCTGCAATTCGGGGACCCTGTGGTGTTTGCTGAATACACCGCAGGGTCACCGAAATGCAATCGGCAAAAGGAACCGAATTGAAGAGAACGAAAAGTCACCGAACGTGCGGTGACTTTTCGAATCTCTTTGGATAACCCTGTTAATTTGCATATCAATTTTGGGTAAAACCAATAATGTCAGCAGGGGTAAGACTCAAAGCTCAGAATGAATAATAAATGCATTATTCTAGCAATACAGAAATATGAAAAATCATATTTAATTCAGTAATTATTTCCTTAGACTTAATTTATCAATTCATTTGTTCTTGCAAATCTTCATTAGCCTTGCAAGAAGCTGGATCCTCTTTTTTAGTGGTGGGTAATGTCTTGCTATTGTTAATGTTAAACTATTGATATTGACAACACACTGCAACAGGCTTGTGCGTTAACTTATTTCACAACAAACCTTTTGCAGTTTTAAGTCTGTGTTGTCTCATTTTCTAGATATTTTTCCTGATTTAATGTCTTGGAGCTGTAATATGGTTCTTACTATTATTTGAATTGTGTGTCTTTTTCCATATTTTTTTATTTCTCAATAAGTCTCTTATTTTTGCCTTAAAAGGGACACTCTAGGCAACATGACCACCTAAGCTATTTTAGGTGGTCATGATGCCCGGAGTATCCTGCCCTCTGTCCCCCCTCCCTCCGCTCAGCGGTTCAGCTCAAAAAGCTGAAAACAGCTGAGAGAGGCGGAGGACTTTACTCCGCCCTCCCAGCTGTCAGTCAGCAGAGCGGGAATCATATTTCCCGCTTCTGCCAACTTTTGCCGAGTAGGAGACGTCATCGCGCTTTCAGCGCGATGACGTCTCCTACTCACCGCAGAAGCTGGCGGCTCCCTCTGAGGGTTAGTGTTGCGCGCAACCTCTTGCGCGCACCACTAATCCTCAGAGGGAGCCGGGAGGAAGCCTGCCGATTGGCTGGCTTATGTGAGAGGCGCGCATGCGCGCTTCTCACGTAAACCAGAAGCCAAGACGCAGCAAGAAGGACGGGAGCGGAAGAGGAGGGAGGTGAGTATAAAAAAAAAAAATGACGCCGCTGGAAACGAGGATTT
Organism: Leptobrachium leishanense; assembly: GCA_009667805.1. Classification (NCBI taxonomy): domain Eukaryota; kingdom Metazoa; phylum Chordata; class Amphibia; order Anura; family Megophryidae; genus Leptobrachium; species Leptobrachium leishanense. Next base: position 195,622,885 of record CM019067.1, read on the forward strand.
TAGGGTAAGTATTACAGTTACAAAAAAAAAAAAAAAAGCTAAAGTTTTATTAAGGGAATAGGGATAGGTTAGGATAAAAAAACGGGGGGTGATTTTTTGAGTAGAGTGTTCCTTTAACTTCAGCTTCATTTTCTGTGTGTACAATTATGTAAAATCAACTGCTATAGACTGTATTATTTCCAGCTAGGTGTTGTAGTCCATCATTCCTATACTGCCTATTATCCTTTCCTGTGCATTTTACCCCCTTCCTTTGAGGTTCTGAGGGGTTCGCCTTTATCTGGTTTGTTCTTCAAGAAAGAGGATCATGAACTGCAGTTATCAGTTCTTTCAGTCTGTGCTTTTTAAGGATTGTTTCCTGGACCCTTTATTTGTAAGTTATCCTATTGTTGGCAGCTACAAAATAGTAAAGAAAGTGATAAGTACAACACTCGCCTCCTGGTCTTTAATAAAATCATGATTTTCTTGCATGACATTACAAATACATGTGAAAAACTTACCTCTGCATGAAGCGCTCTCATGTGTCCAGGCAGGCTTCCTCTACTTTTTTTACTTCGAATCTTGGATAAGGAACAATTTTGCATCTTTTCACTGTTACTCCTGGATCCCACTCTCACTATATTACATTCCATAAATGAAAGGATACCTGAATGCGATGCACGAATAGGATGGAGGAAATTAATTTTATTAAAATTATTAAAGAAGCAGATTTGTCACAATTGCATTTCAGCTACACATTGCAATAGCAAAAATTATTAAAGAAGCAGATTTGTTACAATTGCATTTCAGCTACACATTGCATTAGGAAATAGTCCCCCAGTCTCCCCCTGCAGATCACTACGCCGACCTGCCGGATCTCACTCATGTGACCGGCACCGTCTGCCTCAATGGAGTCCTATGGACTCCATGGAGGAGATGCGTGGGGCGGCACTTAGCGCTCCCACGCGCATTCCTGGGGTTTAGCACCCAATAACGATGCAGGCAGCTTTCTAGCACCTGCATTGTATTATCACTCTGAGGGCCATATTACATAGTTGGTGCTAACTTAACCAGAGCAGTTGTAAACTTACCAGAGCCATTATAGCCTATGGAGGTTTTAAGTTTACAACAGCTCTGGTTAAATTAGCACCAACATTGTAATACTGCCCAAAACCTCCATAGGCTATGGGCCATATTACATAGTTGGTGCTAACTTAACCAGAGCTGTTGTAAACTTAAAACCTCCATAGGCTATAATGAATCTGGTAAGTTTACAACAGCTCTGGTTAAGTTAGCACCAACTATGTAATATGGCCCATAGCCTATGGAGGTTTTGGGCAGTATTACAATGTTGGTGCTAACTTAACCAGAGCTGTTGTAAACTTAAAACCTCCATAGGTTATATAATGGCTCTGGTAAGTTTACAACAGCTCTGGTTAAGTTAGCACCAGCTTTGTAATATAGCCCAGAGGCTATAATGGCTCTGGTAAGTTTACAACAGCTCTGGTTAAGTTAGCACCAACTCATGGGCGTCCGCAGCATGGGGCAAGGGGGGCAGTTGCCCCCCCTTGGATCAACAGGCTTAAATTATGATAATTTATTCACTGCAATGCTGCAGTTCCTCAGCTCTCCACTATGCTGCACAAGCGTCACATCCCAACTCCACCTCCAATCCACCACATGCTCCCACACACTTTGCATGCTGGGAGATGCAGGGCTGAGATGCAGGTGCAGCTGCTCCTATGGGCCACTGGATGGAAAACTGGACACAAGAAAAAAGTAATGATTGTCAAATAAATACATTTTTATTAAGCTTGATGCCAGTGTCTTTATTAATGAGAGGCCCCTGATCTGAGGTCTAGTTTATCTGTCTGGGGAAGAGGGACACAAAATGATTAATAGGAATCTGGTGGGGGCCTGCGTTAAGCTCATAGAGATTGCATGAGGTACAGTCCAGGGCAATATTGGCAGTATACAGGTGCTCTAGGCAGGGTCTTGTCTGGGCAGTGGGGATGAGGACCCTGCTCCAGAGCTTACAATCTAAGAGGAGAAAGGACCCTGCCCCACAGTTTACAATCTAAGAGCAGAGGGGACCCTGCTCCAGAACTTACAATCTAAGAGGAGAAAGGACCCTGCCCCAGAGCTTACAATCTAAGAGGAGAAAGATTGTAAGCTCTGGAGCAGGGTCCTTTCTCCTCTTACATTGTAAGCTCTGGGGCAGGGTCCCCTCTCCTCTTAGATTATAACCTCTAGAGCAGGGTCCCCTCTCCTCTTAGATTGTAAACTCTGGAGCAGGGTCCCCTCTCTTCTTAGATTGTAAACTCTGGAGCAGGGTCCCCTCTCTTTTTAGATTGTAAGCTCTGGGGCAGGGTTCCCTCTCCTCTTAGATTGTAAGCTCTGGAGCAGGGTCCCCTCTCCTCTTAGATTGTAAACTCTGGAGCAGGGTTCCCTCTCCTCTTAGATTGTAAGCTCTGGAGCAGGGTCCCCTCTCCTCTTAGATTGTAAACTCTGGAGCAGGGTCCTAAGAGGAGAGGCGGCCCTGCTCCAGAGCTTACAATCTAAGAGGAGAGGTTTGAGGAGAGGAGAGGAGATATGTGTGTGTATGCAGGGAAGGTGAGTGTGTATAAATATATGTATATATGTGTGTGTAAGAAGGGGGCTGGTGTGTGTATATACATATATTTGTAGTGGGGGGCCTGGTGTGTGTGCCAGTATATGGGGGGGGGTCATGGTTTGTGTATACAGAAATGGCCTTAAAAACCACTTACTTTAGTGTCTTGATCCTGGGTGTGTGACTAGTGTGGTGCATTGAATAGCGTTAACAGACTAAAAAAGTTAACACTCAGATCAGACACTTACACCTTTATTCTTCTATTAGACTTGCATCATGTATTGCAGCCTCTGTATTACTACACTTTATTTTATGACTGTCCCCTTCATGACATTGTCAAAAGGGCAGAATATGGATGCCATTAAAATTTTGCCCCCCCTGGAAAAATTTCTGCGGACGCCCATGCACCAACTATGTAATATGGCCCAAAAACGGGGCGCAGGTGCAGGTTTTTCTAAAGCAGGCGCAGGTTTTTCTCCCTAGCGTCCCCGTTTTAGCGCGATGAATGCAATGTGGCCCCAAGTGCCTCCAAGTGTATCACTGCATCCTGGGCTCGCAATCTCACCCCCCCTCCCCCCCGTGGCAACACACACGACAACCGGCATATTCCCAACCTAGTTCAAGCATGGAAAAATGAAAACAGATTTATACTCCTCCTCCTTGACCTCTCCATTGCATTTGACACTGTCGACAAGCCTATAGCCTTTTAGAAATATTCAATCCTTTCAACAGCAAGGCCTTGACTTTTCTTAGTTTCAATCCAACTTCACTAATTGCTTATATCTTTCTCTGGGAACCTCATCTCCTTTTCTACCTTTGTTTGTTGGGTTTCCCCAAGGCCCAAGTCTTTTGGCTCCTTTTGTGCTCAATCTACACTTCTTCTGTTGGAAAGCTCATTAGTTTTTTAATTTCAGTACCCAATGCTAGCTATTTTCAGTTCAGCATATAAGCACCTATAGTATTGTGAGTAACCTTTAGTGTAATGAAGCATGGTTGGCAAATTGCAGCATGAGCAGTGGCAAATTTAAGGGGTTATTCAAAGAGCACTGAATTAGCAACAGAATTGCATCGATCCATGAACTTTCCCATATCGTGCAATTTCATTGCCATTCGGCTATTCAAAAAGCTGGCGATTCACCAAACATTGGCAAATTGCCAGCGAAATACCTTCGACAGCAGTGAATTTCCCCCTAGAGAAGTAATGGTTAATCTATTCAAAGAATGCCAAACTGCACCGAAATGTTGTCGCAATGCCTTGTTTTTCGGTGGTTTCATTCAACAGGTTTACATAGTTACATAGGCTGAAAAAAGACATGCGTCCATCGGGTTCAGCCTCTCCCACATAACCTACTGCTGTTGATCCAAAAGAAGGCAAAAAACCCAGTCTGAAATGCTTGCCAATGTGCAACATACTGTGAACAAATTCCTTCTTGACCCCAGAATGGCAGTCAGATTTCTCCTTGGATCAAGAAGCTATTACCCCCATATTAAATATTATAACCCTTAATATTCTGTGTCTGCAGGAAGTCATCCAGTCGTTTTTTAAGGCTTAATGAGGTGAATCCCATAGGTTTCAATGTCAAAAATATTCCTGTTTATCTTAAATATTTATTCAACCATTTACACTTTTCTTTTGCAGCAAAGGACTCTTTATTTATGTTGAGGATATTTTAGGCATTTTTCGGGATTTTTTTCTGTAACAACAGACCTTTTTATTCTTATTCATAGGACCTTATATATTATTTCCAGTTATTTTCATGCACTAGTTCTTTTTAAAACACCCTTTAAAAGTTGTATGTTTTTTTCTTACCCCTGTTCGCCGGCTGCTCGGCTTTTTTTGGGATGCGTACGGCAGTCTGTTCAGCTGTTTATCGGATCGATTCAGCGGTTTTTCGGCAGGTTATTGGATCGATTCGGTGGTTTGGGTATTCGTCCGGCGGGTTATTGGATCGATTCAGCGGTTTTTCAATTCATTTGGTGATTTTCCAGCTGATTGCAGCTGCATTTGGCGGGTTTATCGGCGGCGTTTGGTGCTTTGATTCTGCGCACTTCAGGGACCCTGCGGTGAATGCTGAATTCACCACAGGGTAGGCGAATTAAGGGTGCCAAAGTGCACGGAAGGAGAGAGGTGCTCTCTGAATAACCCCTTAAGAAACAACCTGCTTAGATTAGTGCCTATTGTCATTTTTTGTTCTTATGGTTAGCATAAAAGAAAATTCTGCAATTATAAACAAGCAACGGTATGGTGAAAATAAAAAGAAACAAATACCTTCCAGAAACTGGTCTAGGGCATGGTTTGTGAAGCAAACAATAAGTATGGGACTGTGTCCTTCTTTCCAGACTTCCGAATTTGATAGCAAAGCATACACAATTTTCAATCCAATATAGGTTTTGCCTGTAAAGAGAAGGTAAAACAACAAAATTGCAAAATAATTCAGTCTGAGAATAGAGAATACATAATAGGCTTGCAATTGAATCTTGCGGTCAGTGGTGTCACAAGGGGGGAGGGTGACCCACACCCTGGCGACATCGCCCCCAAGGTGAGACACTAAAACACAAAAAAAAATAATTTACAAAATATTTTACCAGGAAGGTTACATTGAGATTTCTCTCATTTTCAAGTATGTCCTAGGTGGGCAAGGCCTAGGCCAGTGCTTTCCAGGGGGTGGAAAAAAAAGATGCCACTATGCGCACGGCATACTCTTCGCCCGGCGGGGGCGAGTTGACTGGCGGAGGCTGGAACCGATCAGAACATCTCGCACAGCCTGCTGTGAGTGTACAAGCACTCGGGCAGGCTGCAAGAGCAGCAGCAGCCGCTCGTGCAGCCTGCTCAAGTGCTTGTACACACACAGCAGGCTGACCGTGCATGAGATGTTCCTATCAGCTCCGCCAGTCAGCAATGATCCCAGCTCCCGCTAAGCTCCTCCTTCACTCTTTCCCCACGCTTAGTGTGGTTGTCGCCAATGTCAGTCCATCACGCGGGATTCAGGAAGGAGCAGAACGAGGCGAGCCGTGCCACCACGGGGGACCACCTCACCCCACCTGGACTCTATCGGAGCTTGACAACCAGTCAGCCAGGTGTGTGTGTGTGTGTGTGTGTGTGTGTGTAGACTACACTACCCAGTCACTGCTATCACTACGCCACAAAGTTAATGTCTTTTCTACACCACTACTACTGCACCACTCTTAGGAAGACTGTACATGGTGAGAGCTCACTGATCTTAGCATGTAAAGGCTATCTGAGAGTGATAGGACTCCTATCACTCTGTGGCAGCCGCTGCACTACGGGAATGCTCATACACAACGCACATTACTGTGAGTTTTGTTACTGTACAGCTCTGTGATACAGAAATATGCCGTGTGTATCAGGGACGTGTAGTCAGGGGCCCAGTGGCGTCACAATGAGAGGCGGGGGCGCCCCACACCAGGTGACACCACCCCCTAGGGTGACACCCTAAAAAAAAAAATATATATATATTATTATTTTTTTTACACAAAAACATTTTACCAGGAAGGATACATTGAGCTTTCTCTCATTTTCAAATATGTCCTGGTAGGCAAGGCCTAGGCTGGCACTTTACAAGGGGCGGCAAAAAACAACCACTAAAGGGGATATTCACAGAGCACTGAAATGACGCAGAAATTTCAGTGTTCTGTTGCTCCCCGCACTTTGGGGAATCAAAATTCCCCAGTGAATTCACCGCAGGGTCCCTGAAGTGCAGGGAATCAGCCACTAAATGCCGCCGCAAACCTGTCGCCCGCTGTTTTCAAAACAACTACTGAACAAAAATGTCTGGAATTAACATATAAGGTCCTAAGAATGAAAATAAAAAGGTCTGTTACAGAAAAAAGAAAAACTGCTATTGGAAAAAAAAAATTCAATAGACTTTTTTTACTACCGATTAAAGGAATAAACGGTTTATTAGATATTGAATTAAAATGGGAATATTTTTAACATTGAAACCTATGGTGTTCCCCTGAATAAACCTGCCAAATGAAAACACTGGACATCAGGACATTTCACTGCTGTTTAGTGTTCTCTGAACAGATTAGCCATTACTTCTCTATGGGGACTTTCACTGCCTTCGAACAGGCACCTTACTTGCTGGCAGTTTGCCAAAATGTGTGTGTGAGCATATGAGAGAGCTCCACAGCAATAAAATCTCACAGTATGTGCGCCGTGTATTATGATCATTCAGTGTTATATGGGAGTACTGATTTATGAGTAAGCGTAGTTAAAAAAAACATAACAAGGAAAAAAGGTGTCATCTGCGCTCGTTTCTATGTGTTCCATGAACAACAAAACTGAGGTTTTTGTTTGTTTCAATGGCCATTGCAACGTAAGCTCACTCGCCACTTCACGGCACCTCTTTACAGAGTGAGTACCTAACATGTACCAAAAGGCCGCTCTACAGAGCAGCTCCAAGCCCCTCCTGCTGCTTTTCAGCCAAGGAGAGGCAGAGATGGTGGGTTTTATTTATACACGCACCAAACACTTCCCATTTGGGATTAAAAACAAAAACATGGAAAGAGGAACAGCTGCAGAACGACGGACTGGTGTTACAAGCATGATATACATAAATACAGAAAAATGTATGTTAAAAAAAACCCCGTAAAACTTGGGGGGGGGGCACCATAAGTTACCGCACCGGGTGACACCAAACCTAGTGCTGCCACTGCAGGGGCCTCACCTGCCATTCCATTAAGTGGTTATTAAAATATGTGTAATTAACCCCTTAAGGACCGCTGATGTACCCTGTACGTCCTGTCCACGGCTCTCCCTTAGACCCGCGGACGTACAGGGTACGTCAGCGGCGCCTAACCCCCCCTCCCGCCCGATACTTACCTCCCTCGCTGGATCCCTCGGCGATCTGGCAGGGAGGAAACCTGCCCATGTGATTTACATGGGCAGGCGAGGCACGCTGCGTGGTGACGTCATCAGCAGGCGCCCCCATGCAAATCAATGGAGGGGAGGGGGGGCTCGTTCGGAGCCCTCTATCTCCCCAACCATTGAAGCTAGGGAGATGCTTTTTGCACCTCTGGAAAGGGGAGAGTCTCCCCTTTTCAGCGGTGTATAGCATTACCGATTTCGACGCCGAATCGAACCTGGAGGGGGGCTGACATCTTGGATGTCAGCCAAGCCTCCAGGTCCCCCCCCACCCACTGACAACCTCCCCATAGTTAACTATCTAGCTGCCATGTAGTGATAATGGGATCCTAAGGATCCCCCTATCTCCCGATCCATGGCAGCTAGATGGTCATGGCCTTTCCAATGATACCAAACATGACCAGGTTTGGTTTTAAATTTTTTTTAAAAAAAATAAAATAAATAAAAAAATTAAATTAAAATAAAATTTTTTTTTTTAAAACGTTTTTTTGCCTGGGGGGGTTAATTAAATAGGACCTAGGCTGTCATCTCAAAATAATTAGCACAAAATGGTCAGAATGAGCGCAGCGCACGTAGGTGAACTGGCTCAGCAGTGGAGGGGTTAAAAAGCAAACACATGTAAAAATTGGGTATTTCTAGTCTCGGGACAAAATTTTGAACCTATTTAGCCGGGGTCTTTTTTGGTGGTTGTAGATTTTGGGGATTAAATTACGAAAAAGTGTGTTTTTACCATTTTTTCATCATATTTCCTATTTTTTTTATAGTAAATTATTCGATATGATGGAAATAATGGTATTTCTAGAAAGTCCATTTAATGGCGGGAAAAAGGGTGTATAATATGTGTGGGTTGAATAAACGAGTAAGCGGAAAATTTGACCTAAACACTAACAGCGCAGAAACGTAAAAACAGCAGCGGTCACTAAAGGATGGATTTGTGTAAAACCGCCCGGTCACTAAGGGGTTAAAATAAAATATGCTGATTAAAAAAAGTTCTCACACTCACCTGCTCCACGCTCCCCCCGCCGTCCGTCTCTGCTCCGCTTTTCTTTTTTTAGTTCGCCAGCTGTGTGTGAATAATCACACAGCAGCGGCAGCCTGCTCTGAGTCTACGCAATTTGCGTTGCTGAACGCTACGCTAAGGCTAATGTCAGACGAGCGCATTTTGTAAGGAATGTGCGTTCGTGCTCAACAGACGTACTGTAAGGATTCTGATCCATGCAGGGCAGCACCCTTCCAAATCCTGCACTTCGTGTCATTCCTGTTTCCAGCGCTGTGTTCCAGCAGCTAAATAGTTAATGCACCAAAACACACACTCACACACTCCAGGTCATCTGACCTCTCTGTTAATAAAAGTGCCACACCCCTTCTGTTCCCGGCTTAAACATTAGTTGTATCTGCTCTCAGCAAGAGAGAACCTATGTTGTGGCTTTCCTGTGGTTTCCTGAAAACCAAACCCTGCCGTGCTACCAACCCTTCGGTGTGTGTTTCCAGACCCTCCGGTATCCTGTGTATGCAAGACCCTGCTGTCCCAGTCTGTTTCCTGATTTCCCCTACATCAAGTTTATTTGTTTTTGCTGCCTCCAGCAGCAACCTCGCCCCTCACCGCAGACCCCTTGTTTTGGCATCACCGCATCCTGGGCTCAGAATCCTGCATTTTCTGTACCACCCCGGTACAGTATCTGACACGTACTTTCTGACTGACGACAAGGTAGTGGCCACACAGTCCGTTTTTTAACTGATGTTATTTTTGACTGATGTAGAAGGGAAAATAAATTAAAATGCAAAACCATTTTGTCCGTCAAAAAAGCTGGACGCACAAATGCAGTCCATCTGACTTTGTGTGGACGTACTTAGTGTGTGGAGCTTCAATGGTCATGATTACCTGCTACCACGGATGTACTAATGTGCGGCAAAACAAACATGAAAAATGCGCTCGTCTGACACAGGCCTAATTGCGTAAGCTCAAGCTGGCCAAGAGAGATTCAGAAATCTGCAGCGCGCATCTGGCGGTGCCTACTTCCTGGATCTACACAATGGAATTGCTTGAACCAATGGGAAAGCACCATTGGTCTCAAGCTATTCAAAAAATGCCTCCATGGGAGGCAGGACTCCCATACAATGATTGACACAGGACAGTCATGTGACTGTCCTCAGTCATGGGGGCATGCCGCAGGGCTGTGTTCCTAGAGGCACATCCTGGAGAGCCCTGAGAGCAGCAAGAGATCCTGGGGAGCCCTAAGAGCAGAAAGATCCTGGGGAACCCTGAGAGCAGCCAGATCCTGGGGAGCCCCGAGAGCAGCCAGATCCTGGGGAGCACTGACAGCAGCCAGTTCCTGGGGAGCACTGACAGCAGCCAGTTCCTGGGGAGCACTGACAGCAGCCAGTTCCTGGGGAGCACTGACAGCAGCCAGTTCCTATGGAGCACTGACAGCAGCCAGTTCCTATGGAGCACTGACAGCAGCCAGTTCCTGGGAAGCACTGACAGCAGCTAGTACCTGGGGAGCACTGAGAGCAGCCAGATCTTGGGGAGCACAACAGCAGCCAGATCCTGGGGAGCACTGAACCTGAACCTATCAGGGTTATTCAGAGAATGGTGAAATCCAGGAGAACTGGCAGGAGAAGAGAACAATCTAGACCAAATAGCCGATTTGAAAAGTGAGATAAATGGGAGAATTTTTCTGGTTTGGCTATTTTGACCTAGAATTTTCACTTCTCCAGTCATTCTCCTGAGGTTCACTTTTCTTTGAATAGACCTGTATGTAAGCTGTGTATTTCTGGCTCTGACACTAGCCAGTTTCTCACCAGCCACTGACCTCACCGTACGTCACTAGTGTGTATAAGTGTATCACAGAGCTGCACAACAAAACTCACAGTAATGTACCCTGTGAGTGAGCATATCACAGAGCTCCACCTCAATAATCTTCCCCCAGTCTTAAATCACTCAAGAGCTCCCTATTGACATACCTCGGTACAGAATGCACCTGTAAACATGTAACATAGTAACTATATTACTTACATATTTATTTTCTGTGCTAATCTGTATATTTTTGTTTTGTTCTTAATATCTTGCATTTATTACTTTGTATTTCTGTAACAACTGTAAAATTTCAATGTTCTTGAACCCAGGACATACTTGAAAACGAGAGAAATCTCAATGTATCGTACCTGGTAAAATACTTCGCAAATAAATAAATAAATAATCCTCACAATAATGTGCGGTGTGTATGAGCGTATCACAGAATCCACAGCAATAAAAACAGTAATATGTCTATGAGCATATCACAGAGCTCCACAGCAATTAACTTCACAGTAATGTACGATGTATATGAGCATTCAGTGTTATATGGGAGTTCTGATTTTGAGTAATAGTCAATAAAAGAAACCGTAAAACTTGGGGGGGGGGGTGACACCATGAGTTACCGCACCGGGTAACACCAACCCTAGTGATGCCACGCTATTTCAGCTCCCTTTTTTCAACTCTATTACAAGTAAGCTGTTATGTTTGTATCTTCTCCTGAAGTCTATAGGATTCTATGAAGACTAGAGAAAACTTTTCAGTCACCTGAATAATGCATAGAACAATTTTTTCTCTGTGTCCTTCTGCTTGCGTCGAGAGGAGGCAGCAGATCACACTATCCTCTGCATCATGGGACCAGAGGTAAGGCATTTCTTAATGCAATTATTTTTTGCAAATGCAAAATTAGTTAACACAAAAACTAATTACATTAAAAAAGCCAATTTTTTAAAAATACTAGCTGCATCCAAGAATAACAAGCAACATTAACATTATTAGAGTCATTAACATTAACGAGTTGGGATGTTAGAAGTGAAGGCTCGAGTAGAATCGGACCATTAGTGTTTGCTGGTGTTAATAAAGACCATCTTCGCAATCCAGTGTAATATTGAAAACATACACAAAAGTAACAATTGTGGCATAGACAGCTGTGTGTATTTGTTCTGTTCTGGACAACGACACTATCATTTCCCTTGTGCAGTCCCGCCAACCCAGTGGCTCTCATTGCAGGAAAGCTTGGATACCATTGGATAGGACTGGTATCTGAAGTACTCCAAACTCAGGAAACTTGAGCTGAGAGATCCCTGAGCTGAGGTTCTGGATAGACCAGAGACCCTGAATTTGAATATCTGAACTTGCCCTCGGAACACCCCCCCCCCCCCGAGGGGCAGAGGGAACAAGGAGCTGACAGCAGTGTTACCACTCATAAGATTGAGTGATCCCACAGTGTTTCTTTGAGATTTTATGTCAAAATGATCTTGCATGTGTTCAAAAGTCTTGTAAGACAGCTTTATAATTGTGGGATTTATAATATAGTACATTGTATTGATAAAGCAGGATACGTGATATAAACATAAATGCAAAATTAATGCCTACTGTATTATGCAAATAACATAGCAGCTTCTGCTGGTAGCTCTGCCCTACCAAAAAAGCCAAGACAGATGAATGTTTCCTTTAAATTGAACTTTAGCCTATCCCTTAAATTATATCAAATGTTTAAAATTCATCACAGTTATTTGTAGTGCTTAATGTCAGAAGTTCTGCAGACAACTTGATCATTCTGAGAGTAGTGCACTTAATGAATGGCTCATTCAGATTCATTCTGCATTTATTAACTCTACCAGTGCATGTCTTAGCAATGTGATAATGTGTAAATGTAAAGATTACTGGTACCTGTGCCTGGCGGACCTTGTACAATACTAAGTTCACTTGTCAAAGCCATCTGAAGTGCTTGAAATTGCGAGCGATCCAAATTTAGCTGTTCCTTTGTTGGCCAAGTTCTGTGATTAAGTACATTAAACTGTTGTTTAACGCCAAAATATTCATTTAGGTACAAAAATGGTGATGGGTTGGCGTCTTGATTTTTTTGCATGAGCATATCCAGGCGGTAGCTAGAAATGTTTTGTGATAGGTATTTAGGAGGGGACATGACAGTGTTGCAATCAACAATGTAATTTTTGAATGGAACATCACTGTCCACCAATTCTTTCAGTCCCTCTAAAACATGACGGTATGCTTCAAAATATGCTGTTGCTTCAACCATAAGAAATGTATCAGCAACTACATGCTGTCCCAGCTTCTGTCTACTTTCTTCAGTAAATGTCAAACTTACCTGACCTTTCTGGAGATCAGGAATGTTTCTGTCAGCCACGGTGGCAAAGAGCATATTTTTAAAGTTGTCTTGAGAAAGACAGACAAGAGATCCAAAGAGCAGACGTTTGGAGCTCTCCCAGCGAACTTGTTTCAGGTTATTTGTATTAAATTTGACGGTGTGAATGATTCCATTCTTCGTAAAAACTGGGGCAATAATCTGAGTGTCAAAGTATATTCGAATGTTATCAAATTTAGCTCTGACTATTTCTTTGTCTTGCAGCGACAGGAGTTTTGAAATCCCTTCTCTCAGTGGACGTATGAAATCTTCTCTGAGCAGACGGAAATGCGTATCCAAGTATGTTTTAGTGTTAGGATATGATGTGTGGATTATATTTGGACGCAAAATTGGATTTTGGGTCAAATCAAAATCTTCATGTCTTGGGTAGATGGTTGTATTCCTGAAATCTTCATCTATATTGTCCCGACTTCCCACATAGTAAATGGAGTTATCTGATCTCAAGGTTCCGTTTTTCTTTTTCTCTTCCAAGTGCATGAGCAAAGCTGTCAGACAATCCAATTTTTGTTGTATATCTTGCGGACACATCTTTCCACTTCTTTTTAGCTCATCAACAGCATTCTGCATGAAGGTTTTCACTAACGTTACCTCCAGAAAAGAACTAAAAGGGAAGACACTCACTAATTCTGTGAGTAAAACAGCAGTATGTTCTACAAGTGAAAATGGCTTACTTTCTTGCATGTGAAATGTTGAATAATTTAAATAATGGTAAGGTATAGTTTGATTTAAAAATGTTGATTTTTGAAGTTGACTTAGAATGTATATAAGATTTTGACGACTGGATGCGCATCTGATTGCTGTATTTATCACTTCTAGAAAACACTGAACAACCTGAAAATCTGAATTGCTTTCATTCAGAAATTTCTTCAAACCACTACCTGGGGCAGCAAGCTTCAGTACGAGCTCAGCTGGTTCTAACGAGGCCAGATATTTAATTGTACGGCTATCTATTCTCTTTTCAAAATATGTTTTTGATTTGTTCACAGTATGTGTTTCTGGAGGCTTAAGACTGCAGTCCCCTTCTACCACTTTCAAGTCATTAGATGGATAGTGTAGGTTTTGCATGCTGGATGTTCTGTGTCCATAGGAGAGCTGTTTTGGCTGATTTGGTGCTGAAAAAAAAATGCATACATTTTTTAAAAAGCCAACTTTAGTGTACACACTTTACATCATCATTAAACCTGGAATGAAAATTTGTCTAGATTAAAATTCTTGTTCTTGGATACAACACTGGCTAAAAGATAGGGTACAGAGAGTGGCCATAAATGGTAAGTTTTCAAGATGGACATCAGTGGTAAACAGTGTCCCTCAGGGGTCTGGTATAGGACAAATTCTATTCAATTTATTTATAAAGGACCTTGAATTAGGCATCAAAAGTCATGTATCAGTGTTTGCAGATGACACAAAACTAGGAAAGGTAATATAATGTGAGCATGATATTACTTCACTGCAGAGGGATTTAGATAGATTGGGTGTCTGGGCATTTGAATGGCAGATTAAATTTATAATGAAGATAAATGCAAGTTTATGCACTTTAGCGTGAAGAACACACAAGAAATTTATACCATAAAGGGTACCAAGTTAGGAAAATCAAGGCAGGAGAAGGATTTGGGAATAATCATATACTCCAAGTTTAGCAAAACTGTCCAATGTCAAACAGCAGTGCCAAGGCCAGCAAGGTATTGGCATGCATTAAAAGGGGAATTCATTCTCGGGTTGAAAACATAATTTTGCCTCTTTATAAATCAATGGTAAGACCGCACCTTGAATATGCCATGCAATTGTGGTCACCAGTTTTAAAAAAAGATATTCTGGCAATAAAAAAAGTGGAGAGATGGGCGACTAAATTAATAAAGGGAATGTAAGATTTAAGTTACCAAGAAAAGCTTAAACCTTTTTAGTTCAGAGAAACAGCGCCTTAGAGGGGATCCGATAACTTTATATGAATATATACTGGGCCATTATAAACCATTGTCTGGAAACCTATTCATTAACAGGACTATACACAGGATACAAGGTCACCCATTTAGACTGGATGAAAGGATAAAGCATAGGAAGGGTTTTTTTTACAGTGAAAACAATAAAGTTGTGGAATTCTCTGCCTGTTGAGGTGGTTGGGTCAGAGTCTGTGCACACTTTTAATAAACAATGTCTGTTTGACTTGCTGCAAAAACATAACATTAAGGGTTAAAATATTTAGGGCTCTATTAACTTCTTCGCGCAAATGTTAACACGTGCGCAAAAACGCATTAACGCAAGGGGAAAAACCCTTTGCGCAGAATGTCGTATTACAATGTCCGCGCAAAAAATACACGTTAATGTCTACTGCTGGTGAACCTGCGCGAACCCTTTGCGAGCCTAATGTACGTTGCGCGACCTATACTTAACATTGTGAGCACAAATGCGTTTGTGCGCTGGTATGCGGATGGTATTACAATCTATGCGCAAATTTTAACGGACAACGTTTGCGCTCATAATTTTAACGTCTTTTAAAAGCTGGTGTTAATGGCAAATCTGAACTTCCTGGCCAAAACCAAATACACCAGCCCGAAAAAAAAAAATACAGCAAAGTATAGTTACATATTCTACGCATACCCAAACAATAAAATTGAGAGGTTGTGTGTGTTTTTATTATTGCTGCAACATATATACGCAGATTGATTTTTGACAGGCGCAAAAACTGAACGGGAGACAATTGTGGTTCTTAATTCTGATTGGCTGAATCGTGTTAAAAACCTACCGCCCACTGACTTCTGCATGCAACGTTAATGCGCGCGCATTAACGCATCTTTTTTACATGCGTTATTTTTTGACGGATGAAAAAATGCGCACGGATTGTAATACCACCGTTATTTTTCGCGCTGTGATTTATTTTTGGTTATTTTCCCAAAGTAGTGAGGGACATTATATTGTTTAGACGAGTTAGGCTTTGTTTTCTGTTATATTTGTTTGTTTGATGGAGTGAAGAAATAAACTCCGATATATATAAAGAGACTGTTTCCGTGCCATAATTGCCCTAAAGGACAGCGCTATAGCGCCCCCATGTGACACCATGTTAACGTTTAACGCAACGTGCAAAAAAATATATGAATTTAATAGAGCCCTTAATATGTGGGTAAAAGCTGCTTGATCCAAGAAAAAAATCTGACCGCCATCTGGGGTCAAGAAGGAATTTCCTCCCAGTGAAAACATTGGTGAGAGCTTCAGACTGGGTTTTTTGCCTTTTTTGGATCAACAGCAGTAGGTGATGTGTGAAAGGCTGAACTCGATGGACGCACATCTTTTTTCAAGCTGTTTAACTATGTAACTATATCAGGGTTATTCAGAGAGCGTGAAGAGCAGGAGAATGACTGGAGAATGAAAAATTCTAGACATGTGCATTCGTTTTAGTACTAAAACGATTTCGTCCGAATTTTGGGATAATTTAGTTTTAGTATGACTCAAGAGATACGAAACTGCTCAGTACAAAAAACGAAAGAAACTAAAATAAAATGCACTACATTTTAGTTTCAGTCCTTTTTGTGATATTACATTGATGAGTGAAGGAGACCAGCAATGAAGAGCGCAACATCGCAAAGCTACAGAAAAGGTTTGTATGCGTAATCCTTCCCGACCCCTACCCGAAAATCTGACAGTGATAGAGCTCCAGAATACTCACTCGCAGCACAGACAGCCAGCACAGGAGAGGAAACCTTTACTTAACCCTTGCATGTCTATGAGGCAGACAAGATGATAAAAGCAGCTGGAGAAGGAAAACATTAAAATAAATCACACTGAAAGCTAATGACAGAGGAGGGCTGCATAGTAAAAACCCCTTTACAACAAGCAGTGCTGGGAGAAGAGAGGGACTTTATAAAACGTGTGTTATCTCCCCTCCTGCTCTGCATAATAGGGGCTTAGGTCTGATACATTTTATATTATCCAGGAGCACTATCCCCCTTTCCTCATCTATAATACACGTTTTATATAAAGTCCCTCTCCTCTCCCAGTGCTGCTTGTTATAAAGTTTTTTTTTTACGTCTGATGCATTTAGTATCCAGCTCTCACAGTTACTCTGTCATTATGAGCCATCAGTGTGATTTATTTGAATGTTTTCCCTGGATTTAAAGTGCTTTATTTTATAAAAAAAAAAATTGCCCCAGTGATCTCTTGTCTGAGCTCTCAGACCGATTTACGTTAATATTTTTCCCTCTCCCTTGCTTTTATATTCCTGTCTAAGTAAAAGTTCCCTCTCCTGTGCTGGAGGTTCTGCACCCTCCACATGCCAATGCAGTAGGATGTTCTATACAGAGAGGGGCATTAATTAATGCAGGAGGATGTTATATACATTATACAGAGAAAGGTATAAATTGAGGAGGATGTTCCATACAGAGAGGGACAATAATTCAGGAGGATGTTCTATACATTATACAGAGACGGGTATTAATTAATGCAGGTGGATGTTGCATACATTATACAGATAGGGGTATTAATGCAGGGGATGTTCTATACATTATACAGAGAAAGGTATAAA
Organism: Leptobrachium leishanense; assembly: GCA_009667805.1. NCBI lineage: Eukaryota > Metazoa > Chordata > Amphibia > Anura > Megophryidae > Leptobrachium > Leptobrachium leishanense. The sequence goes on from CM019067.1 coordinate 195,640,056, forward strand.
TTGAGGAGGATGTTCTATACAGAGAGGGACAATAATTCAGGAGGATGTTCTATACATTATACAGAGACGGGTATTAATGCAGGGGATGTTCTATACATTATACAGAGAGGAGCCTTTTTTTTTAGCCCTTTAGTGACTCTGAGTGCTGAGATCGGCTACTTGTTATATTATCTCTCAGTACAATGTATCAGGCTCAGCTGTTACAGTAACTGACTGTAACAGCGCTCAGAGTTTCAGTAAAACAAGGAAATAATATTGTTCTAACCTCTTATATATAAAAATAGTATTTACTAGTTTTACTGAAACTCTGAGCGCTGTGATGAGCAGTCAGTTACTGTAACAGCTTTGCCTGACACATTGTGCTGAGAGTGAGAGATACTGTAACAAGTAGCAATCTCAGCCCTCTGAGGAGCCACTACAATAGTAATTGTATCCACTGGTTTTCGGATGAATGAAATTAGTTTTCATACTAAAGAACTGAAAACGAATTTCTTTAGCAACTAAATAAATTGCATTTTAGGACTAATCCATTAGTTCAAAACGAAATTTTGTGCTGTGCACATGTCGAAAAAATTCTAGGTCAAATCAGCTGATTTGGAAAGTGAGATGAAAGGGAGAATTGTTCTGGTTTGGCTATTTTGACCTAGAATTTTTCATTCTCCAGTCATTCTCCTGCTTTTCACACTCTCTAAATAACCCTGTATGTAAATTGATTTAATGCATTTAATGTTAATAATGACATATTACTGTGATGCCACATTATACACACATTCAATAATTGAAATTCATTAACATTCCATTGCATAAACTAGGCACAAGAATAAGTACTGGAATCACCACAATCTTTTTACATGTAAGGTATCATCAAGTGGGGTATGAGCACCTCCTGCAATGCTGAGTTTTGAATAATTATTTTTTTTTGCATTGGAACAATAGAGAATTATAAAAGCATTAATTAAATAAAATGTGTTATTCTCCGTTTAAAATTTATGATTCCCCACTAGTGTAGATGAGTGAACTGACCTCACTTCCTAAGAGTAACGCAGCATGTCTGAATGTTAGAAAGAGAAGACCTTACAAGATTGATTCAAAAAGTACTTACTAATTAACTGGTAATTGTAAACCATCGAATTCTGGTTACCGCTTCTCCCTGGACGATTATGGTGTTGCCAATTCCCAGAGCTATTGGAGTGTTGATGTGGGGTCTTCTGGCCTCTTGCTTGAAAAAAGGATCCATCTTGTCCCCTGACACCTGAGTGACTAGCATGCTGTGACCTGCCTCTGTGCTGTGTTTGACTTGTGCCTGCGAGAGGAAAATCGCAATGTGAAAAATAACATAATGGAAATTGTTTCAGAACCAGATTTAATATTTACATCAAGGAATGGATCCAGGTTGGCTACAAACTTCATTTATACTCATCTGCTGTGCAAGGATCATGGATTCTACATCAGTTGACTTTGAAACAAGACACAATTTTCTCTATACACAGCATTTTTACTGGCAGTACTTGAGTGTGGTGTCTTTCCTTGGACTATATATGAAACAACACAATTTGCAAAGAGAGATTGTATATTAAAGACATTATTCTATATTATTTACTGACTGGTAAAGGCAACATATGCCAAAATGTATCTTAGTGGTTTATAGGATTTTTTTTATGGCCCACCATAAGGCTATTATTGGTTTTATCAATTGCTATTTTTATTTGGTGTGTTTTTAATCTTGTTTAATTTTTTTGGGTTAAAATAAATTGCGGTTTTATTTAATTGGGGCCAATCGCTTCTTTGAGGAGACAGAGACCTCCGGATTGGGATTATCCCACTCCACTTGGAATTTTCAACAATCTCCAGCATTGGCACGAGCAGCAGTTCACCCAGCTTCCAGGTGGATGCACAGTTAGAGGTCAGACACTGTCCCAGGAATAGTGCCAAAGTGCATTACTCTAAACCGCGTAACTGGAACGCTCGTATTTTGGTGACTGCAATCTTTGTCTACATGTTTACTCGCTCCATTTGGTTCTGTGCTACGCTATGAAGGTGCTGTCCTTCTTGTGTTTTTGTTTTACGTGCAAGCCTCAAGAAATGTAGTGCTCTGCCACCCTTTATTTGGATGAAGGTGCAATTAAACAGAGCTGGGAACAGTGAGGCTCTGGACTGGAGCATGTTAGGACCAATCGCTATAACATTGTTACTGTCATTGTGGAAATATAAGTATTTCTGTTCTGTGTATTTTATATAACTGAGCACATTGTGTGTTATTTATTGCGGTTTTCCTGGAATAGAACTCTGTAATTTCATCACAATCCACTATCAATATCCATCATCAATATCGTTTATCACTAATTCATAGAAAATACATGTGTTATAAGGATAATTCTTTTTATTAGCACATGTAGTATGAAGCACAAATTTTGGTATAGTTTTATTGTGCACATTTTTATACTTCGCCATGGCTTTTTTAAATTTCAATTTACACTCTTAAAATAGTTTTTAGTGCTTCCACTTAATGTATTGTTTTGTGTGTTAACAAGTCCAGACCAAGCTGTGTGTGAAGTCATTTCAATCAGATCACAGAGAACCAGTGAAAGAACACTAAGAACAATTTGTTCCATGTGTCCTTCTGCATGTGGAGAGAGGAGGTGGTGGATTGCAATGTCCTCTGTACAATGGAACCAGAGGAATGTAAGGGGATTTCTAAACAATTTTTTTTAAAGTGCAAAGTGATTTTGCCTATAGGACATGTAATAATTGTGAGTATTGTATAGTACATGTGGCCACACTCCCTGATGTATTAGAGAGTTCACGATATTATGTGCTTCCTAATGGACAAATGAACAGCTTGAACATAATAGAAATTCCATAAACAGTATTCCATAAACAGGTCAACATTCTGTATTACGGCTGCACTCAACATGCATTCAATTCTTCCTCATCAGGAATACTCCCAAGAGCATGAACAACAAATGAGGTTGGTGTAGTCATTTTACCCAATAACTTCCACTGAGGCTAATGGATATTGACAATATGGACTTCATACTTCACCCCCTGCCACATGTGTTTTAGTGCATTGGTCCTGGTGTTTTCAATATTACTCACATTTATATTTATTCTTGTTGATGTTTCGACATAGTCAGGTCCAGAAATATTGGGACATTGACACAATTCTAACATCTTTGGCTCTAAACAACACCACAATGGAGTTGGACTGAAACAAACACAATGTGCTTTAACTGCAGACTGTCAGCTTTAATTTGAGGGTATGTACATCCAACTCAGGTGAACGGTGTATGATTTACAGCAGTTTGCAGATGTGCCTCCCACTTGTTAAGGGACCAAAGGTAATGGGACAATTGGCTTCTAAGCTGTTCCATGGCCAGGTGTGTGATATTCCCTCATTACCCCAATTACAATGTGCAGATAAAAGGCCCAGAGTTCATTTCAAGTGTGCTATTTGCATTTGGAATCTGTTGCTGTCAACTCTCAAGATGAGATCCAAAGACCTGTCACTATCAGTGAAGCAAGCCATCATTAGGCTGAAGAAACAAAACAAACCCATCAGAGAGATAGCAAGAACATTAGCTGTGACCAAAACAACTGTCAAAAAGAAGGAACGCACCGTGAGCTCAGCAACACCAAAAGACTCGGGAGACCACGGAAAACAACTGTGGTGGATGACCGAAGAATTCTTTCCCTGGTTTAGAAAATACCCTTCACAACAGTTGGCAAGATCAAGAACACTCTCCAGGAGATAGGTGTATGTGTGTCAAAGTCAACAATCAAGAGAAGACTTCACCAGAGTGAATACAGAGGGTTCACCACAAGACGTAAACCATTGGTGAGCCTCAAAAACAGGAAGGCCAGATTAGAGTTTGCCAAACAACACCTAACAAAGCCTTCACAGTTCTGGAACAAGATCCTATGGACAGATGAGACCAAGATCAACTTGTACCAGAGTGATGGGAACAGAAGCGTATGGAGAAGGAAAGGAACTGCTCATGGTTCTAAGCATACCACCTCATCAGTGAAGCATGGTGGTGGTAGTGTCATGGCGTGGGCATGTATGGCTGCCAATGGAACTGGTTCTCTTGTATTTATTGATGATGTGACTGCTGACAAAAGCAGCAGGATGAATTCTGAAATGTTTCGGGCAATATTATCTGCTCACATTCAGCCAAATGCTGCAGAACTCATTGGACAGCGCTTCGCAGTGCAGATGAACAATGACCCAAAGCATACTGCAAAAGCAAGCAAAGAGTTTTTGAAGGGACAGAAGTGGAATGTTATGCAATGGCCAAGTCAATCACCTGACCTGAATCCCATTGAGCATGCATTTCACTTGCTGAAGGGAAAATGCCCCAAGAACAAGCAGGAACTGAAGACAGTTGCAGTAGAGGCCTGGCAGAGCATCACCAGGGATGAAACCCAGCGTCTGGTGATGTCTATGCGTTCTAGACTTCAGGCTGTGATTGACTGCAAAGGATTTGCAACCAAGTATTAAGAAGGGAAAGTTTGATTTATGATTATTATTCTGTCCCATTACCTTTGGTCCCTTAACAAGTGGGAGGCACATCTGCAAACTGCTGTAAGTCCTACACCGTTCACCTGAGTTGGATGTACATACCCTCAAATTAAAGCTGACAGTCTGCAGTTGAAGCACATTGTGTTTGTTTCATTCCAACTCCATTGTGGTGGTGTATAGAGCCAAAAATGTTAGAATTGTGTCGATGTCCCAAAATTTCTGGACCTGACTGTAGTTTTCTACATATCTCATTGTTATTTCAATTTGCACAAACCATTTTAATTGTGGGTATTCATTTGGCTGGATGTGAGATTTAATAGGTGGTGTGCTGCTGCCCTATCTTACCAAAATCAGGGACTTCCTCTAACCACTTTTTGACACATTCACAGGTAATTACCCCCTACAGAGACTCAGGCATCCCAGGTGAATTGGCTCACATTGCAGGGTTGCTAGGTAGAAATTGGCTGATTTTGTAATCATCCTCCCTTTGCACCCTGAGGCACCCCAAGATGGACATCTGGACTGACTGAGCCAGCTATTTCATCAATGTGTATAATTGGTATGGTAAAAAGAAAACAATTTTGACTGAAGCACCACTAAAGACAGAACTTGTAGGGGAGGGGATGAAGACATGGAGACAGTTTAACCAATCACATTCTATAAAATTAGCTTATTTTACCTCATTCATTTTATTAGGGTTACATTAAAAAAATGGGAAATAATTATGTAAAACTGGTCAATGTGAACAAATAAAATAAAATTATCATTCCAAATGTAGGAGGATAAAATCGTAAAATGTTTAAATGCGTTAATAATCGTAGTCATTCCAACCTTTCTGCTAACGTAACTCCTGAATCATAAGAATAATACACGGTTTCTTCATGACTCAATCAAATCTCATCACATTTAACAACATTCACATTGCAGTGTGATATTTTTTATCACCTCGTCTAGCTTGGTTTGATTGCCCACTATGAAGGTTGGAATCGTGGCCAGAATGTGTCCTGTATGGATTTCCTGAGGACGTTTGATGAACAGCAAGTCTAGTCCCTCCTGACCGATTCTCAGATTGTGCTCTTGCTCTGTGCGCCACATGTCCAGTGTTTTGTGATGTCAGGTATGTATTCACCCCTCCAACTGCACCCACCAAATCCTGTAGTGAATCTGTAACAGAATAATAAAAGTAATTTAGGGCTGTGCTAGCATTTCCATGAAGCGGGCAAATTGTAGTTCACAAGAAAACAAATATTTAACATTTCAGTTATCCTGTATGTGAAAAGAGAATCAAGTATCAAGTATACTATAAAGTCTTGAGAATTACTATCCACACCATTTAGAGCAGAGATTTCAAACTCTGCTGCCCCCCCCCAATGCTGGTGGCCTACAATTCCCAGAATTCTTTGAATACAATAGATGGCTAGAGAATCCTGAGGTGCGTTCAGTTCCTCAGCCGCTGCAAGTGCTAAGGCTAGGGTCAGACGAACGCATTTTTTGCGTTGTCCGTGAAAAAGTGCGTTTGACCGAATGGACGTATTTTTTCATGGAATACGCGATAGCGGTCATACGATGCGCATTTTCGGCCGTGATTTTGTACGATCCGTAAAACACTTTTTGCGTCTGGATGTTATGTAGGCCGGACATTAGCAGCGTCTGACGTCTCCTAATCACGCACACACGCTACTAGTGGACGCAGCGCACTCTGTACGTCAGTACTAGCAGTTTCACGTTCTTGAAAAAATGTGTTTGTTTGCCACTTGCGTTGCCCAGCCGAACTTTCGTGCGGCCGTACTTCGTATATTGCCCGTCATTGGACGTCATTTGCTGCTACTACGGCCGTGATAAAGTGCAGCTGCACGCGCGTTCGCACGCGTTCGTCTGACCCCAGCCTTAGTTAGCAACTTGGCACTGAACGCTATGCTGCAGCTCAACACTACTAACTTAGCACTTGCAGCCAAGTCGAGAGGTGCTGCGGCCGAGGTTAGCTGAGTGTGACGTGGAAAAGATGGCCGCCTACACGGAGCAAATAATCCAATAAGGAAATGTTCAGTTTGAAGTTTTGGTGGAGCAAAACAGCAAATCTTTATTGGAACATGGTATACATTAACACTAAAGTGATAATAAAATGGACAAAAGTGGATTTTGCAAAAACAGCACCTTTCACTAAGCAATCCTCTGCCCTTTCACTTCCATATTCACAGCCAAAGCGTTCAGTGAGACGGCAGCAGCAAACTGAACTGCTGCACTAAATCAATTCAGCAGCTGCTGAGGAACTGAACGCGCCTCAGTGTCATGCCCCAGGTCTGGGATTCTATTGATGTCTGTATTGCACAGCCTGGCTCCAGCAGCTCTTGTCCTGAAACACTTTTACATTGGTTCCCATCTGGGTTTTACTTCTGCTCTGTGCCTTGCCCAGGCTCCTGGAGAGCCAGCCTGGGTTTTCCTGTCCAGCCATAGAGTTCCAGCTGATGCCCATCTGCTTAATCAAGCCTCCAGCATACAGTGGTTATGCATTAGATTCCCTGACTGAAGTCATTTGGCTCAGGCTGTGTGCTTTCCTGCAAACCAGAGTCCCTGTCCCTAGCTTCCTGTGTGTCCAGCATCTCTGTCCGGTCTTCAGTTTGTCTTCATCCTGGTTCTACTGTTGCATTGCTCTGCTGTTCCTGGATATTTCACCATACACCCTCCTGTGAGTTCCTGTTTGTTTTCTTGTGGATTGATATACCGTATACTGACCTCTGGCTCTCCATTTACCACAATTCTCTGGACTTTCCTTCATTGGAATACCGTGTACTGAACCCCTGGTATGGATTTACTTCACCACTGTGCCAGCCACGACTCCTTGCTTGTGGACATTAACCACGTCATTGCCTGCTGCCAAGTCCCTTTTGTTTTCCATATTACTGTTTCTCACGGTCTTGCCTACTTTTCTGTCTTTCCTGTATAATATTTCTATTACTTTTGTCTTATTTCCTTTGTTCTTGGTTTTCTTTAATTCTCCATAGCCCAGTATTCCTTTTATATTGCTTAGCTCCTTCCTGCTCTGTCTGTTCGTTCCTTCCTGTCTTGCCCTTGTATGTTCTTATTAAACCTATATTTTGCCTTATATCCTGTCTGGCCTCTCCTCTGTGTCGTCGCCTGCTGGACTCGCCTCTGTACCGCACACTCCGCCAGACACTAGGGAAATGTAGTTCTGAAACATTTGCGGGGCTAAAGTTTGAGATACCTGATTAGATTAGATTATGTCTTGCAGCACAGTGATTTTTGAACTTTATTGATCTCCTCACAAACGTAGACCCTAAAATTAACAAGGCACATCAGTTTTTTATGGGAATATTGTACAATTTAAAATCTAACGGGTCTATTCAAAGAGAGGTGAAACTCCGGAGAACGACTGGAGAAGTGAAAATTCTAGGACAAGATAGCCAAACCAGAAAAATTCTCCCATTTAGCTCACTTTCCAAATCGGCTATTTGGTCTAGATTGTTCTCTTCTCCTGCCATTTCTCCGGATTTTCACCTTTCTTTGAATAGACCTGTAAGTCTATAACACATCTTCCCACTGTGTGTATATACACCATATATATATTATCAGGGTTATTCAAAGAGCTCCAAATTGTGGCCGAAAGGTAACTGAACAGTGAAATTCAGCGTACGGTTACCTTTCCTGTCCATTTGGCTATTCAGAGAGCAGGCAGTTCGCCAAATGTTGGCGAATTGCCTGCACATACGGTGCCTGTTCGGTACCTGTTCGAGGGCAGTGAAATCCCCATAGAGAAGCAATGCTTTGTCTAGTCTGAGAACAAAAACCAGCAGTGAAATGTTGCCGAATTGCCCTGCCATTCGGTGGTTTCATTCGACAGGTTTATTCAGGCGAATCCCATAGGCTTCAATGTTAAAAATATTCCCGTTTTAATACAATATCTAATAAACCGTTGATTATAATATTCTGCAGTAAAAGTCTCTTTATGTACTGTAGATTTTTTTTTGGATTTTTTAGGCATTTACAGGATTATTTTGTCAAAAATTATTATATTTTTTAAATCGTTTTTTCATATTTCTGTAACAGCCCATTTTATTATCATTCATTGGATCTTATATGTAAATTCCAGACATTTTCGTTCTGTAGTTTGTTTGCAAACAGCGTTTCACTTTTCAAACATTCAAGCGTCCGTTTTTTTTTTTTCACTCCATTCGTCTGCGTGTCGGATTTATCCGGCGGCTGCTCTGCGCTGTGATCGGCGGCTGCTCAGGTTTCTCCTGTGTGTTGGGCGGGGTTAATCCAGATGTTTTTGTGGGTTTCGGTGTGCATTCGTTGGGGTTTGTGGTGAGTGTTTGGCGGGTTTGTGGCGGCTTTTCCCTTCACTACGAAGGCCCTGTGGTGCTTGCTGAATACACCACTGGGTCGCCGAAATGGGATCGCCAAATCACACTAAATTGAAGAGAACGAAAAGTCACCGAACGTGCGGGGACTTTTCGATTCTCTTTGAATAACCCTGTATATTTTCTACCCGTTTATACCACTGCCCTATCAATCACACTCCACAACATGCTTATGCACAGCTCTCTCCACTGGCATACCTAATATTCTGGGCACACCAGTGTGCCATAGCATAACGGATGAATTCTAAGCAAGCATTATCATCCTCTTATACTTTAGTCCCAGTAATCTAATACCTCTATTAAACCAACTGTGTCACAGTGGCATACTTTCAAATAGGGCATTAATATACAGTACTTGTCCCTATTGAACAAAGAATTTGCCTGTTTACTGGTCGTGTTAAGACACTTAAGCATATACAGGAGAAATTTGTTTGAATGTTTGCATCACAAATATTTGGGGTCTTGCAAATATTTTTCACAATAAGGAACATGATGACAGAAATTATCGTGTAAATAATGTTACTGTTAAAAGGGATACTCTTTTAAAAAGTAGGAGTTCCTTTTTTTTCCAATTACTTCTTAATTTTTTTCCATTTTTGCGTTATTTTAATCACCTTTTGTACTTCACTGCATACAGCTTCTCTTCGGCTCAGGGACTCACGGACCTCAAAGTCCCTGAAGCTTTTCTCCACAATTTGTGGTTCTATGCAACTTGCGTAGCATAGGAACTGCAAATTGCTAACCTTTACGGCAGTTACATACAAGTTCTGTAGTGCCTGCACAGAATGATGGATAGGAGCTCAGCGCATACACAAATCCAATCCATCAGCTGTGTCTCAGACTGCTCACTACAGCTACTGGACTCTGCGTGCTGACGACACTAGTGACCAATCTGCTGACAGACAGCTGGGAAATGCAAAAATCCTGGCTGCTGGTGACGCTGGGAGGGGGGGACAAAACTCCTCTACTTCATCCAGCATTTTCAGCAGATCGAGGGCACTAGGAGGGGCAGGGAGGTGAAGGGGGAGCACTTTTCACATCCTTTTCACCTTAAAAGTACAGTATCTCACAGAAGTGAGTACACCCCTCACATTTTTGTAAATATTTTATTATATATTTTCATATGATGACACTTTGCTGTCCCCTTAAACTAACTCCACACACAGCCATTAATGTCTAAACCGCAGGCAACAAAAATGAGTACACCCCTGAGTGAAAATGTCCAAATTAGGCCCAATTAGCCATTTTCCCTCCTTGGTGTCATGTGACTTATTAGTGTTACAAGGTCTCAGGTGTGAATGGGGAGCAGGTGTGTTAAATTTGTTGTCATCGCTCTCACTCTTACTGGCTTCACCATGGTCGACCAAAGAAGTGGAGTGAACGTGCTTAGTGTCATATCCAGAGGTTGTCTTTGGGAAATAGACGTATAAGTGCTGCCAGCATTGCTGCAGAGGTTGAGGGGGTGGGGGGGTCAGCCTGTCAGTGCTCAGACCATACGCCGCACACAGCATCGAATTGGTCTGCATGGCTGTTGTCCCAGAAGGAAGCCTCTTCCAAAGACAATGCACAAGAAAGCCTGCAGTTTGCTGAAGACAAGCACACTAAGGACATGGATTACTGGAATCATGTCCTGTGGTCTGATGAGACCAAGATAAACTTTATTATGGTTCAGATGCTGTCAAGCGTGTGTGGCAGCAACCAGGCAAGGAGTACAAAGACAAGTGTGTCTTGCCTACAGTCAAGCATGGCGGTGGGAGTGTCATGCTCTGGGGCTGCATGAGTGCTGCCGGCACTGAAGAGCTACAGTTCATTGAGAAAAACATGAATACCAACATGTACTGTGACATACCGAAACAGAGCCTGATCCCCTCTCTTCAGAGACTGGGCCGCAGGGCAGTATTCCAACATAATAACGACCCCAAACACACCTCCAAGACGACCACTGCCTTACTAAAGAAGCTGAGGGTAAAGGTGATGGACTGGCCAAGAATGTCTCCAGATCTAAACCCTATTGAGCATCTGTGGGACATCCTCAAACGGAAGGTGGAGGAGCGCAAGGTCTCTAACATCCACCAGCTCTGTGATGTTGTCATGGAGGAGTGGAAGAGGACTCCAGTTGCAACCTGTGAAGCTCTGGTGAACTCCATGCCCAAGAGGGTTAATGCAGTGCTGGAAAATAATTGTGACCACACAAAATATTGACACTTTGGTCCCAATTTGGACATTTCCACCTACGGATGTACTCACTTTTGTTTCCGACGGTTTAGACATTAATGGCTGTGTGTTGAGTTATTTGGGGGGGGGGAGTGGCGGCAGCAAATTTACTCTTATAAAAGCTGTACACTCTCTACTTTACATTCTAGCAAAGTGTCATTTCTTCATTGTTGTCACATGAAAAGATATAATAAAATATTTAGAAAAATGTGATGGGTGTATTCACTTCTGTATATGAGGTACAAAGTGGTTAGGATGAGTAGAGTGTACCTTTTAATATATATGATTACTATTATTGGAAATTGGAATTAACTTCTACAACTGCCTCAGTGAACGGTCCTAGGTATGAGGAATAACAAAATGTGCAATGGCAAGTTCATGTAATCTAAAATGTGGATCCGAGACACAATAAAGGCCCTATTCCACTTATGCCATTAAAGACTGGAGCTTTTATACATAACTTCTCCAGCAATTAACAGCTGTATTTCCCATTCCAACCTTGGATCACTGTGGCTTCTTACTGTACATTAAAAGCCTGAGAAAAACTAGCTATTCCAACCTTGCTTGTCTTCTCTTCTGCAGATTTTGCAAATCAAATTATACAAGCGGGCTGTACACCCTCGAGAGAGAGGGGACAGTAATTACCGTAGGTATAGGGGGTAACCCATGTGATACGAATAACAACAGAAAAGCCTTGATATAAGAAAAAGGTTACGTTTTATTCCTTCTCTTTATCAGTGTATATGAGTAAAAACCGCAATAAATAGAGCGAAACAGATGAGAAGGCAAATGCCACAAATACTCTACAAGCAACAACAGTGGTGCAACACAAAAAATAATAAGCAAAGAAAAATAGTTACTGTTACTCTGCTAATCTTTGCACTAATCCCTCCACTGCAGAGAACGTGTGGGGAACGTCCTAATTGACTCTCGCTATATGTGGGGGACGTTCCCCACACGGGAGCCCCCCACGGAGATACTCACCTCTCTGTCTGGGGTCCCGCGGCGTTTTGACTTCAGTGAAGTCAGACGCTGAATTTGAACCCGCCCCGAAGTCTGACGGCAATGCCGGGAGATCGCCTGTAAGGGAGGGGGGGATCCTTTTGGATCCCTCTCGATCAGGAGGGTTTACAGAAAAAAAAACTGCTTTGAAGGGCAGGGTCTGCCCTTTAAAGCGGTGCCTGTTTTTTTAACCCCTTACATGCCAGATCAAGATCCGGTGCCGTATCGCGATCTAGCTCCGGTGGGAGCCGCCATCTTGGATGGCGACTCCACCTCCGGGTTCCCCCTCGCTTCCCGACGTGTCGCACATAGCGCGATAACGTCAGATAGCCGGGGAATGCCTAGCTGCCTGGGGATTTCCCAAGGAAATCATGGAGGGGGTCATTCGAAAAGGTCTGAGCATGGCCTTTCGAATGATACCAAACATGACCATGTTCAAAGTAAAAAAAAATGCAGCAATATTGTTCACATTTCAATTATAATGTCAACAATGATGCTGCACTAATGATTTTTTTCTAGCGTTTGCTAAAAATCACGTAATTCCCCCCCAAAAAATGTAACGAGTCCCCATTTCTAATTTTTGTACAAGCGCACCCCATAGAAAATATAAACACAAACGCTCATGTGGTAAAATGTGAAAAAAACCACTTTACACGCTGTAGATGATTGAAAATTTTATTGCATTTTTTTTGTTATAATATTCAGGCAGGACATGACGTATACATATAAAAATGATATACAGTTGTGTTCAAAATTATTCAACCCCCACTGAAATTGAGTGTTTTATAACATAATATTATATTAATATAACATAACATTTATAATGAAATAACCACAAATGTCTTTTCTGTGCTCACATCATTATCAGTTTTATTCAACCCCAAGTGACATTCAATCTTAGTACTTAGTACAACATCCTTTTACAGTTATAACAGCTTTTAAACGTGAAGCATAGCTTGACACAAGTGTCTTGCAGCGATCTACGGGTATCTTCGCCCATTCGTCATGGGCAAAAGCCTCCAGTTCAGTCACATTCTTAGGCTTGCGCACTGCAACTGCTTTCTTTAAGTCCCACCAGAGGTTCTCAATCGGATTTAAGTCTGGTGACTGCGATGGCCACTCCAAAATGTTCCAGCCTTTAATCTGCAACCATGCTCTAGTGGACTTGGAGGTATGCTTGGGATCATTGTCCTGTTGAAAGGTCCAACGTCTCCCAAGCCTCAGGTTTGTGACGGACTGCATCACATTGTCATCCAATATCTCGTGGTACTGAAGAGAATTCTTGGTACCTTGCACACGCTGAAGCTTCCCTGTACCTGCCGAAGCAAAACAGCCCCAAAGCATGATTGACCCCCCCGCCATGCTTCACAGTAGGCAAGGTGTTCTTTTCTTCATAGGCCTTGTTCTTCCTCCTCCAAACATAGCGTTGATCCATGGGCCCAAACAGTTCTAATTTAGTTTCATCAGTCCACAGAACACTATCCCAAAACTTCTGTGGTTTGTCCACATGACTTTTGGCATACTGCAGTCTACTCTTCTTATTCTTTGGACACAGCAAGGGGGTGCGCCTGGGAGTTCTGGCATGGAGGCCTTCATTACGCAGTGTGCGCCGTATTGTCTGAGCTGACACTTCAGTACCCACATCTGACAAATCTTTTCTCAGTTCCTCAGCAGTCACACGGGGACTTTTCTCCACTCTACGTTTCAGGTAGCGCACAGCAGTCGAAGTCAGCATCTTCTTTCTGCCACGACCAGGTAGCGTTTCAACAGTGCCCTTTGCCTTGAATTTGCGACTGATGCTTCCTATGGTCTCTCTAGGTATGTTTAACATCTTTGCAATCTTCTTATAGCCATTGCCCTTCCTGTGAAGAGTAATCACCTCTTCTCTTGTCTTCCTGGACCATTCTCTTGACTTCACCATGTTTGTAACCACACCAGTAAATGTCTAGAAGGAGCTGAGTATCACAGTCATTTTAAAGCTGCCTAATTGGTGCTTATTATGCTTTATTGCTGCTCCGTGACATCCACAGGTGTTTTCAATACCTGATTGAAAACACTTGAATGAACCTCTGTTCTTCAGAGTAGTAGTCTTTAAGGGGTTGAATAATTGTGTCAATGAAGAATTCACAAAAGAAACATTTACTATTGTATTACAAAACCAATTGATGTCATTTTAGTTGCATATGGTTCTTTAAAAAGTCCTTGTAGGATTTCATTCTGAATACAATTACAAATGTACACTAAATTCCCTAAAACCCTTTACAGCATTGGGGGTTGAATAATTTTGAACACCACTGTATTATGAGTCTGCCGAAAGAAAAAAAAATATTTCAGGGTCATATAATTAAACGTGGCTTCTAAACACGTTTAAACATGATGAGTAAAAGCGGTAAAAATGAGCTCAGCACACAGAGTTGAAATGCCTCAGCAGTGAAGTAGCTAATATCTATTTTTCTTTGCTTATTATTATTTTTTGTGTTGCACCACTGTGGTTGCTTGAACAGTATTTGTGGCATTTGCCTTCTCATCTGTTTCGCTCTATTTATTGCAGTTTTTACTCATATACACTGAGAAAGATTTTGCAAATCAATACTTTGTGAGAATATTGTGAAAACACATTTTAACATTTTTTTTCTATGTATTTCATGTCCTGAGCATTACCATTTGTAGCAAGGGTAAATTGACTACTGTGAGGTCTGTGGTGGCTCCCAGATAGATTCCTGCCACGTTGCTGGCCTCCTAAAGTAAGAGAAGAACAGTCTGTCCTTAGTCAAACATTCAAGATGATAATATAAAATGTAATCCTATTGTGTGTCAGGTGTTTTTAATAGTATGACTATAGCATGAAAATACCAATAAAGAAAATTATAGTGTAAATAATGTTACTGTTTATTTTTTTAAACCGGTAGCCTTTAAAACATCGAGTTCCTTTTATTACTCTTAAATAGTTAGGCTGACAGCCTCTACCCAATTACTTAATTTTTTTCTCTTTTTGGTTGATTTCTCACCTTTTGTCCCTCACCACAAGCCGTTCCTCCTCTTTTGCTCAGGGACTCCCGAACCTCGAAGTCCCTGAATCTTTTCTGCACAATTTGCGTTTCTATGCAACTTGCATAGCATAGGGACCGCACATTGCGCACCTGTACGGGAGTTGCACACATTACATATACATGTTCCAAAGTGTCTGCACAGAATGATAGATAGGAGCTCGGCGCATGCACAAACTCAATCCATCAGCTGCCTTTCTGAGACTGCTCGCTACAGCGACTGATCTCAGTGAGGGTGAAGTCCGCACACTCTCTCTTTGCTGATGTCACCAGTGACCAATCTCGTGACCGACAGCTGGGAAATACAAAAATGCTGGGTGGGTGTGAAGGAAACTCCTCAACTTCCCCCCAGGATTTTCACCAGATAGGGGCAGTATAAAGTGATCTGGATGAGTAGAGCATCCCTTTAATATATATATATATATATGCAATTACTATTATTGGAAATAGGAAATAACTTCTGCAACCTGGCTCAGTAAACTGTCCAAGGTATGAGACAAACCAAAATGTGCAATGGCAAGTTCATGTAATCTAATATGTGTATCAGAGACACAATATGGGCCCCATTCCACTTTTGCCATTAAATGCTGAAGCCTTTATACAAAGGACATACTTGAAAACCTAGAGAAATCTCAATGTATCCTTCTTAGTAAAATACTTTAGAAATAAATAACTTCTCCAGCAATGACTGTATTTTCCCATTCCAGCCTTGATCACTACGACTTCTTACTGTACACTAAAAGCCTGATTGAGAAGAACGAGCTAGTCCAGGGGTCAGCAACCTTGGCTCCCTGATGTTTTGGGAACTACATTTCCCACGTGGCTCAGTCAGCCTAATGGGTGCCTGAGCATTGTGGGAGATGTCGTTCCCAAAACATAAGGGAGCCAAGGTTGCTGACCCCTGAGCTAGTCCATTAGCAAATTTTACAAGCGGGCTGAACACCCTCGAGGGAGAGGAAGATTCTCTGAATCTGAAGATTCTCAGAACTTCGAATTAAGTGATTTTTGCTTTTGCAAATCATTCAGTGTTATTCAGAGAGCGATGAAAAGCAGGAGAATGACTGGAGAATGTAAAATTCTAGGTCAAAATAGCCAAACCAGAACAATTTTCCCTTTCATCTCACTTTCCAAATCGGCTATTTTGACCTAGAATTTTCTATTCTCCAGTCATTCTCCTGCTTTTCACCTCTCTCTGAATAACCCTGATAATATTTGGTGAGAATATTTTGAATACAATTTTTGTGGTGATTTAATTTCTACGTATTTCATGTCCTAACGATTACCATTTGTAGCATGGGTAGGTTGACTACTGTGAGGTCTGTGGTGGCTCCCAGATAGATTCCTGCCATGTTGCTGGCCTCCTAAAGTAAGAGAAGAACAGTCTGTCCTTGGTCAGAAATTCAAAATGATAAAATAAAATGTTGTGTGTCAGGTGTGTTTTAATAGTAGGTCAGAGTTTAATAGTAGTATGAATATAGCATGAAAATAGCGAATTAGAAGTTACAGAAAGTAAATAATAAAATCGTTATTTCTATATAACTAAACAAAGAAAACTTTGGTTTCTTCTTGCAACAGAAAAAAATCCAATTAGGTATCTGTGGAACTGAATTCCTAAACCTTATCAGAACTTTCATAGTGAAGAATATGGTAACATATGTTGGTCCTGGATATATGGTATATCTCACCTGTTTTTGGTTTGCTGCCCCCAGTATTTGCGTTAGATCTATGCATACTGCTACTGTTGTCTGAATTTATAACATTTAAAGTGTTCTGTTATTCAATTCCTACAAAACAGAAAATGTAATTAAAAAAACTAAACAAAGTAAAGAGGTTTTCCCACCAGCCTATGAGCAAGATCACTTGATGACCGTGAGTGTAGTCTGGATCAGATTAAGGTGTAAATTTATTTGGCTCACCCCTATTTCATAAATGAACATTTCATGATTCCAAATGTTATTCAATGGAATATACCATCAAGTGATCACAAATTCCATTTCACATTTCATTATTCACCTATTCTATCACATGAGCGCTTAGGCTAGGGTTAGATGAGCGCATTTTGTGCGACAAGGTAGTGACTGACGACAAGGTAGTGGCCACACAGTCCGTTTTTTTTCACTGACGTATTTTTTGACTGATGTAGCAGGGAAAATAAATTACAATGAAAAAAACATTCTGTCCGTCAAAAAATGCTGGACGTATAAATGCAGTCCGACTGACCACGTTCCATCACTCACACAGAAAGCTATGCGGATGTTGCGGACATGGCGCACTCCGCATGTCCGTTCTAGCAGTATTACGTTCTTGCCTAACCTGCGTCCGTTTGCAGCGTCCGTCAGCCTCCGCACTTCTATGCGGACATACTTCGTGTGTGGGGCTCCATTTAACACAATTGTATGCTATCACGGACGTACTTATGAGCGGCAACACGGACGTTAACACTGCGCTCGTCTCGCCCCAGCCTTATACTATAGTTTTCCACATTCCATCCCATATTATATGCCATGACATTCATGGCAGGCTGAAAAGATATACTGCATCTCCAGCTGCTGCAGAACGTGACTGTGCTCGCAAAAATCCATTTTCCAGTCATGTTGCTGTTGAACTTTGGCTAGCTCTGATTAACCCCTTAAGGACTGGGGCAATTTTACAAGTTCGGCACTCTTCGAAAAATAAAAGTGTGCTGAAACTCATTTTGACGGTTTTGCTCATCATGTTTAAATGCGATTTGAAGTCACGTTTTATTGTACGACCCAGACATATTATATATCCTTTTTTTTCCGTCAGATTCAAAATATATCATTATTATATGTATACGTCATGCCCCGCCAGAATGCTATAACAAAAAATGTACAAAAATCGGGACTTTCAATAAAATTTCAGTCATCCACAGTGTGTAACGTAATTTTTTTCACATTTTATCAGCCAAGCCTTTGCAGTTATAAATTCTATGGGGTAGGCTTGTTAAAAAAATTAGAACTGGGAACTCGTTACATTTTTTTGGGGGGAAATTACGTGATTTTATCTAAACCCCCCCCCCCACCAAAAAAATCATTAGTGCAGCATCATTGTTCACATTATAATTGAAATGGGAACAATAATGCTGCATTAATAAAAAAAAATAAAAAAAGGGTTTTATATTAATTTTTTTTTTATGTTTATTTTTACTTTTAACATGGTCATATTTGGTATTATTGGAAAGGCCATGCTCTGACCGTTCTTCTAGCTGCCACAGATCGGGAGATTGTACCCCTTCATCTCCACTATAGGATTGCAGCGCACCAGAAAATAGTCCCCACACACCTATCAGCGATTCCGTCGCTATATACCTTATTTGAGGTTATCCCAAAAACCAGTATAAGACCAGAAAGGTCCGATGTGTTCTAAAATAGATACAGTGCACTCAATTGAAATAATTTCTGGATATTACATACACATTATATCACTGGACAGATCTTCTCTGTCTCCATGAATCATGTAGGGAAAAAAAGCATAAAGAAACATGATTGTGCGCAGTACGAAAAAAATAAATAGCCAGAGCTCTGCTATTCTTCTAATAGGTGTTTAAACCAATAAAAATGCATTAAAATATGTCTAATTAAAAAGGGCCTATAAAAATTACGTTTAAGGTCTGTTACAGAATAAAAAAAAACAAGTTTTAAAAAAAAAATTGGGAATCAAAAAATTTGCCTAAAAATACTTAAGATAGAAAATTATGTTCAAGAAATAAATACATAAATTAAAAGACAGTATGTTCAAAATGGAAAGAATAAACAGCTGATTGAAATAAAAAGAAACAATAATATTATTTTACATAGAATCCTATGGGATTCGCCTGTTTAAACCTGTCAAACTGAATCACCAAAAATCAGGGCATTTCCCTGACACAACGGTGCAGTTCGGTGTTCTCTGAATAGATTAACCGACTCAGTCCTGATTTTAGTTACTTCTGACACCATGTTTAAGGCTGGGGTCAGACGAGCGTAGTGTTCACGTCCGTGATTGCGCCTAAAAGTACGTCCGTGATAGCATGAAAGAAAGTCCATTGGAGCCTGTTATACAAAGTACGTCCGCACTGAACTACGGACGCACCACGGCCGCGGCAAACGGACGCAAGGCAGGCAAGAACGTACAACCCCTAGAACGGCCGCACAAAGTGCGCTGCGTCCGCAACGTCCGCATAGCTTTGTGTGTGAGTGATGGAACGTGGTCAGACGGACTGCATTTATACGTCCAGCATTTTTCACGGACAAAATGGTTTTGCTTTTTAATTTATTTTTCCTCCTACATCCGTCAAAATATATACGTCAGTGAATAAACGGGCTGTGTGGCCACTACTGCGTCTTCCGTACGTCCGTGTGCACGGACGTACAGTCCGTAGAAATCACGCTCGTCTGACCCTAGCCTCATGTGTAGAAATGAAGACACTGCAAGCTGCTTGTGTGAGGAATCATGTTGGATTATAGAACTGGTAATGGTGCCCTGTGGTGCCTAGTGTACCAATCACCCTTTCTTTCCTTTTTGGATTATAGAACTGCCTCCAATTACTTCTCCATGGGACAGTTTTACTGCCGCCAAAGGTCGGTGATCTGAGGCAAATTGCACTGTATTTGGCAAATAGACAGCTTAGTGAATGGACGAACTGCCACGAAATTGCACTGTACGGTGAAATTCACCGTTTGGTGCAATTGGGTGGTACGTTTGTCGTTTACTGAATAACACCTTTAATGAAAAACAGTCAAGATTTTATCTTTATGAAAAATTCCAAAATGTATGCTCTGAACTATTTATATATAAGAGGTTTCAGGTGATTACTCTTCCCTCCAAAAATGAAAACAAAACAAAAAATGTTCTATTTTGAACTTGCATTTGAGCTCAGGAATGTACAATTGGCTTTGAATGAATATGCAGCTGTGTGTCTGTAAAAGAAAGGTGTATACTGTATACGTGTGGTTATCAGTTCAAACAATAATCCTTCTAGCAACAGGCAGGAGAGGCCTACCTCTCCTTGAAAGCATAGCCATACAAGCAATGCCTATGTAATCTGGTCTAGCCTCAGCACACTCACACACATACAGTATACCGCCGCTCATTGAGCAATTGGCCCTGTTACTAGTAGACCTGTCTTATACTGAAGTCAAGTGGTTGTGGGTGATGCACCTTGCTAATGGATGTACATGACTAACTTCCGTTAATATACCCAGAATTTTATTAAAATGCAGTAATAGCCCTAACCAGTCCCTCCTGGTTTTAGCCTAGAGACTCTGAACCAAACAGGAGGAATAATCAAACTAGAGGTTTCTTCATGCAAAATAAATATGAGATGTTGTATTCAGGCTGTAAGCCTGACTGCCAATAAAATTATGCATTACGTATTCTACATACATTTTATGATGCATTGATAAAGAGAAATGGTATTTAAATGTACAATAATTGAAACTTCAAGGATATTCTTGCTTGCTTTTAAAATAAGGGGATTTCCACTGCAATTTAACCCTTTCACTACAAAAATTGAGTTAATCTGATTTTACTTTGAAAATGACTCAATAGCATATGAAAACCATGTTTTTACACCTTTTTAAAGCACGATTAGTGCACCACCTGTACAGAAATTAGATCCACTGTTTTATCTCTCCAGTCACCCTGTGCAATCCCCTCCAAACTTGTTCACGGCATGGGCAATGAGAAGTTGAATTAGTGCAGTGGCATTGTTTGCATCATAAGCACATACCATACCATTGTATATACCATTGCTTTAGAACAAAGGTAAAAAAAGTTGTTTTGCGTTTACATTTTTTTTTCTACGTTACTTTTACCCATTAGATGGTCATGTTTGGTGTCGCTGGTAAAAGGCCATATTTTGACCTTTCCAATGTCACCTCAATAGGCTTTGTGTATAGTACAGAATGGATATGCAAAGGTCTAAAGGACCTCCACCTATCCTCGCTGAGGTGCGGCAACTTGGGTTTTCAATGAAACCATGCGTAATATCACATCGAGCCATGACCTCCACACCTGCTGCCACCCTGGGAAATAAGTAGGTGAGTTACTACTGGAATACTATTCACTTTATTACTGAAAAGTAAACAATGTTGATGCTTTTGAACAAACAAAAAAATATTTATACATATTACCTTACTCTGGCATTTCCAAAAATGTCTCCCTACGTCACTCTGGATACTATTCCCTAGTGAACTCTAACGGTAGCGTTCAGATGAGTGTTACCGCCAGGATAACCGACATTAACGCATGCCCCAAATATTATCTTCCTACCGCTAAACCAGTAAAAAAAAATAATCACTTAGCGCATCGGTGACTGCGCTAGCTTCCAGAAGCTTTCTGTTCTTTATGCATCCTATACTTAAATAAGGCATTACAAAGTACTAGCGCTATTACCGCAGCGATGCACAAGGCAAAATTTTAGCTACACTTAAAAGCTGGTGCTAAATGATTCTGCATTTGCAAAATCATTTTGCACCCCCCTAAAATCCCCCAATAAATCCGATACTCACCTCTCATCCCACATCGAGAAAGCTGGCCCGATCCACCCTTTCTTGTCCCAGGGAGCAGTACTCCATGGGACAGTAGCGAGATGACGCATCGCTCATGGCCCGGAAGAGCAAACCTCTATGGAGTCCTATGGACTCCCTGAGGTGATACTCGCCGCAGCACAGAAGTGTAACTGCCAGTATCCCAGTGTTTAGCGCTGCGTTCGTGGGCAGAGTACCTGTGCCTGCCCCGGAATCTCAAGCTAAAAATGGAGATGCTAAGGGAAAACTGCAGGTGCAGATTTTCCCTGTTAGCGTCCCCAGTTTGGCATCAACTATGGAATAGGACCCTCTGGCCCCTATTACATTCTTTGTGCAAATTCGTCCGCACAGCGCAATTTTTTTTTTGCACGCAGCGTTATCGGGCGAAAATTAACGGTGGTATTACGATCCAAACGCTTTTTCTCATCCGTCTGAAAATAACGTTCATAAAAACGATGCGCAAAATGAAAAGTAATACACGCGCAATAACGTAGCGCACGTAAATCTGTGTGCGGACTGTTTTTTTAAAAAAAATTTAAAGTTTTTATTATTATGTAACAAACGTCAGCATAGTTACAGTGAAATTTGAGGGCCGCACTAGACCACCCCACCCAAGGCAATCAACAGTAACTCAGCCAAAGGAAAATAATAAAATCAGAAAAATAAGAGTCAGCTAATAACAATACGTCTCATGGGGGGGGGGGTTAAAAAAGGTGGGGGGACAGCAAGAGTCCGCAGATACATTGCAAGAAAAATAAAAATCCGCTTTTACTCGGCAAAAATCAGGAAAAAAAATCGGGGTGGGGGGGACAGAACAACATGGCAGATAGGGTAGCGCAGTTTTCTCACCCTGTGTCTCTGAACAAAAGAGGTGCCATGACACCCAGCATAACATGGGGGAGGTATTGCAGGTCTCGCACAGGCCCCGCTTTCTCCTCGAGCGTGCCTGCTCTACAAGGTGAATGTAGGGGAGACAAGTGCATGTGGCTGGCAGCTCCAGCTAGAACGGCTCCTCTCTGAAGGGTACTGTCACGGATCCCTCTGCTATCTGACTAGTGGTCCCTATACGCAGGACACTCTCTACCCTTCCGATCCTTAGGTTGGTCGGCACGACTAGACAGACACAGAATACGACAGGATAGTGTAACACAAAAGAATGACACTAGAACGATACACAAGACCTTAGAATAATTAGCTCTTCCCAAGATCCTAACCAGACAAGAGGTAGTCTGATGTGTGCTTAGGGTGCCACACAGACTGACCTCAATACCAGAATTAGAAGAGTTAATGCCAATGCCAGGGGTCACACACAGAATGGTTCGTTGCCAATGCCAAGGGTCATACACAGAGTGGTTCGTTTGCCAATGCCAGGGGTCATACACAGAATGGTTCGTTTGCCAATGCCAAGGGTCATACACAGAGTGGTTCGTTTGCCAATGCCAGGGGTCACACACAGAGTGGTTCGTTTGCCAATGCCAGGGGTCACACACAGAATGGTTCGTTTGCCAATGCCAAGGGTCATACACAGAATAGTAGTAATTGCAAAATATACAAGAGCTCTGCGGGAAGTAACTACCACGTCAGGGCACCGGTGAATAGTGAAACTGGGTTTTAAACTCGGCGGGTCCGCGTCATCACGCCAGTCCCCGCCCCCTGGCGCCCCACGTGAGCGCAGCCGGCTGCGTTATCACTCGGCGCCTGGCCAGCGAGCAGCGAGGAAGTCGCTGCCAGGCGCCCCCTAGATCCAGCGCGGGCCGCGATACCAACGCGGTCCGTGACAGAACCCCCCCTCCACGGGCGGCCACTGGACGACCCCAGGAGCACGAGGATGGGCCGCGTAGAAGGCCTTCACCAACCGAGGCGCATGGACCTCAGCAGCCGGGAGCCAAGAACGATCCTCCGGCCCGTAGCCCACCCAGTCGACCAAATACTGCAAAGTGCCCCTAGATACCCTGGCATCCAAAATGGCCTGGACTTCAAACTCCTCCTCACCCTCCACTGAGATAGGAGGAGGTGGGATACGGGCCCTGGTGTACCGATTACACAAGAGAGGTTTTAAGAGGCTCACGTGGAACACGTTGTGTATCCGGATATGGGGAGGCAATGCCAACGCATAGGAGACGGGGTTGAGTCGTCGCAAAACCTTATAGGGGCCTATGAATCTAGGTGCCAACTTCATGGAAGGCACTAGGAGCTTGATATTGCGCGAGGAAAGCCATACCCTGTCCCCAACCTGATACACGGGTGCCTGCCTCCTGTGTCTGTCAGCCTTGGTTTTCTGGATGGCACTACTTTTCTTGAGTGCCTCCTTGACTTTCCCCCAAGTGTCCTTCAAGGACGCCAAATGTTCATCCAAAGCAGGTATCGTGGTATCCGAAAACGTAGTCGGTAACATAGGAGGATCGAAACCATACACGGTGAAGAAAGGGGAATGTCCTGTGGATTCGCTCACCGCGCTGTTCAAAGCATACTCAGCCCATGGTAGCAGGTCTGACCAGTTATCTTGCTGTTCTGAGATAAAGCACCTGAGATACTTTTCTACATTTTGATTTGCACGTTCTGCTGCTCCGTTGGTCTGGGGGTGATAGGCCGAAGAGAAAGACAAGTCTATCCCCACATTCTTACAAAACCCTTTCCAAAATCTGGAGACAAATTGGGTGCCCCTATCGGAGACGATCCCAAGAGGAATACCATGTATGCGGACCACGTGGTTAATGAATATGGGCACCAGTTCGGCTGCCGACGGTAGTTTACGAAGAGGAACATAGTGACCCATTTTGGAGAACCGATCGATGATCGTAAGTATAACTGTGTTCCCTCTAGAATCGGGTAACTCCACTATGAAGTCCATAGCTAAGTGCGACCATGGTCGTTCTGGGATAGGCAGAGGTTGGAGCAAACCAATGGGTGCTGTTTTGGGATCTTTATGTCTTGTGCAAACCTCGCACACGGCTATGTAATCTTAAACATCTCGGCGCAACGTGGGCCACCAAAAGATTTTATTGATGCTGGACACCGTTTTGGTGATTCCCATATGCCCGGACGTTTTATTATCATGATAAAGGTTTAATATTTCTTCTCTTTCACATTCAGGTACAAAGAGTTTCGCGGGAGGTTTCCCTTCAGGGGCCGTGCCTGCACGGTTTGCAACCTTTCAACAAAGGAGACGAGACATTAATCGTGGTAGAGGCTATAATCCTTTCTTGGGGTTACAATGGGATGCTGATCTTGGATGTTAAATTCGTAGGACTCATGCTGTCTAGATAAAGCATCTGCTTTAACGTTTCTGGACCCGGGTCTATAGGTCAGTACGTAATTAAAGCTTGAAAGAAACAACGACCATCTCGCTTGTCGGGAATTTAACCGTTTAGCATCTCCAATGTATGTGAGTTTTTATGATCGGTTATGATAAGGATGGGTCACTAGACCCTTCCAGTAGGTATCTCCATTCTGCCAAGGCTGATATGACTGCTAACAACTCTCTGTTTCCTATGTCATAGTTCCTCTCTGCCGGAGAGAGTTTTCGGGAATAGAAGCCGCATGGATGCAAGTTTGTCGGGTGCTTCCCTCTGGGACAAGACTGCACCAAGACCTATTTCGGAGGCGTCAACTTCCACTTGGAATGCAGAGTCGGATCCGGATGTCTGAGTACCGGGGCCGTAGTAAACGCTTGTTTGAGTGCTTCAAAGGCTTGACTGGCTTGGGGTGTCCATTTCTGATTCCCCACCCCTGTCCTAGTCCATGGCCGTGAGGGGAGATACCAAAACCGAAAAATCTTTAATGAATCTCTATAATAATTAGTGAATCCTAGAAACCTCTGGATGGCTTTAAGTCCTTGGGGTAGAGGCCAGTCTAGGATTGCTGTAAGTTTCTTAGGATCCATCTGGAACCCCTCAGGTGTTATTATGTAGCCAAGGAAATGTACTGTCCTTATGTCAAATAAACATTTCTCTAATTTACAATACAATCCAGCCTCCAACAATTTTTTCAGTACTTTTTTCACGTGGACATGATGGGTTACGATATCAGGCGAGTATATCAGGATGTCATCCAGATATACTATGACAAATACTTGCAGGAATTCTCGTAAGGTATCATTTATGAGGTCTTGAAAAACAGCCGGCGCATTGCATAAGCCAAAAGGCATCACCAGGTACTCATAATGCCCACTTCTTGTATTAAAAGCCGTTTTCCATTCATGTCCCTCTTTAACCCTTACGAGGTTGTAAGCCCCGCGTAAATCAAGTTTGGTATAAATATTGCCCCCTTTAGGCGATCGAACAGTTCTGTGATAAGTGGTATGGGATAGGCGTTCCTTATGGTTATCCTGTTCAAACTCTATAATCTATAAGGCCGCAGGTCTCCCTCTTTTTTCGATACAAAAAAGAAACCTGCCCCTGGGGGAAGAGGACCGTCTGATGAAACCTCGCTCCAGGTTCTCCCTTATATACTCCTCCATAACGTCATTTTCTTTTTGGGACAAGGGGTATACATGTCCCCTAGGAGGCATAGTACCAGGGAGTAAATTTATAGCACAGTCGTACGGGCGGTGCGGCGGTAGGACCTCAGTCCTGGACTTAGAGAAGACCTCTTTAAATCCCAAATATTGTTCAGGAACCTCTGTAGACAAAGGAGGGGCTGTGGCAACGTTGAGGCTAGCGATTACGTTGACCCTCCCCAGACAGTGCGATTGACAACGAGGACTCCAGTATTTATGTCTCTTTGGACCCAATCAATAACCGGGTTGTGTTCTGCCAACCACGGAAACCCAAGCACGACAGGACAAGAAGGGGACTCAATGATTTGGAAACATATGTTTTCATGGTGTGCAATACTCCTGTTTTCATGCATACAGAAACAGTGTCGTGGGTGATATGGGGGCAGGATAGAGGGTTTCCATCTATAGCCTCCACCATAAGAGGTCTGTCCTTGAGGACCAGAGGTATGAGACATTTAGCAGCAAACTGTTTATCCATAAAATTGCCTGAGGCCCCAGAATCCAAGAAGGCCTCAGTCTTAATGTGAACCTTGTCCCAGGTCAATGATATTGGTACCAGGATCCTGGACTTTTTTTTTTCGTTGTTTACGAAAGAGGCATAAAGAGACCCTATAACCTGGGTATTGGCTGGTCTTTGGCTTGATCTGCCACTCTCACCCCTGCTCCCCCTAGGTCTCTGAGGACATTGAAGGCGGAAGTGGTCTGCCCCGGCGCAATAGAAGCAGAGTCCCTTCTCCCTTCTGTGGGCTCTCTCTGCCTCCGATATATACCAGTCTTTCCTATCTGCATAGGCTCAACAACAGGTAGATCTGTTTTAACGTTTTCCTGGTTACCGGAAGCAACGGTAGTTCTGGACGATAAGGGTAAAGGAGGCAAGAGCCGTCTAGGTCTATCCCTGGGATGTCTCCTTTCCCTAATTGATCATCCATAGCAATACAGAAGTCGATCAAGTGATCAAGAGTCTCTGGCAATTTTAGAGGAGCCAACTCGAACATAAACGCGTCGTTCAGACCTTCAGTAAAGGCCAAGGTTAGGACATCGTTCGGCCAGAGAACCTCTGAAGTCAAGGTTTTAAATTCTATTGCGTATTCAGAGACCCTCCTATTACCTTGTTTAATGTGAAATAATGACCTCCCCGCATTAGTAGCCCTTCTAGAGGGGTCAAAGGTGCGTTTAAGCTCTGAGGTAAAACCCTCATAATCGTATATGATGGGTTTCTTGTTCTCCCACAAGGGAGTAGCCCACAATAAAGCCTTCTCCGTTAAATGACTAATTAGATAGCCCACCTTAGCTTTATCTGACATACATGATCCGGGGTTGTTCTCGAACAAAATCTCCAGTTGGGTCAGAAAGCCCCGGCATAAATTTGGTGTTCCATCATAGCGTACGGGTGCTTTCATACTGAGCCTACATCCCTCGGGAGAGGCCGGACTGATCCTAGACACTACTGGGTCTGGAGGGCTTTGTCACGGTGGCTCCCCGTACCCCCCGGCGCCTGGCAGCAGCTTCCTCGCTGCTCGCTAGCCAGGCGCCGAGTGATATTGCGGTCGCTTCCGCACACGTGGGGACGCCGGGGGGCGGGCCTGGCGGGCTGACGCGGACCCGCCGGGTTTAAAGCCCAGACTCGCAGAACAACCGGCGCCCTGACGTGGTAGTTACTTCCCGCAGAGCTCTTGCATTCTATTGTATATTTTTGGCTATTCTGTGTACCGACCCCTGGCATTGGCAAACTGACCATTCTGTGTACCGACCCCTGGCATTGGCAAACTGACCATTCTGTGTACCGACCCCTGGCATTGGCAAACGAACCATTCTGTGTACCGACCCCTGGCATTGGCAAACTGACCATTCTGTGTACCGACCCCTGGCATTGGCAAACGAACCATTCTGTGTACCGACCCCTGGCATTGGCTTATTAACTATTCTGTGCAACACTCCTGGTATTGGCGTTTACTCTTCTAAATTGGTTTTGTGGTCAGTCTGTGTGGCATCCTAAGCACGCATCAGACTACCTCTTCTATTGTTTAGGTCTTGGAAGAGCAACCATTCTAGGTCTTGTGTACCCTCCTAGTATCGTTCTTTGTGTCACCTATCTTTACGTATTCTGTATCTGTCTAGACGTGCCGACCATTCTAAGGATCGGAAGGGTAGTGAGCGGTCTGCGTAATAGGGACCACCATCTTGGTAATCAGGGGGATCCGTGACATTACGTCAGGGCCAATGGATCCCGCAGACCTCTCATCTCAGTTGACAAGAATTGCAGCCCGACAAGAAGAGCAGGACCACAGGATGGACCAAATTGCTCTTGCTCTGCAAACCCTGTTGAATCGATCCACTACTGGTGCTGCAAGTCCTCCAGAACCAGTAGTGCCTAGGGCCAGTTCGGCCTCACCCGAGGGGTGTAGGCTCAGTATGAAGGCACCCGTACGCTATGATGGTACGCCTAACCTGTGTCGGGGTTTTTTGACCCAACTGGAGATTCTATTCGAGAACAATCCAGGGTCCTGTGTATCCGATAAAGCCAAAGTAGGCTACCTAATTAATCATTTAACGATAAAGCGTTACTGTGGGCCACGCCATTGTGGGAAAACAAAAAACCTATCATATATGACTATGAGGGCTTTACCTCTGAACTAAAACGTACGTTTGATCCCTCTAGAAGGGCCACCAATGCAGGCAGGTCCTTATTCCACATTAAGCAAGGCAATAGGAGAGTCTCCGACTATGCCATAGAATTTAAGACCTTGACTTCTGAGGTACACTGGCCTAACGACGTTTTAACCTTGGCGTTTACCGAAGGCCTGAACGAGGCCTTGATGTTTGAGCTGGCTCCCTTGAAGTTGCCAGAACATCTGGACCATTTGGTTGATTTCTGTATTGCCATGGACGACCAAATTAGGGACAGGAGGCATTCTCGAGACAGACCCAGAAGGCTTTTGCCTCCTTTACCCTTGGTACCCAGACACACCAATACGTCAGGTACTCCAGAGCCAGTAAGAACCGATCTACCGGTCGTGGAACCTATGCAGATAGGTAGAACAGGTATTTCAGAGGCTGAGAGAACTTACAGAAGGGAAAGGGGGCTCTGTTTTTACTGTGCCGGGGCAGGGCATTTTCGTCTTCAATGTCCTCAAAGACCCAGGGGTGGCAGGGGTGACACTGGCAAACCGGGAAACCGGGCCAGAGAACACCTACTAGCCAGGTAATCGGTTCACTCTATGCCTCCTTTGTTGATAACGAAAAAAAAAAAAACCCGGATTCTGGTGCCCATCTCCTTAACCTGGGAGGGGTGCACCTCAAGACTGAGGCGTTCCTAGACTCTGGAGCCTCAGGTAACTTTATGGATAGAGTGTTTGCCTCTAAGAACCTCATGCCTCTAGTTCTCAAAGAAAGACCCCTAATGGTGGAGGCCATAGACGGGAAACCCTTGTCATGTCCCACATCACCCACGACACTATAGAGGTATGCATGAAAACAGGGGTTTTGCACCAGGAAACCATACGATTCCAGATTATTGACTCTCCCTCATGCCCCGTCGTCCTGGGGTTTCCATGGTTGACTGAGCATAACCCGGTGATTGATTGGGTCCAGAGAGACATAAAATGTTGGGGCCCCAGTTGCCAGTTGAAATGCATGGGCAGAGTCACTGTTATTGGTAGCCTTAATATCGCCACAGCACCTCCTTTATCCACAGTAGTCCCTGACTGTTATCAGGCATTAAAGGAGGTTTTTTCGAAGGCCAGGACTGAGGTTTTACCCCCACATCGCCCGTATGACTGTGCCATAGAGTTACTCCCGGTACCATGCCTCCCAGAGGACATGTATACCCCTTGTCGCAAAAGGAGAACGATATTATGGAGGAATATATAAAAGAGAATCTTGAGCGTGGATTCATTAGACGGTCCTCCTCCCCAGCAGGAGCTGGTTTCTTTTTCGTCTCCAAGAAAGAGGGAGACTTGCGACCATGCATTGATTATAGAGGTTAAACAGAATAACCATAAGAAATGCATATCCTATTCCCCTTATAACAGAGTTGTTCGACCGACTGAAAGGGGCCCGTATATACACGAAGCTCGATTTACGCGGGGCTACAATCTGATAAGGGTGAAAAAGGGGCATGAGTGGAAGACGGCTTTTAATACGCGTAGCGGGCATTACGAATACCTGGTAATGCCCTTTGGGTTATGTAACGCGCCAGCTGTGTTTCAGGATCTCATAAATGACACTCTAAGGGACTTTCTGCAAACATTCGTCATAGTGTATCTCGATGACATCCTGATATACTCTCCAGATAAGGAGACCCATCACACCCATGTGCAACAAGTGTTAAGGAGACTATTGAAGGCCGGCTTATACTGCAAATTAGAAAAGTGCCTCTTTGATATAGAGATGGTGCACTTCCTTGGGTATATCATAACCCCTGAGGGGTTTCAGATGGATCCTGGTAAATTGTCGGCAATCCTCGACTGGCCCCTACCCCAAGGGCTTAAAGCCATCCAGAGGTTTCTAGGTTTTACCAACTATTATCGAAGGTTCATTAAAGACTTTTCGGCCTTGGTAGCTCCTCTCACGGCCATGACTAAGAAAGGGGTGGGAAATCAGAAATGGACACCCCAGGCCAGGCAAGCCTTCGAGGCCCTCAAACAGGCATTCACGACTGCCCCTGTTCTCCGACATCCTGATCCGGCTCTGCCTTTCCAAGTTGAAGTTGACGCCTCCGAGCTAGGTCTTGGTGCAGTCTTGTCCCAAAGGGAGGCACCCGACAAACCCTTGCATCCATGCGGCTTCTATTCCCGAAAGTTGTCCCCGGCAGAGAGGAACTATGATATCGGAAATAGAGAGTTGTTAGCAGTTATCGCAGCCTTGACGGAGTGGAGATACTTATTGGAGGGGTCTAGGGACCCCATTGTCATCATTACCGATCATAAGAATCTCACGTACATTGGTGACGCCAAACGGTTGAATGCCAGACAAGCGAGATGGTCATTGTTTCTTTCAAGCTTTAATTTCGTCCTCACATATAGACCTGGGTCAAGAAACATTAAAGCAGACGCATTGTCAAGACAGTACGAATCCTACGAACATAACATCCAAGATCAGCATCCCATTGTACCCCAGGAAAGAATTATAGCTCTCACCACGATTAGTGTCTCGTCTCCTCTAATGTTAAGATTGCAGACCGCCCAGGGTACAGCTCCTGGGGGGAGACCTCCTGCGAAACTCTTTGTACCTGAGAACGAAAGGGAAGAAGTATTAAAACTGTATCATGATAACAAAACCTCTGGGCATATGGGGATCACCAAAACACTGTCTAGTATACGTAAGCTCCTCTGGTGGCCCACGGTGCGCCGTGATGTTAGAGATTACATAACGGTGTGCGAGGTGTGCACAAGACATAAAAGTCCCAAAACAGCGCCCATTGGTTTACTCCAGCCTCTGCCAATCCCCGAACGACCATGGTCGCATTTAGCCATGGATTTTATAGTAGAGTTACCCGAGTCAAGAGGTAATACTGTAATACTCACGGTCATAGATCGGTTCTCCAAGATGGGCCACTATGTTCCTCTTCGTAAACTACCTTCGGCACTCGAACTGGTGCCCATATTCATAAACAATGTGGTCCGCATACACGGTATTCCTCTTGGGTATCTCCGATAGGGGTACCCAATTCGTCTCTAGATTCTGGAAGGGTTTTTGTAAGAATGTGGGGATAGACTTATCTTTCTCCTCGGCCTATCACCCCCAGACCAACGGAGCAGCAGAACGCGCTAATCAGAATATAGAAAAGTATCTAAGATGTTTTATATCTGACAAACAGGACAACTGGTCTGATCTTCTACCATGGGCAGAGTATGCTTTGAACAATGCAGTGAGCGAATCCACAGGACATTCACCTTTCTTCACTGTTTACGGTTTTGATCCTCCCGTGCTCCCTGCTACGTTTCCTGATACCGCGATTCCTGCTCTGGATGAGCATTTAGTGTCTTTGAAAGAAACTTGGGGAAGGGTTAAACGGGCACTGGAGGAAAGTAGCGTTATCCAGAAAATCAAAGCAGACAGTCACAGGAGGCCGGCACCCGTGTATCAAGTTGGGGACAGGGTTTGGCTTTCTTCACGGAACATCAAGCTTTTAGTACCCTCTATGAAACTGGCACCCAGATACATAGGGCCCTATAAGATTCTGCGGCGCATCAATCCGGTCTCCTATGCTTTGGCACTACCCTCCCATATCAGGATACACAATGTGTTCCACGTGAGTCTGTTGAAGCCACTCTTGTGTAATCGGTACACCAGGGCCCGTGTCCCTCCTCCTCCTGTCTCTGTGGAGGGCGAGGAGGAGTTTGAAGTCAAGGCCATTCTGGGCGCCAGGGTGTCTAGGGGAGTCCTTCAGTACTTGGTTGACTGGGTGGGCTACGGCCCGGAGGATCGCTCTTGGCTTCCGGCTACTGAGGTTCATGCTCCTCGATTGGTGAGGGCTTTCTATTTGGCTCATCCCCGTGCCCCTGGGGGTCGTCCAGTGGCCGCCCGTAGAGGGGGGGTTCTGTCACGGTGGCTCCCCGTACCCCCGGCGCCTGGCAGCAGCTTCCTCGCTGCTCGCTAGCCAGGCGCCGAGTGATATTGCGGTCGCTTCCGCACACGTGGGGACGCCGGGGGGCGGGGCCTGGCGGGCTGACGCGGACCCGCCGGGTTTAAAGCCCAGACTCGCAGAACAACCGGCGCCCTGACGTGGTAGTTACTTCCCGCAGAGCTCTTGCATTCTATTGTATATTTTTGGCTATTCTGTGTACCGACCCCTGGCATTGGCAAACTGACCATTCTGTGTACCGACCCCTGGCATTGGCAAACTGACCATTCTGTGTACCGACCCCTGGCATTGGCAAACGAACCATTCTGTGTACCGACCCCTGGCATTGGCAAACTGACCATTCTGTGTACCGACCCCTGGCATTGGCAAACGAACCATTCTGTGTACCGACCCCTGGCATTGGCTTATTAACTATTCTGTGCAACACTCCTGGTATTGGCGTTTACTCTTCTAAATTGGTTTTGTGGTCAGTCTGTGTGGCATCCTAAGCACGCATCAGACTACCTCTTCTATTGTTTAGGTCTTGGGAAGAGCCAACCATTCTAGGTCTTGTGTACCCTCCTAGTATCGTTCTTTGTGTCAACCTATCTTTACGTATTCTGTATCTGTCTAGACGTGCCGACCATTCTAAGGATCGGAAGGGTAGTGAGCGGTCTGCGTAATAGGGACCACCATCTTGGTAATCAGGGGGATCCGTGACAGGCTTGCAGTTCCAGAACTGGATCGGTTTAACAGGGTTTGCAGGGCAAGAGCAATCTGGTCCATCCTATGGTCCTGCTCTTCTTGTCTGGCTGCAATACGTGTCAACTGATTAGAGAGGTCTGCGGGATCCATTGGCCCTGACGTAATGTCACGGATCCCTCTGCTATCTGACTAGTGGTCCCTATACGCAGGACACTCTCTACCCTTCCGATCCTTAGGTTGGTCGGCACGACTAGACAGACACAGAATACGACAGGATAGTGTAACCACAAAGAATGACACTAGAACGATACACAAGACCTTAGAATAATTAGCTCTTCCCAAGATCCTAACCAGACAAGAGGTAGTCTGATGTGTGCTTAGGGTGCCACACAGACTGACCTCAATACCAGAATTAGAAGAGTTAATGCCAATGCCAGGGGTCACACACAGAATGGTTCGTTTGCCAATGCCAAGGGTCATACACAGAGTGGTTCGTTTGCCAATGCCAGGGGTCATACACAGAATGGTTCGTTTGCCAATGCCAAGGGTCATACACAGAGTGGTTCGTTTGCCAATGCCAGGGGTCACACACAGAGTGGTTCGTTTGCCAATGCCAGGGGTCACACACAGAATGGTTCGTTTGCCAATGCCAAGGGTCATACACAGAATAGTAGTAATTGCAAAATATACAAGAGCTCTGCGGGAAGTAACTACCACGTCAGGGCACCGGTGAATAGTGAAACTGGGTTTTAAACTCGGCGGGTCCGCGTCATCACGCCAGTCCCCGCCCCCTGGCGCCCCACGTGAGCGCAGCCGGCTGCGTTATCACTCGGCGCCTGGCCAGCGAGCAGCGAGGAAGTCGCTGCCAGGCGCCCCCTAGATCCAGCGCGGCCCGCGATACCAACGCGGTCCGTGACAGGTACGCCATACCGGTAGTTTCCATGTTGGAGCTATCCCGGCTGAGATCATGCCGCTTGACCAAGTCGCACTCCGCAGCTTCCCAAAGGGACGATCTCCATTGCCCGGTAACTCCTCTGCTCCAGCCTGCAGTAGCGGGCACGCAGGAGGCGCCTCAGGGACCTCAACTCCCGTTGTCTCCTCCACTCGTTCAGCAGGGATCTGCGCACTTCCCTTCCCCGTGGCTGTAGTCATCTCGTCAGGGCGTAAGACCACTCGCAGCGCAGCGACCAGACCTCCATCGACACAGCAGCTCCCGTCCGCATCCTGCGGTTCTCCCTCATCCATTGCAAAAAGGTCATCCATGCGGCCGGCAGGGTATGCATCCCCTGACGCCGCTTCAGCTAAGGCCTCCGTCCTCCGGTCCAACCCCAGCGCAGACATCAGTCGGCGCCAAGTACCTTGTGTAATCGGGGTCTCATCGTCTCCCGGCAACTGCTCCAGGCATGCCTCCAGATCGTCCAGCACATCCCCCAGGCTCCTGGTGGAGGGTGAGCAAGTCAGCTGCCACCAGTCCATGCCCTCCTCCACCTTCCCCGTTAGGGGGGCATCCGCTGCAGCCGAAGGATGGGGGCCCTCCATCCATGTGGCGTACAGCATCCGACAGCCTGGGTAATCCAGCCAAACGAGGAGCAGGCCGCAAATTAGGCCTCAAAATGGCCACCGACAGGCCACACCAGGCAGAGAACGAAGGCCTATCTCTCTGCTCGGCTCCAGAGGGGGGGCTAAAACGAGCTCCGGAGCCTGCCACCCGATGGCCAGCCTCCCAGGGGCACTCAAATGTGGGAATCCACTGGAAAATCCAGACAGAAATCCCAGTTCTCTGCAGGATCTGGCGGAGCACACTCAAAGCACGTCTGCTCCCCTGCTTGGCCGGCCACGCCCCCCCCCCGCGGACTGTTTTTTTTGCGGGATTCAGCCAATCAGAATTAAGTTTTTGCGCCTGTCAAAGTAAATCTGAGTATATATGCTGCAGCAATAATAAAAACATGCACAAATTCACAATTTTATTGTTTGGGTATGTGTAGAATGTGTAACTATACTGTGCTGTAATTTTTTTTTCTTGCTGGTGTTTTTGGTTTCGGCCAGAACATTCCGATTTGCAGTTACCACCAGCTTTTCAAAGACGTTAAAATTATGCGCGCAAACGTCATTCGTAAAAAGATGCGCATCGATTGTAATACCATCCGCGTACCAGCGCACAAATGAATTTGCGCTCACAATGTTAAGTATAGGACGCGCACAGTTCATCACGCTCGCGCAGGTCCATCCGTGTTAAACGATAACGCGCATTGTTTGCGCGAACGTTGTAATACGACGTTCGGCGCAAAGGGTTTTGCCCCTCGCGCAAATGCGCATTTGCGCTCGCAAAAACAAATGCCAGGCAGGGGGAAGTCCGTTTTCTGACTCCATCGAGCCATTGCACAATGACACCTGTGGGTACAGGGAGGTCCCACAGTCAGAGCTGTCATCCAAGATGTCAGGCCACTATGGAAGAAGTCCTCGATTGTGCACTAGATTGCGCCATGCTGCAGAACTTCGAGGCACTAATCGCGTCCTTTGCATCCAAGTGGGAAAGCGAAGGACGCACTTAGTGCATCGTCTGCAGTCAGTAGGTTAAATTATAGAAACATGCAGGACCGGCCCAAGACATTGTGCTGCCTGGAGCGAAGGACGAAATGCTGCCCCCCCCAAAAAAACACGCAGTGTGTATGAGCGTATCACAGTGCGCCACAGCAATAAAATTCAAACACTCATACACACCGTACATTAGAATTTTATTACTGTGGAGCTCTGTGATACAGTAATGTGAGGTGTATATAACTGAACCCAGCGTCAAATACCCAGCAGTGCCCAGCGTCATATACCCAGCAGTGCCCAGTGTCACATACCCAGCAGTGCCCCGCTTCACATGCCCAGCAGAGTCTAGCGTCACATACCCAGCAGTGCCCAGTGTCACATACCCAGCGTCACATGCCCAGCAGTGCCCAGCTTCACATGCCCAGCAGTGCCCAGCATCACATACCCAGCAGTACCCAGCATCACATACCCAGCAGAGCCCAGCGTCACATCCCCAGCAGAGTCCAGCATCACATACCCAGCAGTGCCCAGTGTCACATACCCAGCATTGCCCAGCTTCACATGCCCAGCATTGCCCAGCGTCACATATCCAGCAGTGCCCAGCATCACATACCCAGCAGTGCCCAGTGTCATACCCAGCGATGCCCAGCGTCACATGCCCAGCAGTGCCCAGCTTCACATGCCCAGCAGAGCCCAGCATTACATGCCCAGCATCACATACCCAGCAGTACCCAGCGTCACATACCCAGCAGAGCCCAGCGTCACACGCCCAGCAGAGCCCAGCGTCACACGCCCAGCAGAGCCCAGCGTCACACGCCCAGCAGAGCCCAGCGTCACACGCCCAGCAGAGCCCAGCGTCACACGCCCAGCGTCACACACCCAGCAGAGCCCAGCGTCACATGCCCAGCAGTGCCCAGCGTCACATACCCAGGCTCACTCATGGATATATTTGCCCCAGGCTCACTAATGGATATATACTGCCCCCAGGCTCACTCATGGATATATTTGCCCCAGGCTCACTCATGGATATATACTGCCCCCAGGCTCACTCATGGATATATACTGCCCCCAGGCTCACTCATGGATATATTTGCCCCCAGGCTCACTCATGGATATATTTGCCCCAGGCGCACACATGTATATATTTGCCCCCAGACTCACACATGTATATATTTGCCCCCAGACTCACACATGTATATATTTGCCCCAGGCTCACTCATGGATATATTTGCCCCCAGGCTCACTCATGGATATATTTGCCCCCAGGCTTACTCATGGATATATTTGCCCCCAGGCTCCGAGGGGCAGATCCTGCGGCCGCCGCGTTCGTAGCTTCAACGAGCGGCAGCCTGCATGAGTATCTGCCGCTCGCCTGGGATCCACCCTCCAGCCTGCCGCGATCTCGCGGAGTTCACGTGATCTCGATCGTGGCAGGCTGGAGGAGGGATCTCAGGTGAGCAGCAGATACTCATGCAGGCTGCCGCTCGTTGAGGGAACGAACGCGGCGGCAGGATCTGCCACTGCGCCAATAAAAAAAAAATAGTGCAGCGCAGCAACGGCACCGGTGGCTGAAATTTGCCGCCCCAGAATTTGTGCCACCTGGCGCCGCTGCCCCGCTCTGCACCATTGTCGGTCCGGCCCTGGAAACATGTAGAAAACATTTAGACATTAGACAGAGAGGGCACTATTACACTGTTCGCGCAAAAATGTGCGCGTACGCAAAAATGCATTAACGCGAAGGGCAAAACCCTTCGCGCTGAACGTCGAATTACGACGTTCGTGCAAACGATGCGCATTAACTTCTAACACGAGTGACCCTGCACGAACCCTGCGCGCATTCCATACTTAACATTGTGAGCGCAAATGCGTTCGTGCGCTGGTACGCAGATGGTATTACAATCGATGCGCAAATTATTCCGAACGACGTTTGTGCACATAATTTTAACGTCTTTTAAAAGCTGGTGGTAACTGCAAATCTGAACGTTCTGGCCGAAACCAACTACACCAGCCCTAAAAAATAAATACAGCACAGTATAGTAACACATTCTACACATACCCAAACAATAAAATTGAAAGGTTGTGCGTGTTTTTAATATACAGTATACTCTGATTTTGGCAGGCGCAAAAACTGAACGGGAGACAATTGTGGTTCTTAATTCAGATTGTTTTTTCACGCGATTCAGCCAGTCTGCCCACCGATTTCTGCGCACGCGTTTTTGGGCGTCTTTTTTCCGCGCAATATTTTTTGACGGATGAAAAAATGCGCTCGGATCTTAACGCGTGTAAATTAACGCTGGTATTAACGTTTAACGTTGCGCGCAAAAAATATTGCGCTGTGCGTACGAATTTGCACGGAGAATGTAATAGAGCCCAGATTGTATAAAGTACTATAAATGTATGCCTGTATATAAAGAGAGAACTGTAGTATAGAATAATACCTTTTATTGGACTATTAAATACATAATCAAAGGCAAGCATTCAACAACGTCCTTATGTACTCAGATCAAAATCCATACCTAAAGAATATCACTTGCTGCAGCATAGTTACATCTGAAACCATAAAGTCTGAAGTTCTGGCTGTTTCAGATTGTGATGGACTGGCCCAGCACCCTCAGCCAGAGATGGGGGTTCAGAACATTGACTTTCCATAAAACTGTGTGTTTGTGCCGTTGCACCAACTATCCTGCGCGTTCTGGAGGGGAGGAAGGAGTACCTGTAAATAAAAGTGTCGTGTTGTATTGTGTACAGTATGCCGGACTAGGTCTGCCGCGGTTGCCGCCATTTTTCATCGCCTCGTGTTCCGATCGGGTAGATCATGAGGGGAAGATGGCCGATTCGGACCTTCCGGCCGGATCGCAAGATGGCCGATTCGGAACTTCCGGTTTCGAATCGGCAACTCCCCGAATCACATGAGCCAATAGTACCCGTGGGGCGGACAGGGGGTTTTCCCAAATGTGGAGCGCATGGGGAACGTTATAAATGCATGGTTTTGGTGTTAAATAAACGAGTTTGTTGAGTTCATGCAGCTGTGCCTCATGTCTCTCATTCCTGAGTGCTTCTGCAATACAGCGCGATTGTCAGATTGAACCGAAAGATTACTGGGCGCCGGTACCGCGGAGCGAGTCGAGGTACAGCGCGGGCGCCTCGACTGCCGCGCGATTCGAATATTCTGACCGGTTGCACATCACCGTATCCAGCTACTGAGGGACTTGAAGATCCAGTCTAGTGCGTGAGTGCATCGACCGCCACGCGTTCCGAATACCCTGATCAATCGTCACTGTAACGGTCTGCCGTGAGATCCGAATAATTAGTGCCACGGAGTGTGTGCCCGCATCGGTCACCGGACGATCCGAATATTCCGGGCCGGTCGATTATCTTCCTGATTCACCGCTGAAAGATCCGAACAGCAGGGGAGAAGAATCCGATCAGATTCCCGAACGGAGCGAACCCCAAGACAGGTCAGTGACCAGCTGCTCGGGACGCTGAGGGCCGTCACTCAGTGGTCGGGCTGGACTCACACCGAGGTTCCCTTCTATACCTGCCCTCCCTGTCACCGGGTCCCAACCGGCCGCTCGAGACGCCGAGGGTTACGATACTCGGTAGTCGGGCCGTCAGCATAACCAAAAGGGGGTTAACGCAGATTGGAGCACACCCACAGGCGGACAGTACCATCTCGTTCCGTCACACTGGTGGCAGCGGTGGGATCGCTCTCTGCAATCAATAACATCGATTCCCCGAAGGACCCATCATGTCAGTATATGCTGATTACAAACGGGACACTTTGCGGAACATGCTTGGAGAACCGGGGTGGTACTCCGGGTTCCAAGAGTCGGGACATTCTAATAGAGGAGCTACAACGGTTGGATCAAGGTACGGCGAGCGCAGCGCTACCCGCCGACAACCCACCTGTAATCGTCGCGGCCGGAACCGACGAAAGCGAGCTACAGAGGAAAGTACGGGAACGGGCTGCCTTATACGGAGCAGCCCCGACAGAGGCAGTGATGCAGCACCTGGTTCGGGAGATCTGCCAGGAGGAAGAGCGGAGAAAGGAACGCGAGCACGAGCTCCGGTTGGCCGAAGTGCGGAGCCAGCGAGACCGCAGCCCCCGGGTAGAGCGATCCCCGGGGAGAAAGGTACCTTTTCAAGCGTTTAAAGACTTCCGCGAAACCGACGAGGAGATAGAGAGCTATCTCCAAGATTTTGAACGGTTGTGTCAAGTACATGAGGTCCACCCCACCGACTGGGTAAGAATCCTGGCGTGCAAATTGACCGGGCGGGCCGCAGAGGCCTACCGCACAGTGCCAGACGAGGAAGCCACCAACTATGGGCACGTGAAACAGGCGCTGCTGAGCCGGTTCGCCGTGACCCCAGAAGCCAGTCGAGCCAAGTTCAGAAACTCTCGCCGACCCAGTGGCGCTACCCATGTGGAGTGGGCTCACCGACTGCAGCGGGATTTACGCACGTGGTTTTTGGGGAGCAAAGCCGAGACTGTACCCGAGATCACACAACTGCTACTGCTGGAGCAGTTCTTCGAACATACCCCCGCCGCCATCCGAGAGTGGGTGCGGGACAAGAAACCCCGAACTGTACAGCAAGCAGCTATTTGGGCCGATGAATATGCTGACACGCGGAAAGTCACGGGGGGGGAACGGCCGTTACCCCTCCGACCGGTGATCCCTGCCGTGCTCACTCCAGCACCGACGGTCCGGCCCCTGGCTGCCCGACCCCCCAGTCGACCCAACCACATGGCCAACATACGCTGCTATGGATGTAACCAAGACGGACATTATAAGCAGAACTGCCCCAACCGACCAGACCTAGCACGACCTTCTCCTAGACCATCCCAGTCTACCCATTGTTACGACGCTGATCTTCCCTGGCCGGAAGCTCCGGAAGAATGGGAGCGACTGCATGAGGCGGACCCGGTACAAGCTGCCGCGGCTGATAATCGCCATCACCATCGCCAGGCGGTGTGGGTCAATGGGAGGGCGGCTGAAGGACTTCGAGACTCTGGGGCTACGATCACTTTGGTTCGGCCTCACTTAGTGCAGCAGAACGACCGTTTACGAAATACGGTTGCAGTGCGAGTGGCGGGTGGTAAGGTTCTCCGGCTGGAGACGGCCCGGGTTCACCTGGACTGGGGATCCGGGGAGAAAGTAGTCAGAGTGGGGTTATTGAACCAACTACCGGCCGAGGTGCTCCTCGGTAATGATCTGGGACGACTGATCTCTGCGTACTCCATGGAAGCGGCCACGCCAGTCACCACTAGACTACAGAGCCAACGTCACAGCACTAGCACTCCGAGAGGGACCCAGGTGAGACCTTCCCCAACACCCCGCCCGATCCCTACGCCCGACCTATGCCGACCCTTCCCCTACGTCCTGACACTCCCTGCCCCTGGGGCTCCCCAGAGACCCTTCGCCATCAGACTCAGACAGACCCCACGTTACAAGGCTACCGTGACCGGGCTGGCCAGGGACTTGACGAGGATCGCAGCGACCGGATAGAGTGGGAGGATGGGCTGCTATATAGATATACAGAGAGGGAGGGGTCCAGGAAGAAACAAGTCCCCCAGAAGCAAATGGTGGTACCCCAGGGCCCAAGACAAGAACTCCTGCGCTTGGCTCATGATATACCCTTGGCGGGTCATCTAGGGCAGAAGAAGACCCGCCACCGGTTAGCGCGCGCCTTCTTTTGGCCCCGCCTTAGCGAGGACACCCGCGAGTTTTGCCGCACCTGTCCTGTCTGCCAGAAGGCGGGAAAAGCAGGGGATCACCCGAAAGTACCTCTACGCCCCATGCCCATCATCCAGGAGCCTTTTAGTCGGGTGGCGGTCGACCTTATTGGGCCATTGCCCCGACCCAGTGCTACCGGGAAGAAGTATATACTTACCATTGTAGATTATGCTACCCGGTACCCTGAGGCCGTGGCTTTGGCCAACATCCAGGCGGACACAGTGGCAGATGCTTTGCTGCGGGTGTTTACGAGGGTGGGGTTTCCG
Organism: Leptobrachium leishanense; assembly: GCA_009667805.1. Taxonomy (NCBI): domain Eukaryota; kingdom Metazoa; phylum Chordata; class Amphibia; order Anura; family Megophryidae; genus Leptobrachium; species Leptobrachium leishanense. The sequence goes on from CM019067.1 coordinate 195,682,054, forward strand.
CGGGAGATATTATCCGACCAAGGGACCCAGTTTACCGCTGAGCTTACCCAGCAGCTCTGGCGTCTGTGTGGGGTCAAGGCGTTACACAGCGCCCCGTATCACCCGCAGACAAACGGACTGTGTGAGCGATTCAATGGGACCTTGAAACAACTCATTCGGGCCTTCGTTCACGAGAGAAAAGATTGGGAGCAGTACTTACCACACCTGCTGTTCGCTTACCGGGAGGTTCCGCAGGAATCTACCGGATACTCCCCGTTTGAACTGCTATACGGGCGTCAGGTGAGGGGGCCTCTGGATCTGGTTAGGGCTCAGTGGGAGGGGAAGCAGGAGGAAGATGGGGTCCCGGTCGTGAGTTATGTCCTGAAGCTCCGGGAGCGCTTGGCAGAACTCGCGGGGTTGGTCCGGGAAAACGTGGAAACCGCTCAGGCTCAACAGAAGACGTGGTACGACCGGGCTGCTTGCAGCCGCTCGTTCTGCGTGGGACAGCGGGTGCTGGTGTTGAAACCACAGCGGCAGAACAAGCTGCAGGCGGCCTGGCAGGGTCCCTACACGGTGGTAACCCGACTGGGGGATACCACCTATGTGGTGGCGAGTTGCGCGGACACCAGAATCCAACGGACGTTCCACGTCAACATGTTGAAAGCCTTCCACGAACGCCCGGAGACAGTGGATGCCATATGCGCTCCAGCTGTCGAAGAGACGGAACCGTTTCCCCTGGTAGAGTTACCAGGGGTGACCAAACACCCCTCTGGTGTAGATCAAGTACAGCTGGGGGAAGCGTTGGGGGCAGAGAAGCAGGCCCAAGTACGGCAACTGCTTCGGGGTTATTCTGAAGTCTTTTCAGCCCTGCCGGGTTACACCGACCAGGCCGTTCACCCCGTAGACACCCCCGGCCAGCGGCCCCTGCGACAGCCTGCTTACCGTCTTCCGGAGGCAGTCCGGGAGACCATGCGGACGGAGATCCGGGAGATGTTGGAGCTGGGGGTCATTGAGCCGTCTGCCAGCCCATGGGCATCGCCCGTGGTCTTGGTACCCAAAAAGGATGGGACCACACGGTTCTGTGTAGACTACCGACGGGTGAATGATTGCACCACGACGGACGCCTACCCCATGCCCCGGGTCGATGAGTTACTGGACCAGATCGCCAGGGGTCATTTTCTGACCACGGTGGATCTGTGCAAGGGGTATTGGCAGATTCCCCTTGCCGAGGAGGCGACCCCGAAGTCGGCCTTCATCACCCCGTTCGGCTTGTATCAGTTTAGAGTCATGCCGTTCGGGATGAAGAACGCCCCCGCTACATTCCAACGCTTGATAGATCGCCTCCTCGATGGTCTCCAGGGATTTGCGTGTGCGTACCTGGACGACATCGCCATTTATAGTCAGAGCTGGGAGGAGCACTTGGTTCACGTAGGGACGGTCCTGGGGCGCATCAGGGACGCCAATTTAACCCTTAAGCCCGAGAAGTGTAAGGTGGGGATGGCAGAGGTGCAATACCTAGGTCACCGGGTAGGGTGTGGGGTACAGCGACCTGAGCCCGCTAAAATAGAAGCTATCCTGGACTGGCCCACCCCCGTGACTAAAACTCAAGTCCTCGCCTTTCTGGGTACCGCAGGCTATTACAGAAAATTCGTGCCTCGGTATAGTGACCTGGCCAAGCCCCTGACGGACCTGACCAAGAAGTCCCTACCCCGACAGGTCCTGTGGTCCCCGGAGTGCGAGCAGGCCTTTCAGCAATTAAAGGCCGCCCTGACCCAAGCTCCCCTACTGGCAGCTCCCGATTATAACCGGCGTTTTATTATTCATACAGACGCGTCCATGTTCGGACTGGGAGCTGTCCTGAGCCAAGTGGGGGACGACGGGGGAGATCATCCAGTGGCCTTCATTAGCCGAAAACTGTTACCGCGGGAGGTGGGGTATGCTGCGGTGGAGAAGGAGTGTCTGGCGCTGGTCTGGGCCCTACGAAAGTTTCAGCCATATGTGTATGGGCGGTCTTTCACTGTACTAACGGACCATAATCCTCTGGTGTGGCTCAACCGGGTGGCGGGAGAGAATGGCCGACTGTTGCGGTGGAGCTTGGCACTTCAGCCTTTCAACTTCACCATTCAGTACCGACCGGGAGCACAGAATGGGAACGCCGACGGATTGTCACGGCGGTCGGCTCTGAACCTGGTGGAGAGTGGAGTACCGACTACCCCGGCACGACCCGTGGGAGTCCTACCGGGTGCGTCGGACTTTGGGGCGGGGGAGGAATGTGATGGACTGGCCCAGCACCCTCAGCCAGAGATGGGGGTTCAGGACATTGACTTTCCATAAAACTGTGTGTTTGTGCCGTTGCACCAACTATCCTGCGCGTTCTGGAGGGGAGAAAGGAGTACCTGTAAATAAAAGTGTCGTGTTGTATTGTGTACAGTATGCCGGACTAGGTCTGCCGCGGTTGCCGCCATTTTCCATCGCCTCGTGTTCCGATCGGGTAGATCATGAGGGGAAGATGGCCGATTCGGACCTTCCGGCCGGATCGCAAGATGGCCGATTCGGAACTTCCGGTTTCGAATCGGCAACTCCCCGAATCACATGAGCCAATAGTACCCGTGGGGCGGACAGGGGGTTTTCCCAAATGTGGAGCGCATGGGGAACGTTATAAATGCATGGTTTTGTGTTAAAATAAACGAGTTTGTTGAGTTCATGCAGCTGTGCCTCATGTCTCTCATTCCTGAGTGCTTTTGCAATCCAGCGCGATTGTCAGATTGAACCGAAAGATTACTGGGCGCCGGTACCGCGGAGCGAGTCGAGGTACAGCGCGGGTGCCTCGACTGCCGCGCGATTCGAATATTCTGACCGGTTGCACATCACCGTATCCAGCTACTGAGGGACTCGAAGATCCAGTCTAGTGCGTGAGTGCATCGACCGCCACGCGTTCCGAATACCCTGATCAATCGTCACTGTAACGGTCTGCCGTGAGATCCGAATAATTAGTGCCACGGAGTGTGTGCCCGCATCGGTCACCGGACGATCCGAATATTCCGGGCCGGTCGATTATCTTCCTGATTCACCGCTGAAAGATCCGAACAGCAGGGGAGAAGAATCAGATTCCCGAACGGAGCGAACCCCAAGACAGGTCAGTGACCAGCTGCTCGGGACGCTGAGGGCCGTCACTCAGTGGTCGGGCTGGACTCACACCGAGGTTCCCTTCTATACCTGCCCTCCCTGTCACCGGGTCCCAACCGGCCGCTCGAGACGCCGAGGGTTACGATACTCGGTAGTCGGGCCGTCAGCATAACCAAAAGGGGGTTAACGCAGATTGGAGCACACCCACAGGCGGACAGTACCATCTCGTTCCGTCACACAGACTGAGCCAATATAGTTAACCATTAAGTAAAGCGGCCACACTCTTTAATCATAACGCCTTGCATCCTATTCCAGTCTGGCTGCAAACCTCCTTTGCAGCTCAGTGTTTGTTCCAATTTACTGTAAATTAATCCTTTCTATACTGGAAGCAGGAGAATAATATAGTGGCAGTTGGGGAATATGTGTCATGGATCACATCGCAAAAGGGCCCAAACCGGTGCTGCATCCTGATCGAGAGACAACACCTTTTCTGTGATGTCCTGATACTTCTGGCCTTCCCTTGCTACAGATCAGTCCTATGCAACACGTGACTAATGCACCTAATAAAACAGCCAATGCTCAAACATTGTAGAACCTTCCTCTAAGACGTTAAGGACTATGTGTTGCTGCTCCTCAGACCCTGATTCCCACCCTCGTTACAAAGAACCCTCCTGCTTTGCCAAGAACCCTTCTGCTTCACCAAGAGCCCTTCTGCTTAACAAAATTCTCCAGGCTTCCAATATATCATCTGACCCGTGTTCCCTCTTGGATCTCCTGTGTTACATTGCCTATACCGTTGCTGAACTTTGCCTGCCTCTAGACTACCCCTCTGATTGCCGCCTGTGTTATTACCTAATACCTTGCCTCCACTGTTACCGAACCCAGCTTGTTACCGACCCTGCTTTGAGCGCTGCCTGCCTACAGACCTTTTGCTTAACTTTTGACAAGGCTAAAACAGTGTCTGCCTAAAGGACCTATTTTCAGCAATCTGCCTACACGCTGTCCAGTGCGCATGCAATACTGCACATTGTGCTCGCAAACCTGCTTATCCAGTTCCGGTACGTGACACTAGGAAAGCTGAAGAATAGCCAGTGATTTCAAAGTCGCTCATTATTCTTGTCTCAAGACAGCATTTAAAAATAAATTCCAGTTTTCGAAACCTGTTATGTGGTTTTTTTTCATTTACAAACTCACATAAGAAAAACAATAGACTCACTAATCAAAAAAAGCAGAGGACAGGGTCAGTGGCGTAGGGAGGAGGGGCAGGTGCCCCTGGCCACCTTTCAGCCAGGGGCGCAGCAGCCCTGCCGCTCGCGTGGGTTCCACCAGCCAGCTGTGAGATCGCGGAGTTCACGTGAACTCCGTGATCTTGCGGCTGGCTGGTGGAACCCACGCGGGCGGCACAGGGGCTGATCCAGGGGGGGGCAACTCCCAAGAAAATCACCACCGCCGGCATTCTTCTTATCTCCCTACAGGGAGGCGAGCGCCGCTGACATGATGCAGCTTGGCCGCTCGCTTGGGATGGGAACCACCTGACCAGCGCGCGATCTCGCGAGAACGCGGCTGGTCAGGTGGTATGCGGCGAGCGGCCAAGCTGCATCATGCCAGCGGCTGCTCGCCTCGTAGGGAGAAGAGAAGAATGCCGGCAGAGCCTGAGACCAGCAGATGAGGTGAGGGCAATATATACCTTTTACGGTGGCGGTACCACCAGGCACTCGCAAAGGTGAGGCCCTGGTTCCTGGGAGAAGCCCCTATGTGCAGATATGCACTGTAGACAGCAAGGACAGGTGAAAGCAACACAGGGTTAACGAAAGACCTCTGTACGGCAATAGCAAAGTTGCCCTGCACTGAAAGGTTGGTCTTTAGGATAGCCGGATCTAATCTAAAGGAAAGTATTACCTTGAAGCCGTACAGAGTCTTTTTGTTGAATGCAGATGACAGGGTTTCCTGGAAACGGTACAGACAAGGAATATACTATAGAATAGAATAGTCACATAGAGGAAAGCCAAAGGTCATAACCAGAGAGAGTATGTCATACAGGATACAGGAATCAGAACCAGAAGGTCAGCCAAGCCAAAATCAGTAACCGGAGAATCAGAATAGAAGATATAAACAGCAAACCAAAATACAGCAATTGACAGGACTAAATACACAGAAGAAACTGACATAAACGTGAACAGAATAACAGAGGCATAAACTTAACAAGGATATACAGAGGATAACAGGGACGCAGCGAGGAGCTCTCAGGACACAACTATCAAGGAGACCAGGCAAAGTAAAATGACCCAGCAATGTACCATAGGTACCATAGGTACATTGCTCTAATATAGGCAGGGGAATCAAAGCAAGGATCAATAGGTGAGCAGAGCACAGAACACCAATTAACCCCTGGGTAGCCACCCAGGAATTGTCCGCAACAGAAACACAAGGGAAAAAACACACTAAACAATACAGGGGGCAGGGAGACAGGGTTGCCAGCATGGAACGTAACAATACCCATGTGAGCTGGGGGCAAATATCCCCATGTGAGCTGGGGGCAATATATACCCATGCGAGCTGGGGGCAATATATACCCATGTGAGCTGGGGGCAATATATACCCATGTGAGCTGGGGGCAATATATACCCATGTGAGCTGGGGGCAATATATACCCATGTGAGCTGGGGGCAAATATACCCATGTGAGCTGGGGGTAATATATACCCATGTGAACTGGGGCAATATATACCCATGAGAGCTGGGGGCAAATATACCTATGTGAGCTGGGGGCAAATATACCAGTGTGAGCTGGGGCAATATATATCCATGTGAGCTGGGGAAAATATACCCATGTGAGCTGGGGAAAATATACCCATGTGAGCTGGGGGCAATATATACCCATGAGAGCTGGGGCAATATATCCATGTGTGAGCTGCTGGGGCAATATATATCCATGTGTGAGCTGGGGCTCTATATCCATGTGTGAGCTGGGGCTCTATATCCATGTGTGAGCTGGGGCAATATATCCATGTGTGAGCTGGGGCAATATATCCATGTGTGAGCTGGGGCACTATATCCATGTGTGAGCTGGGGCACTATATCCATGTGTGAGCTGGGGCACTATATCCATGTGTGAGCTGGGGCACTATATCCATGTGTGAGCTGGGGGCAATATATCCATGTGCAGTGTAAAGGAGTGTGAGTTTTATTGCTGTGGAGCTCTGTGATACACTCATACACACCGCACATTACTGTGAGTTTTATTGCTGTGGAGCTCTGTGATACACTCATACACACCGCACATTACTGTGAGTTTTATTGCTGTGGAGCTCTGATACAGTAATGTGCAGTGTGTTTGAGCGTGAGGTTTATTGCTGTGGAGCTCTGTGATACACTCATACACACCGCACATTACTGTGAGTTTTACAGTTGTGGAGCTCTGTGATACGCTCATACACACCATACGCAGCCAATGAGGCAAGTGGCACGTCGGCTAGTCTTGGCAAAACCTGCCTGTCAGAACGAGGTTAATGAAGCTCTCCTGTTAACCTGTTTTATGTGTTGCACCTTTCCAATTGTTATTGAAAAAAGTAGTTATTATATTTTGTGGGGGTTTAAATATTTGTAAAATTTGTATGCTTTAGTAATTATTTTTGGTTGGGGGGGCACTAATGAAAGACTTGCCCCCGGGCACCACATGATCTCGCTACGCCTCTGGACAGGCATGGGCGTCCACAGGATAGGGCAAGGGGGGACACTTGCCCCCCTGGAACTGGCCATCAACAAAGGTGCTTCCCTGGCTGTGGGCGGCTGGTCTGCGTGTGAGGAGCGTGCAGGGATTATAAAAATCGGCAGTTTATTGGTATCTGCCGCTGTGTACAGGGAGAGAGGTGGGGAGACACAGGGTGGAGGGGGTCAAGGAGGGGCGGAGCTTAAAAGTGCACCTTGCACAGGCCTTCACATCACCAGGAAGGGAGCAGTGAATGTGCTGCTTAGCATCTGAAGGCACCAGACAGCATGCAGGGTCTATACACAGTGACCCTATGTGAATCATCTGCCAAGCAAGGTGCAAGAAGTCCATCTCAGGGAGGAGGTAAATGCACAAAACACACACACACCACTCCCAACCAGCACACACCCATTCAATCACTCCTAGCCAGCACACACACACATCAATCTCAGCCAGCCTTCACATACTCCCAGCCAGCACACACATCACATCTCTCCCAGCCAGCACACACATCACATCTCTCCCAGCCAGCTTACACATCACATCTCTCCCAGCCAGCTTACACATCACATCTCTCCCGGCCAGTGTGCCAGCAATGTGCCATAATACCAGTGGAGCACGCATAGGATTGTGCCATATACATACCAGTGGGCCACGCATAGGATTGTGCCATATACATACCAGTGGGCCATGCATAGGAGTGTGCCAGAATGCCAATGTGCCATATACTTAGGAGTGTCAGAATGCCAGTGTGCCATAAACATACCAGTGTGTCATGCATAGGAGTGTGCCATATACATACCAGTATGCCATAATACCAGTCTTGACATGCCATGCATACCAGTGTGCCATCATATCGGTCTGCCATGTGCCATAACATATATGCTTAATGAAAGCAGACCAGGCAGAGCACGGCAAGGAGCAGAAATGCTCTGACGCCCTTTACAAGTGTAGCCCCCCCCCTCCCTGCTTCAAAGGTAAGGAGAGGGGGCAAAATGTTTATTAATTAAATGTATTATTTATTTATGTAGTATTTAAAATTTCCCCCCCCCCTGGAAAAATTTCTGCGGACGCCCATTCCTACCACTGGTCCTGCGAGCTAGTATACACTCCCATGGCTCCCGGTGTCCTTCCGCTGGCTTTGTGAGGTCGCCTATACACTATATCACAAAGGGCTCTGTTTGTTTTACATGGAGACCTAAGGACTCCAGAAGGCGTATCAGCACAGGTGTGGCTGGCAGTGCTGCTGGTAGTATATAGTAGGTGCCACATATTATAGTTAATATAGCCGCTCACTGGTAATGGAGTTGGAAATAGGATAGCCGCTAATGGTTAATGTCTCTTGCTGCATTTTCCCATTTGTAAATCACTATTAATGGCTCAGACAAATTAAGAACAATTACTGAGCCAGGAATAGAAGAAGGTGACATATAAAAGGGGTATGATTTAGCATATGCAGGCAGTGTTAGGTGAGGGAGAATGGGACAATATCAAGGTGATTAACAGGAATTAGGAACAGTAACTGGGGCAGATTTAAAGTGGACAATAACAGGTGTATGGGAACAGTGGAAATAACATGTTTAAAGAGGTGAATATTAGAAGGGATAGGGTTAGGGGTAAATTTCACTGACAGAATTCGAGAGAAGTGACACCTGGAATAGGTGGGGTCAGTGGTGGTGAGTCATTTTTACCTTGTGCACCAAAGATATGTATATGCGTAATTTATGTGCAAATAAAACACGCATAACACACACATGAAAATACAGAGGATATTGTATATATGCATTTTATATTACATTCAAAATAAATTTACAACATATATTGTATAAACTGTAAATTATATATAGTATACTGTAAACGTAATTTGTGTTCCTATATTTACAAAGGTGCGTATATATAAGACTAGATGTTTTATGTGTACATATTTCTGCATATAAACTAATATATTCTATTTGTGTTTTAAGAATCCACACTTAAGATTTGTTTAGTGACGCATACAGAATGATTTCCCTTCTTACCTGGACTTTCAGTAGCTCAGGCGATGCTCCTGAGAAGGGAAGCCAGAGTGTGCTGCTGGGCTGCTCTTCTGGTCTATTTATATTGCAGCTTTAGTTTCGTTTCCTCTGCTTTGTGTCTATTCCCTTTATGACGTGCTTGGTGCGTCCATGTTGGAGATTGAAAGCAAGCACGCAGTAATGGTGTGCATGAAAATATTATATAATACACAGCAATGCTATAGTATTACTTCTTCCTTTATTAATTATTTAAAGCAGAATGTGTCTTTCACAATGCGACTTTTGTTTAATAGTATAACCTTTGCTTGGGATGTCACCAGCAGACAGTGTACTTTGTACGTACTGTTGTAATAGCTGTGTTAGTATATTTCTAAATTAAATCCTATCTCACTGTAGATAGTGTATTAACATTTCCTGATACTGTAATAGTTACAGTTACAAGCATGTATAAAGCGCCAACAAGTTCCGTAGCGCTGTACAAAAGGGAGAGAGAGAATAACAAATATACATACACACTACACACACCAAACCGTAGTAGAGAAGACCCTGCTTGAGAGCTTACAATCTAAGAGCATTTCCTGATACTGTATTATCTTTATCACCTGCGTTTAGTTTTAATTTAAACACTGTGTTTGGTTATCTAACACTTACAGGGTTATTCAGAGAGTGTGAAAAGCAGGAGAATGACTGGAGAATGAAAAATTCTAGGTCAAAATAGTCGATTTGGAAAGTGAGATGAAAGGGAGACTTTTTCTGGTTTGGCTATTTTGACCTAGAATTTTGCTCTGAATAACCCTGTTTGTTTTTATTTTATCAAACTTCAATGTTGTGTTTTTTTTATATAAAACAACATATTTACTCTGGTACAGCGCAAAAAAAATGCTCATGAAGTTCTGGTGTTTCTCTCAATCAGCAGCCCAACGATAGAATATACATGTAATGTAAAATATTAGATATCATAGTGCAAATTGTATATATAATGAAATGCAATCAACATATGTTGGTATTTCACTCACAAATAAAGAGCCTTAGCACTGGATATAAGCCTCTGGTTTGGTTCTCTTCTTACTTCTCATGTAAACCACACCTTGCCACACCTTGCCAGAATGATTTTGTACACCACCACACATATGTAGGAAATAGGAGACAAAAATGGACAAGGATACTCAGGCCAGCCATCAGAAATTTTGGGGCCCCTTACTGACCCTCAGAATAGGGCCCCCCCCTCTCCCCATTGGAAATAAATTTTTAATGTGAATCGTGATCACATTAGAGTGTTAGTCCCAATATCTTAAAATCACACATATTGTTCGCACAACAGCACATTTAACATAAAAAAGTATCTATCTGGTTCAAATAAGTTAAGACAGTAAAAAATTCTATTTTTTTATTAAAAAAAATATGAATCAAGATCGGATTACAGAGTGTTGCTCCCAATACCTTTAACCCCTTAAGGGCCGCTGACGTACCCTGTACGTCCTGTCCTCGGGTCTCCCTTAGACCCGCGGACGTACAGGGTACGTCACCGGCGCCAAATCCCCCTCCCGCCCGATACTCACCTCCCTCGTCGGATCCCACGGCGATCTGGCAGGGAGGAAGCCTGCCCATGTGATTTACATGGGCAGGCGAGGCTGATGACGTCGCCAGGCTGCGTGGTGATGTCATCAGAAGGTGCCCCCATGTGTTTCAATGGAGGGGAGGGGGGGGCTCCTTCGGAGCCCTCTATCTCCCCAACCATTGAAGCTAGGGAGATGCCGTTTGCACTGCTGGAGAGGGGAGAGCCTCCCTTTCCAGCGGTGTATGGCATTAACCATTTTGCCGCCGGATCACGTTGCGGCGCCAATTGGCGCCAAAACGTGATTCAAACCTGGAGGGGGGCTGACATCTTGGATGTCAGCCAAGCCTCCAGGTCCCCCCCCCCACCCACTGACAACCTCACCATATGTGTGAGGATGTCAGTGGGCCAGTTAACCCTCTAGCTGCCATGTAGAGATAAGGGGATCCTAAGGATCCCTTTATCTCCCGATCCATGGCAGCTAGATGGTCATATTTGCCATCATTTGAAAGGCCTGATTATGGCCTTTCAAATGATACCAAACATGACCAGGTTTGGTTTTAAAAACAAATGTAAAAAAAAAATGAAATAAAAAAAAAATAATAAAACAATTAAAATAAAAAAATGTTTTTTTTTAAAAAAAAATTTTGTCTGGGGGAGTTTAATTAAATAGGACCTAGGCTGTCATCTAAAAATAATTAGCACAAAATGGTCAGAATGAGCGCAGCGCACATAGGTGAACTGGCTCAGCAGTGAAAGGGTTAAAAGGTAAAAACATGTAAAAATTGGGTATTTCTATTCTCGGGATAAAATTTGGAAACTATTTAGCCGGGGTCTTTATTGGTGGTTATAGCTTTAGGGGATTAAATTACGAAAAAGTGTGTTTTTACCATTTTTTTCATCATATTTCATATTTTTTTTATATTAAATTATTGGATATGATGGAAATAATGGTATTTCTAGAAAGTCCATTTAATGGCGGGAAAAAGGGTGTATAATATGTGTGGGTTGAATAAACGAGTAAGAGGAAAATTTGATCTAAACACGAGCAGCGCAGAAACGTAAAAACAGCAGCGGTCACTAAAGGACGGATTTGTGTAAAACCGCCCGGTCACTAAGGGGTTAAAATCACACAAAATGTGTATTCGTGCAAACAATGTAGCATAAAAGTATAATTAAATAATTCCACTGGCAGAGCACCACAGCAACAGAACTCTCAGTAATGTGCAGTGCTTATGAGCATATCAGAGCACCACAGCAACAGAACTCTCAGTAATGTGCAGTGCTTATGAGCATATCAGAGCACCACAGCAACAGAACTCTCAGTAATGTGCAGTGCTTATGAGCATATCAGAGCACCACAGCAACAGAGCTCTCAGTAATGTGCAGTGCTTATGAGCATATCAGAGCACCACAGCAACAGAGCTCTCAGTAATGTGCAGTGCTTATGAGCATATCAGAGCACCACAGCAACAGAACTCTCAGTAATGTGCAGTGCGTATGAGCATATCAGAGCACCACAGCAACAGAACTCTCAGTAATGTGCAGTGCGTATGAGCATATCAGAGCACCACAGCAATAGACCTCCAACAGTAAAGGCAGGGAGTATGAACGTACACAGGATCCACAGCAATAGACCTCTAACAGTAAAGGCAATGGACCACATTACATACTTGGCGCTAACGTTTGCACTCACCTGAGTGAGCATTAACGTTAGCCCAAGTATTTAACGCATATTTCAATCCAAACGCTAATGGTTTAAAGGGATACTCTAGGCAACATGACCACCTAAGCTTTTTTAGGTGGTCATGATGCCCGGAGTATGCCGCCCTCTGTCTCCCCTCCCTCCGCTCGGCAGTTCAGCTGAAAAAGCTGAAAACAGCTGAGCGAGGCGGAGAAGTTTACTCCGCCCTCCCAGCTGTCAGTCAGCAGAGCGGGAATCATATTTCCCGCTTCTGCTGACTTTTGCCGAGTAGGAGACGTCATCTCGCTTTCAGAGCGATGACGTCTCCAACTCGCCGCAGTAGCTGGCGGCAGCGGCTGAGGGTTAGTGTTGCGCGCATCCTCTTGTGCGCAACACTAATCCTCAGAGGGAGCCGGGAGGAAGCCTGCCGATTGGCTGGCTTATGTGAGAGGCGCGCATGCGCGCTTCTCACGTAAACCAGAAGCCAAGAAGCATCAAGAAGGACGGGAGCAGAAGAGGAGGGAGGTGAGTATAAAAAAAATAAAAAAAGACGCCGCTGGAAAGAAGTGGATTTTAGGGTAAGTATTACAGTTACAAAAAAATAAAAAAAAATAAAGATTTATTAAGGGAATAGGGATAGGTTAGGATAAAAAAACGGGGGGGGGGGTGATTTTTGAGTAGCGTGTTCCTTCAAGTAACCCGTTTGCGTTTGGTATCTTATGCTTTTCAGCGCGAGGTTACTGTACTTTCGCTCCCTATACTTAATATGGGGAGCACAAAGTGTTAATCAGGAGTTAGGATTACAAAGGCCCAGCGCTGATTAACGTCCGGCTGTGGTTAGTGGAAAGTTAACCACAGCCAGAACCTGGTGTTAACGGATTCTGCAGAAGTGGAATCCGTTAACACCATCCAAAAAAATAAAAAAAGTGAGCAGATACTCACCTCCTGTCCCGCGGCGAGAACCACCTACTCTGGCCGGTGGGAGCAGGTTAAGACTGGGGAAAAAAGTCCCCGCAGTATCCCACTAAGTATCACTACACTCACCGTCCGGATCTCGCAAGGCGAGATCCGGCTGGTCATGTGACTGCCGGCGTCTGCTTCAATGGAGTCCTATGGACTCCATTGAGAGGACGTGCGCAGCTGCGCTTAATGCTGCCGCGAGCATCCCGGGTGTTAACGCGCAGTAACAATGCAAGCAGCATTTTTTGCGCCTGTATTGTAATCTAGCATTAAAACGCGGGCGCAAGGGGGAAAACTGCGGGCGCAGTTTTTCCTCCCTAGCGCCCACGTTTTAACTCTAGGAATGTAGCGTTACATCCAGAGGGATGGATGGATAGACAGTGGGATGGACGGACTGGTATGGATGGACAGATGGATGGAGGGATGGATGGACAGATAGACAGACAGGGATGGATGGACAGAGACAGACAGGGATGGATAGACAGTGGGATGGACAGACTGGTATGGATGGACAGATGGATGGAGGGATGGATGGACAGATAGACAGACAGGGATGGATGGACAGAGACAGACAGGGATGGATAGACAGTGGGATGGACAGACTGGTATGGATGGAGGGATGGATGGACAGATAGACAGACAGGGATGGATGGAGGGATGGATGGATAGACGGATAAGGATGGATGGACTGACTGACCTCTGTCACCCTCCCCAGCCCCCTGTGTTCTCTCTATCACCCCCCCCCAGCCCACAGTGTACAGTCTGTCACCTCTCTAGCCCCCCCCCCTCTTCTACCCTTCCCAGTGCAGCCCCTGTTACCTGCCTCTGTCCAGATTCACGATGTGCAGGGTGTCAGGGCAGCTGCTCCTCAGCCTGGCTTCTCTCCTTCTCCCATCCACAGGCACGTGCTTGTGGTGGTGCTGTGTGAGTAAGGGGCAGGGCAGGCAGTGTGTAGACTCCAGAGCCAGGGGAAGCAAGGGGCAGCCATGATGGTGGGAGGGCTGCTCCCCCTCCTCTCCCAGACCCACGGCTGTCACATGGAGGGGCGGGGCTTGTGCCGGCCGGGGGCAGAGTTTTTCAGCACAGCGATGATCTCTCCGCACAGAGACACAGCGCTGCTGAGCACACAGAGGCAGGATACAAAGGCTGGCCCTGAGTGGTGTCACCCTCCAAGAGGGTGTCACCCAGTGTGGGCCTGGGGCCCCCTCCCCACGTGACCCGGCGGCAATCTTGCTGCTCACAGGGCAGCCAGGCCCAAGTAGGCCGCAGGACCTCCTCCAGAGGCCTGCGGCCTAAAGTAATCAAAGCTACCGACGGCGGGCCCCCCAGTCGGCCGGGCCCCTTACTGCAGCATGGGCAGTAATGCCCTGATGGCGGCCCTGAGGATACTCCCTAGTGTGAATCAGAATATCTTTGTGTGAATGCGCTTTTTTTGCTGATTCAAAACTTACAGTTGGTGGAGCTACCATAGCTCTAGAGATAGCGCATGTGGATTTTTCACTCTGTTGGTTAAATCTAGGGATGCACCGATACCATTTTTTCAAGACCGAGTACCGATACTTTTTAAAAGTACTCACCGATACCAAGTACCGAGACTTTTATTAGATGTCATCATAAAAAAAATTTCAAAGCCCAATAGATTTAAAACTAAAGATTTTAGGACAGCGCCGCCATCTCCTGTTCTGAAGAACTGTAACTCAAAAGACATTTTGAAAACTAAAACATTTTTATTTGCTTGTCAAAAAGTTTTGAACGTTCAAACAAATTTCACAGAACTTTTTTAAATAAGAAAATAACTTAACAATGTGTAAAGAACCAAGAATTTGTGTAATACGGTGAAAATAACATTTTACTGTACTAAGAGAAACATTTGGGTAACAAAATAAATAATGAAAAACGAAAAAACAACTTTATTAAAGATAATAATGAAAAACAATCCACACATAATACGGAACATACATAAAAAACACAGTGGAGAACAATGATAATGCGTTCTGATAAGTCACAAAGGACTAGACACCATGTCCTATTAGGACCAATTGGTAATGGTGCACCCTAATAATTTTGGTTCCCAATTACGGGTAATTTATACAAAGTGTATAGCTCTACTATCGATATAGGATGATTATGACGAAATTGTGAGCCACGGTAATGGAAAATATATACTGCATCCAGACATTCCGGCCGATAATTGGCGAAAATCAGTTCTTATCGCAAAGCCGCAATTTCATCTTATGAATGCACTTAGAACCAACCAGCAATTATAAATAAGACACCGAAATGATGTCAGGTAGCCTCCCAGACCAATATATTGGAATGCTTAATTAGCCCACAAAACCATATCAAAAATTCTATGGCTTAAAATAAACGCATAATGTTGGAATATCGAATTGCCAAAAATGGACTTAATTAAGTCACTTATCTATCTATTAGGCAGGATGGTCAACTGGCCCGACAGGGACCTTCATTAGATGACGTATTGCAATGTCAGCATATAGGTCGTTCCATATAATTCATCTAATACCTTTGTATATGGCGCAGCCGATGGACACTTAATGAAATTGAATTTAAAAGGAACATTCAATTGTCTTATACGTGGGCGTATAGACGGGTGTGGTCCCACAAAGGGTTACATTTAGATAGGTAATCAAGTGGACATAATTTTCCAAACAATTTCCATATAATTAGTTAATGATTACTGCAGCATATAACAAGATATTATTAGTTGTTAATCAATATAAGTTAATATACACATAGATGTTTACATGGAATTAAATTAGAAAGAGCATTCAATTGTCCTATACGTAGCCATATAAACAAGGGTAATCCCACAAGGGGTTTTGCTTGGTAAATAAAGTAGCCACATAGGATAGTCCTATCAGCCAACTTTCATATAGTGCTACCGTACTTGCTGCACAGCGATATAAGAGCATGAGGCATACAGGTATACATATGGATATATTGTCAAGCAGTGTCACGAAACGGCTTGTAGGATGTGCTAATTATATTGTATGTAGCCACATAAGGAAATTAGTCCAAAGTCGATTATCACACACCAAGAATTAGTGAAATAATCCAGCTGACAAGCTTAATTAAATTTGGTAGATATAACATATCATAAGGGTCTGCATTCAGCCCAATATTCCAATATTAAGCACACGCTGGTTATTATAAGGTGTAAAATCGTTATTAGGCTAAATTTAACCGTATAACCACACACAGCTATGGTTTAATCAAATAGTTTCTAAACAATTACCAAATGAATTCCATATCGTTAGTTTGTAATTACTGCAGCATATAGCAAGATGTAGCTAGTTTAAGCATAGAGTCATACAAGTAGTGGCCACGCCACAATTCAACCAAGGATTTTTTCAGAAGCATTGATTGAAAAAAGTGACTGTTAAAAGAGTATCATACTCTGAGTAAAAAACTCAACGCGTTTCGCCGTTTTAGGGTCACGGCTTTTAAAAACGGCGAAACGCGTTGAGTTTTTTACTCAGAGTATGATACTCTTTTAACAGTCACTTTTTTTCAATCAATGCTTCTGAAAAAACCCTTGGGTTGAATTGTGGCGTGGCCACTACTTGTATGACTCTATGCTTAAACTAGCTACATCTTGCTATATGCTGCAGTAATTACAAACTAACGATATGGAATTCATTTGGTAATTGTTTAGAAACTATTTGATTAAACCATAGCTGTGTGTGGTTATACGGTTAAATTTAGCCTAATAACGATTTTACACCTTATAATAACCAGCGTGTGCTTAATATTGGAATATTGGGCTGAATGCAGACCCTTATGATATGTTATATCTACCAAATTTAATTAAGCTTGTCAGCTGGATTATTTCACTAATTCTTGGTGTGTGATAATCGACTTTGGACTAATTTCCTTATGTGGCTACATACAATATAATTAGCACATCCTACAAGCCGTTTCGTGACACTGCTTGACAATATATCCATATGTATACCTGTATGCCTCATGCTCTTATATCGCTGTGCAGCAAGTACGGTAGCACTATATGAAAGTTGGCTGATAGGACTATCCTATGTGGCTACTTTATTTACCAAGCAAAACCCCTTGTGGGATTACCCTTGTTTATATGGCTACGTATAGGACAATTGAATGCTCTTTCTAATTTAATTCCATGTAAACATCTATGTGTATATTAACTTATATTGATTAACAACTAATAATATCTTGTTATATGCTGCAGTAATCATTAACTAATTATATGGAAATTGTTTGGAAAATTATGTCCACTTGATTACCTATCTAAATGTAACCCTTTGTGGGACCACACCCGTCTATACGCCCACGTATAAGACAATTGAATGTTCCTTTTAAATTCAATTTCATTAAGTGTCCATCGGCTGCGCCATATACAAAGGTATTAGATGAATTATATGGAACGACCTATATGCTGACATTGCAATACGTCATCTAATGAAGGTCCCTGTCGGGCCAGTTGACCATCCTGCCTAATAGATAGATAAGTGACTTAATTAAGTCCATTTTTGGCAATTCGATATTCCAACATTATGCGTTTATTTTAAGCCATAGAATTTTTGATATGGTTTTGTGGGCTAATTAAGCATTCCAATATATTGGTCTGGGAGGCTACCTGACATCATTTCGGTGTCTTATTTATAATTGCTGGTTGGTTCTAAGTGCATTCATAAGATGAAATTGCGGCTTTGCGATAAGAACTGATTTTCGCCAATTATCGGCCGGAATGTCTGGATGCAGTATATATTTTCCATTACCGTGGCTCACAATTTCGTCATAATCATCCTATATCGATAGTAGAGCTATACACTTTGTATAAATTACCCGTAATTGGGAAACCAAAATTATTAGGGTGCACCATTACCAATTGGTCCTAATAGGACATGGTGTCTAGTCCTTTGTGACTTATCAGAACGCATTATCATTGTTCTCCACTGTGTTTTTTATGTATGTTCCGTATTATGTGTGGATTGTTTTTCATTATTATCTTTAATAAAGTTGTTTTTTCGTTTTTCATCATTAATTATTATTGGGTTATCCCCTTTCCTTTGGAAGTATAGGTGCTTCCATTACATTGTTGTTTTAACAAAATAAATAATCCTTAGACTCCTCTGTGCAATTGTTTTAAGATAAAATTTGACTTTACGAGAACTAGAAGTTGAAGGATGCTACTAGTGCTACAAATTCAAACATAATAATTTATTTTTCAAAGGTTAGCGGCAAGTTCTTTTTAAGGAACAGGAGCATCTCTGCGTGTTCAGCTAGAAGCCTGTTCCTGCTGTCAGAGAGAACCTGTGATGCTGAGCTAAACAATCTTTCACTTTCCACACTACTGCATGGTGCCGAAAGATATTTTTGTGCCAGTCGAGCCAGAGTTGGAAACCGCAGTTTATTAACTGCCCAGTACTTTTGTGGTTTGTCCGAACGAGGAACAGTGGTCTCGGCAAAGAAGGACTCCAACTGTATGGCCGCAGTTGTTGGAGTGCTGCCCTGAGATGTAGACGCACCTTCACCAGCTATTTCTTGAAAAATGCTGTCCCCACTGCTGGTACTTGCTTGCACAGTGTGAGGCCTTTTGACAGCTGGTTCCCCGGCCTCCTGAGGAGCATC
Source organism: Leptobrachium leishanense (assembly GCA_009667805.1). Lineage (NCBI taxonomy): Eukaryota > Metazoa > Chordata > Amphibia > Anura > Megophryidae > Leptobrachium > Leptobrachium leishanense. Next base: position 195,700,706 of record CM019067.1, read on the forward strand.
TCTCTCTGCAATTGTTGTTTGCAGCTCTTGCATTAATATTTCTTTGGCCTGCCTGCCACTGTCAGCATTCGAGAAGAATCGATCTTCCCCCGGCAGTTCCCTCATCCTATAACCTCAGATCCAGGGCCAGCACCTTACTTGCAATACCGCAATACAAAAAGAAAATGTCTCGATCCTCATTTTCCTACAGAGCACCGCAAATATGGAATAACCTCCCAGACACCGTCAAATCTTCCCCCAGTCTAAAGTCCCTTAAGAGTTCCCTATTAACATACCTCAATACGAAATGCACCTGTAAACATGTAACATAATAACTTTATTTCCTACATATTTATTTTTCTGTTAATCTGTATATTTGGTCTTGTGTTAATATCTTGTATTTTACTATTTTGTATTTCTGTAACCAATCAATGTTCTCGAACCCAGGACATACTTGAAAACGAGAGAAATCTCAATGTATCCTTCCTGGTAAAATCCTTTTATAAATAAAAAAAATAAAATACCTGGGATAATCATAAAACAAACAACAATGGCATCAGATAAGCAGCATACTATCATGTCTGTCTTCTGCAATAAAAGAAAAATAATAATAAAATCTTCATCAGAACACTTAATCTAGGCTAGGATACCACACATAAAAAACAAACCACTCTTACACGATTTAAAAATTAAATTTAAATCAAACTGATCAACCAGCATTAAAGCTATTTTAAATGTTACCAGAAATAAAACATTACCTTGGATCAAGTAAACTTGCAATACAGTAAAGTGGATTTTGCTCCGTCTCAGAGAAGCGCTTCTTCAAAGCTGCAAGCAATGCGCTCTTCATGGTTTTGATTCCATGATCCTCATCTGCTTCTTTTGATAATGTAGCGCTCACTCCCGGAGGAGCCGCTGAAAATGAACCACGGGTCAGTCTCCCCGCACTAGGGAATAAATATACTCCAACACGCTGTAAGTTTTACAAGTTAAAAGGTTTACTAAAAGGTTTGCAGTTCTTGAGACACGGTATATGCAGGAAGATTTACAGTACTTTCGTAACACGATAAACGCGTAGCGGTAAAAGAAACGAAAACACGAGGGCTTCGTATTTTCGGAAAAAAAACCCCGACCGAGCAGAAAATTAAAAGATACGAAATTCGAGGAAAAACCGCGTAGCGGGACACAATAAAATACACAGTTCTCGTATCACGGTAAACGCGCAGCGGGAACAAAAAAAGGAAAATTGTTCAGAATGTAACTTTAACTTTGCCCCCTTGTATGGATAGGAAAAAAAGGAAACGGAGTCCTGCACAGGTTAAGTCCCAGAACGTGAAGTGGTATGTGTTTGTGTGTGTAGGGTACCCGGGTACTTTTCAACTGGCCAGTGAGTTTACTTTATCGATGTCTTCGACTAGTCAGTTGGGGCCCTGTGGGTTTTAGAAAGAAACAGCAGCGTACGCTCTTATTCACATACGGCCTTGGGGGCCTCTCACCCATCCAGCGCAAGCTCGAGATTCCGCTGACCCAGGACGTCTCTCCGCTCGATTTTAACTGGGGACGCCAACCACCGGATCTGTTGTCTGGCCTTCTGTCTGTCAGCCGCGACTCAGCCAGTTTACCGCCTGCTCCCCGCTTCCATCGACCGCGGTACTCCTTACTCGAGGGGTCTTCTCTCCTCAGCACTGCACTCGGATAATGTAAATGGTGATGTCTGTCTCCCGCAAGGCTGGGTGACCCAATCCTAAAGCCGATCCACTCTGTCTGCGCTCCGGCCTATCTTTTGTATCTCCTTCT